>SJYO01028861.1:105816-561207 GCA_006410555.1 Capra ibex
CCCTCTTTATAGTTATTGGAGTCTATACGTCTACTGTGGTGGGAATACCGTCTTTCACTTCTCCTTGATTTTTCGGAGAACTCCTTTCACTTTCTCCTCTCACTTTTTCAACCCAATTTCGAGTTGTAAGTCTTTTGCTTCTAGTACCGTAGACCAGGGTAATGAAGTACCCTTTATCTACCCCTTTGTCATCTTTGTCACAGTCTGAAATAAAACCCCCCGAGGTTTTAGTGACGTCTACCACTGACGTCGGTACTTTAATTTTCTGAGAACGAGGAACCTTCCTTTCAATACTGGTTACATCTATCGTATAAGTTTTCGTCTCTGTAATGAAACGGCTGATTCCAGGTAGATCAGTTCCGATACCAAAAAGGACACCAGTACATACCTACACTCTCAACCTGACACTTCTTCCGACTCGCGGTTTCTTAACTACGAAAACTTGACACCACAACCTCTTCTGAGAACTCTCAGGGAACCTGACGTTCCTCTAGGTTGGTCAGGTAAGACTTCCTCTAGTTGGGACCCTAAAGAAACCTTCCTTACTACGATTTCGACTTCGAGGTCATGAAACCGGTGGAGCACGCTTCTGAACTGAGTAACCTTTTCTGAGACTACGACCCTCCCTCACCCCCGTCCTCCTCTTCCCCTGCTGTCTCCTACTCTACCGACCTACCGTAGTGCCTGAGTTACCTGCACTCAGACTCACTTGAGGCCCTCTACTACTACCTGTCCCTCCGGACCGCACGACGCTAAGTACCCCAGCGGTTTCTCAACCTGTGCTGACTCGTTGACTTGACTTGACTTGACGGTTCGTGTCACGACTCACGACATGTACGTATTAGAGTAAATTAGGACTGTTCTCAGGAGGTGTCATCCATAATAAGAGGATGAGATATCCTCTTTGACTTCGAGTCCCTTCAAGTCACTGAACGGGTTTCAGTATGTTGATTATGTACTTCGTCCAGTCTGCCCGACTGAAGTTTCGGGTACGGGTAAGATGAGATCTTAAAAAACCTTAGTCTCGTAAAAGTCTTAACTCTCCCTGAATCTCCAGTGACGTAGGGATCAGTTCTTAGGGGAACCCCAAAGGGACCGTCGAGTCACCATTTCTCAGATAGATAGTTACATCCTCTGTGCCCAAGTCAGGGACTAGTGCCTCCTAAGGTGTACGCACCCTCATTGATTCGGGCACACGGTGTTGATGACTCGGGTACGAGAGCTCGGGCCCTTGGCGTCGATAACTCGGGTGTACGGGATCTCGGACACGAGACGTTGTTCCCTTCGCCGGCGTTGTTCTTCGGACGCTTACGTTGGCCTCTCCTCGGGGACGAGCGGGGTTGATCTCTTCGGACACGCGTCGTCTTTCTGGTCGTAGCGGTTTTTATTTATTAAAAAAATTATCTCGATAGGTCTGTCCAATCTAAAAATTAAACAACGGGTACCAATTAAAGGTGTTTCTTGGAAGAGGATCTCGAGACCCGAAGAACGACAAGAGATGTAAATTCTGAAACTTCCTTTGTTTTCCTAAGGGGATACAATCGTGACCCTTCACATCTCAGAATTGGTGACCTGGTGGTCCCTCCGGGGACTCTTCTAAAAAAAAAATTACGTAAAATAACCTCGGAAGAAAGTTCCACAAAATTTGATCACCTTGGGACCTTACTCCGGGACCTTAGACATAAAAAAATTTCATGTGGTCCACTGGACCTATGTACCCGTCAAAGATTTGGAAAGTACATTAGAGTACTTTGGGATCTATGGTAACAGCCTTCTTCTTCTCATTATAAAGTCGGAGTAGTTCCTTCGTCCCTGAAGAGGTGTTTTCTCCTTACTACAGTGTAACCAGTCTTATTAGGTCGTGACTCTGTCCTCATTCCTTCTGTTGTGGGTGTCCTTTGGGTGTATTTGGAGACTTGGACTGAACAAACCAGTTCCGCCCCACCTCGGTCAAGGAGAATAGTTGGTTGAGAGTTGGGTCTAGGTTTGGGTTCACAGTAGTCCTTCCTTCTGTAGTAGTGACCAATTCTACACTACACAAGGGTCCGGATTGGATTTTACAGACAGAGGATCCCACCAAGACGGGGTACGGAGACGGAAGAGTAGTCGAAGAGGTTCTGGGTCTCTCACCTTCGATTCCGGAATAGGGATTACTTAGTCGGGCTCCTTCAAGTGTACTTCTCTATACTCAAAGGACAATTCCGCCCTCCTTCCTTCATTTTTCTCCAGACCTACGTTTGGCTCCGACATACTTGTGTCCCGTCCGAATGAGAGCCCCCACGACTTCGTAAGTCACCCCACCCCACGGTCAAAGGTTTGTTGATTTCATTTGAACTTTCAGGATGAGTCAAAAGATTAAGTCGTTTAGACTTCGGGTAACTCTAAAGCACGGTCGGAGACGGGACTTCAGACATCTCGTCGTCACGGGCTATCTTGAGAGATTTTACTACCTTTACAAGATCTAGGTGTCGTAGCTTATACCACCGGTGGTAGGTGTACATGGATAATTCGTGAACTTCGTACCGATCACACCGACTCCTTTATTTAAAATCTAGAATAAAGTTAAAGTTAAATTTTTCAGTTACACCAATCACCGATGATATAACCTGTGACGTCAAGTCGGAACAGAACTTGAACCACCAGTGTTGAAAATCTTTTCGTAGTTTCCGGTTTCGTACTCTTCCATTTTACACAGTACTCTCTGGTGGTGTTCCCCGGGGGTGTCTTCAGTCGTCGACGGGTCACAAGAACCGGTGGAATTTCTATTCCTCTTTACCGAAGTCCCTATTTCGATCGTTGACGCTGCTGTGGTCGAATGAATGAGCGAAGAAAACGTAAAACTACCACGTGACATCACATACCCGAGAACTGAGGGGTTGGTCTCTAGCTTGGACATGGGAGACGACGTCTTCGCACCTCAGAACTGGTGATCTGGCAGTCGGTGCAGGGTTCTACGATTAATAATTGAGGGTAGAGGCTTATTGACTAGTCTCCCGTCGACGTCCTTCCAGTGCCGAAGGAGGATGGAAGACGCGGCACACAATACCGCCACTGTCAGAGACGAAAGAGTGAAGAGAAGGAGGTATCGACAGTGAGAGAAGAGCAACATACATGCGAAGTAATTGGGGGGAAAGTGGTCGGTCAGGACGAAGATAGAATCCGGGTTCCTTGACGTGTTAAACCAGTTAGACCAGTTTAATCAAAGTCACTCTTGAGACCTATCTTGGCCAGTAACCCGACTGGACTATTGGGTCGTTTCGGGACCCCACTGTCCTACCTTCCCGGGAGGGTGAAAGAGAAGGACGTATACAGAGAAGATACGCATACAGGATACTAATCCTAAGAAGACGGGTACACGTTCACAGTCCCTTTTGTGGCGTGTATGTATGTTTTATGTTTTAGGTGGTTCTCTACTCCTCTTGGCACTAACCCCTGTCATCCCCGAGGAGGAGGTCGATGAGAAGTTCATAAACAACTCTCGGAGGACCCATAGTCCGGGTCACAGTCCGAGGACTACATCTGTCTCTTTAAGAGAGGAAACATCTTGAACTTCGTTTTTCTTGATGATAAATGACTCAAAGATGGGGTATTCTCCCAGAGGTGAAGATATTAGGAGGATCTTCCATTTATAGTAGTGATGGTAGAATATCTTTGACTGTACCTTCGAGTCTGCACGGGTTCTAGTGGAACCCGATCCACGAGAAAAACGAGAAGGTGTGACAGGAGCAACACTTCAGAGAGGAGATAAATAGGGAACTTTTTTTACAGTTCGTAATAAAGAAATTTCGAACAAGGGAATGGTGACGTCTAATTCCACTTAACCACTGGACCACTCTTCCACTAGGTAAAAAGTCGTAGTTTCCGTTCTTCTTTCTTAGTGGTGGAGGGTCTCGATTGTTCTTTCACCCCTTATAGTATCAAGTCCCTTTATACATAAAGTCTCTTTTGAATGGCCGGTGGTGTGGTATGAAGCTGGACGGTCCTTCTTCGGAGGTTGTCAGGGTGCCAATCACCTTTTGTACCGGATCCCTCCTTCGCAGTTTTTGAATTGTCTTTTGGTCTTGTCTCATGGGAACGGTCGGTTCTCCTGTGGGGGGCAGAGGGGTAAATGAGCGTGAAAGAAGTTGGATGAAATGAAAGACTTTGTTATGGTGTGAGATCCTGTAGTCCAGAATCGAGCCATGTTCCTTCTTAAAGGAACGGTGGTCTCAGTAGGTCTCTACCTTTATCGCGGGGACCCCCTCCAAAGACGGCCTTCAAAACCTCAGTTCACGACTGTTAAACCTCCGAAGGGTCCACCGAGTCACCATTTCTTAAGCAGACGGTCACGTCTTCTACATCCAAACTAGGGACCCAACCCTTCTAGGGGACCTCATCCTTTACCGTTGGGTGAGGTCATAAGAACGGACTTTTTAGGGTGTCTGTCTCTTCGGACCGCCCGATCTCCGGTATCCCAGTGTCTCTCAACCTGTGTTGACTCATGTATGTGTACGACTGTTAAACAGTTCCACTAAAACAGGTCACCAAATTTGTTCTCTAAATGCTTATCCTACTTCTCCCAACTCGTACTAGTTCAATCCGGGGGCGAAAGACTCTTATACACTCCCTGTGACGTCGTCACCTTCGCCACCATTCCTGGTACCTCTCCCGTAGGGGTCTTTCCTGTCTCAGAATCCCTCCCCCTTCCCACTGTATAACCTTTCTCGTGACGGAAACCGTAACTTTCAAGACCCGAGACCAGGGTCGGGACCCCGACTAAGGAGACTCACCGAAGATCAGTGGGAGAGACGAGGAGCAGACAATTTATCTTTCCAACCCGAGGGGGCGGTGCTGAGTCCGTAGGTTACTACGATGATTACGTTTACGGCGTATTTCGTCCCCAGTCTTGCAAAAAAAAGGTAATTCTTTTTCCTGTACACTGCACTTAATCACGAGTCCACACAGGTGGAGAAACGTTGGGGTACCTGACATCGGGTGGTCCGAGGAGACAGGCACCCTAAAAGGTCGGGTCCCTAGTTTGGGAGCAGAGGACGTGGAGGACGTAGTCGTCCGTCTAAGAAATGGTGCCTCGACGGAACCTGTGAGATTCTTTTTCCCGGTCCTTCACTTATCAAATCCGGAACGCCCTATATATACTAGAGGTGATGTATAAGAAAAACAAACCAAACCAAAAGATGTTGGGGACTTTTGGTAAAAAAAAAAAATTTTAGAATTGAACATTCGGTATGTTTTTATCCGACACCCGGTCTAAACCAGGTACCCGACATCAAATCGTTACGTTCGTGTTTCCCAAAGTCCTATAGAATTCAGAAGGTCTTCCTTCTCAGTCGGCTTTTCCTATGTTTTAAGGGGTATCTTTCACCACTTTCTGCGTACCTTGATATGGGATTTCTTTATTCTTTACTCTGTCGTAAAAGGTTACTAATTTTCCTAAAAATTTTTTTTTCTTTTTTATAACCTTCACTGTCCCTACCTGTTTCCCTACAACCGGACCCACAGAAAAGATTCAACCCCTTCGTGTCACCCGGACCTAGCGATAAAGACGTCGAACCTCTAGTGTGTCCTCAGTCCTATAGGCAGGGACTCGGTTTGGTGAGAACTGTGAGGTAACCTTTTTTCTTTGAATTTAATCTTCTTTCGGTCGTACAATTTACTAGTCCCCCAACCTCCGTGACTGATTATCGCTTTCTGATTGACACCTGTTTGTGATTGTCCGAGTAATCCGTCGTAAGTTGTTCTGTTCATTATTCTTAAATGTCTGTAGACTCTTCACATTTGTGGTATTGGTAGCCCTGACCGTCCCGATTTTACTCTAACCAATCCCCTCAACTCGAGTAGTTGTTAACAGTCCCTCTGTCCTCCGTGTCGATCGTTTGCTACCTAAGGGTCGAGTGAACGTCGTGAATGATTGTGTTCGACCCCACTCCTACTTCCGTCCGTCCCACCTCCTCGGGTACCACGGTACCCTTTGACTCTCAGTCACTGGACTGGAGGTGCTTAGTGTTGGAGTCCGTTTAGTGTTAGTGTGTCTCGAAGCTAAAGAATAAGACATTTTACTCCTAATCGTAAGGACGGAAGGACCACCATCCGAACTCTACAGGATAGGTAGACTGGGTGAAAACGGGTAAAATGAATTTTCTTGTTTTTAGTAAGTCCCAGACTGAGTATGGGACCTCTCGTTTACTATCATAACCCAATCGGTTTTTCAAACAAACCCAAAAAGACATTCTACAACCTGTTTGTGTTTACTTGAAGAACCAGTTGGGTTAATATAAAAATTTTCTAAGGGTCTTAGGTATTACTTGAAAGTCTACGTAGAGGGTCTGGGAGTGTCGGTAAATACTCCTCAGTATTCTTGTCCATTCTAACATGGGTAATGTGTCGACTTATTTGACTCTGACCCGTCTCAATGGTTGTAACTTTCTTGTGACCTTCCACATCTTCGGTCACGATTTGGACTCTTGGAACCGGGGACCGACCCGAAAGGTGTCTCAGATCCTTCGACTCCGATCTTAGTCAGTGTATCTGGGGAACACTGTGAATTCCGGAAGTCAGTGTAGACCAAAGAAAAATTTAATGTGAAAAGAAAAATTTTTAGTTATGAAGGGAAAAGGACAATTTTTTTTTTTGAGATACTGGTACTTCCCCAATTACAGGTGAGAGAAGAGGAGATTCAGTTTTCTGAAATTAGTCGACGATCGTGGAGCCGAAGGACCGGACAGCGGGGGTACTTCCGGAAACTCTCACTGACCTTCTACAAGCGTGAATTTTGTGGACAGAAGGTCAACGATCCACACGGTCTCAGACAGGGTTCACTTTAAAGGTCCAAGTCCTGACGATTCTTGTTCAAAGAGACCAAACCACACAGGGGCTCAGGGCTCTCCCTCGGGTCAGTGAAGGGAGAGGGGTCGGGTCGGGTCCGGTGCGAGGCCGGAAGGAGGAGGAGGAGGAGCAGAGGGACCCGGGTCGAAAGGGTCGAGCGAGAGTGAGGTCGGGGACGTGCCCCGTGTCCCGGAGAGGGTCCTCCCCGGCGGGGTCTCGTAGACGTCGACCGTCCGCGTCACAGGAAGGGCTGGGTGGACAAAGAGAAGGTAGACTGATTTCCGTCCTCCATCAGTGGAGGGACCCCGAGTGACGAGTCGGGACCCTGGGAGGGACGTCGAAGTTCGACCAGGAGACGACGGAGAGTTCGGGGGTCGGAGAGGTTAGAGAGTGAGAGGAAGAGACGGGTGACCGGACCCTACGTCCTCGGAGGGACCTGTGACTGGTCGTAGGAAAGTGAAGACGAGTGGGAACGAACGGGGAGTGGAGTGTACCACGGGGGACTTGAGGAGAGTCTGCAAAGGTTCAGTGAAGGTGGACCGAGGTGTGTGGGAGTCGGGTGGTGGGAGGGGAGGAGCCCGAAGTGGTTCTGGCACCGAAGAGGTATCCGGGGGAAGAGGGAGGGAGCGGAACCGGGAACGTGGGAGTTTGGGACACAAAGTCTTGGGGCGTGGATGGGTGTCGGGCTGTCGGTAGTGGTGGTGCTTCATCTACTGCTACTGTCTCTACAGTCGACGTAACGCCTACGCGAGCATCCGTACCTCCCCGAGCCGCCACCGGCACCGGCCCCCCGAGGTCCACGACGACAGGTATCACCGTCCACGTTGCGCAGGGAGGACGGGCCCGACAACCAAGGAATATGCCGGAGGTCCAATTAGTAGTCGGGCCCCTCCCCTGGACACCTCAGACCGTCGTCCTGACAGCACGTCCCCGGGGTCGCGACCAGTCCCTCGTTGAGACTCACGTCTTACTGCTCCTCGACCGTCTCGGCAACCGTCCTCCACCCGCCCATCCATTTCCGAGAGGTCTCTCGCCCCACCCCGGTCGGTCCCCCACCACGGGTGCCTCGTGTTTTGGGGTGACACGAGGGTAACGACCCGTGGGTCGTCGGAGCGGACCGGACGACACCCCGGTGTGGGTCCGGTCCCGAGGTCGAGAAGATAACTCCTCGGTCCGACGGACCCCGACCTCTGAATCTTCGACGTCTAGTGGACGGGCGCCTGGCCAGAGCACAAGGGACGTCTGGACCGAAGACGTACACACTTTCCGTACGTCCTGACAGGGTCCTTAGTCGGTTCAAGAACCAGAGACACCTCTTGTAAGACCCCTTTTAGTCTTCAACGACCTACAACGACTTCTTTTCAGTCGTACCACTGTCATAGAATCGGTTTCCCTACTGGTGAGTAGGTGGGCGGAAAGACGAGGAGATGTCGGACGTCGCGGGGGCGCGTGCTGATTGGGTTGAATTCCTTCCTCTGTGGCTCTGACCCTTTCCCCTGGGGGGCCCTCGATAAAGGAACGGAACGTGGAGTGGGTCACTACAATAAACCCTGGAAAGGTTCCGTTCCTCCCTTCTACGATCTCTTATGGAGGGTTCCTCGAGTGGTTTGGGACCGGGAGAGACCCCGAGTCGGACAGGTGGACCTTTGTGCCAGATGAGACCTTCAGTCTTCTCTCTCCCGTCACTCCTCTCCGCACCGAGTGGGTCCCCGTGTGTCACTCGGTCACTACCTCCACTAGTACGTCGGGTCCGGTCCCGTCCGGAGTAAGTCTCCTCCCGACCCCACGAAAGTCCCCGACCACGACCTTTGGGGGTCCATCCGGGAGGTCTCTCCCCTCGGAACGACCCACTTCTCTACGAATCTCACCCCTTCCAGGTGGGTTTGGGACGGTCCCACGATACTACGGAGACCGGGAGGGACGGGTGGTCTGTGGGTTGGTGAGGGATTTCAGTTCGTCGGGTAAGGAAACGTGGAGTGACGGAGGCTCCCGGTGAGGGTAGGTAAGGGGTCCTGTTATTTGAGATACTCCGATGCAGGTTCCGGGTAGTATTATGGACAGGCGGTGCACACACGGAAGAGACTAAAAACAACCACAACTACATACCGTCTTTGGTTGTGTTGTAACATTTCGTTAATAGGGGGTTGATTTCTTTATTTATTTGTCACTTTTTTTATTATGGACAGGTGTCCTTTTTCTTCAAGGGGTAGACCCCTAGAACCCTCGTCCCCGAGAAGTGGTACCTACGGAGGGCACTGAATCTCGAGTCGGTAGTCGGTGTCGCACCTCGGCGAGTGGAAGTTAGGTACAGATAGCCGAGGGCGTAACTCGTTTCGAAAAAAAGTGGACCGAGACACGGTTCGTCTCAGGAAGGGGAGTCCCTTGAAGGTCAGATTAGACCTTCACTTGGGTGGGGGTCCTTTTCAGGTCGTAACTTGGGGGTCGTCGTCCGTCGGTCGGGTACGGGTCAAGATTTTCACTTCAGACGCCTTTACTCTTTTGAATTTTGCACTCACCCTCCTTTCGAGTCTTCACGATTACCTGGCGTCCCCCCGTGTGTCGACAAGAAACTGGGAAAGATCCCGTCGTGGGGAGGTCATGAGAACGGACCTTTTAGGGTACCTGTCTCCTCGGACCATCCGACGTCAGGTACCCCAGCGATTCTCAGTCCGTGCTGACTCGCTGAAGTGAAAGTGAAAAGTGAAAGTACGTAACCTCTTCCTTTACCGTTGGGTGAGGTCACAAGAACGGACCTCTTAGGGTCTCTGTCACCCGGGGGCAGATACCCCAGCGTGTCTCAGTCTGTGCTGAGTTCACTGAATCGTCGTCGTCGTCGTCCCGTCGTGTTGTACCCACCGGTCTCTCCCATTCCGTGCCCATCGTGGGTCCCTCTCTGTCCCTTACGTGAGTAAGTAAATAAGTAAGTAAGTAAGAACGTTGTGTTCTCGTCGAAGACACACGGTCCAGTACACGCTACGGTGACCCCAATATCGATACTTACTCTGAGTGTCCCAAGGACGGGAAAAGTGTCCGAAGGTCGGGTCCTCACCTTTGTCTGACAGTCGTTTCTACTCTGTATATGAAGATTTCAATCGTGTCACTATGCACGAAACGTTCTCTTCGTGATTGCGAGGTTTATAGATCGTTCCTAAAACTGGGTCCTTACTCAACTCCAACACCCTTCCAGACGAAACCCGTCCCAGGACTTTGTCTTCCTTACTCAGTCCATTCTCCCCTCACTCCCTACACGGTCCTCTTCCGTTCGTACCACCCCCTTCCTCTCCTAAACAGAGGTCACACATTCTTCAGTGGTCGACCCTGACTTTTATTTTTTATTTAATTTTCGTACAGTAGTCGTTCGTTAGGGGTGGTACCGATACGGGTCCGAATGACTCCAGGAAAACGTTAAAGAGAAGGAACAACCAGAGCTTTTCTTGTTTAGTTCGGACTCTTTTATCATACCTCCAAAGAGTTTTTTAATTTTGATCTTGATGGCATATTTGGTCATTAGGGTAAAGACCCTTATGTAGGTTTACTTTATTTTTGTGACACAGTTTCTCTATAGACAGGAGGACACAAGTACCGTCGTAATAAACGTTGTTGGTTCTGTACCTTTGTTGGATTCGTAGGGACTGCCTGCTTATTTCTTCCACGGTGTGTTTCTGTCTTCGTATCTAGCTACCTTGTTTTTCTTTCGGGTCTCTGCTTAGGTGCGGGGATGCCTGTGGAATAGAAACTGTTTCCTCCGTTCTTNTGATGGCATATTTGGTCATTAGGGTAAAGACCCTTATGTAGGTTTACTTTATTTTTGTGACACAGTTTCTCTATAGACAGGAGGACACAAGTACCGTCGTAATAAACGTTGTTGGTTCTGTACCTTTGTTGGATTCGTAGGGACTGCCTGTTTATTTCTTCCACGGTGTGTTTCTGTCTTCGTATCTAGCTACCTTGTTTTTCTTTCGGGTCTCTGCTTAGGTGCGTGGATGCCTGTGGAATAGAAACTGTTTCCTCCGTTCTTATCTGTTACCTCTTTTCTGTTAGAGAAATTGTTCACCACGACCCTTTTGACCAGTTGTCGAACATTTTCTTACTTTGATCTTGTGAAAGATTGTGGTATGTGTTTTTATTTGAGTTTTACCTACTTTGTAGATTTGCATTCTGGTCTTTGATATTTTGACGATCTCCTTTTGTATCCGTTTTGTGAGAGGTTGTATTTAGTGTCGTCATAGGAGATACTGGGTAGAGGGTCTCATAATCTTTATTTTCGTTTTTAGTTGTTTACCCTGGATTAATTTGAATTTTCGAAAACGTGTCCTTTTGATATTCGTTCCTTTGATATTCGTTCCACTTTTCTGTCGGAAGTCTTACCCTCTTTTATTCTCGTTTGCTTCGTTGACTGTTTCTTAATTAGAGTCTTTATATGTTCGTTGAGGACGTCGAGTTAGTCTTTTTATTTGCTGGGTTAGTTTTTTACCCGGTTTCTTGGTTTGTCTGTAAAGAGGTTTCTGTGTGTCTACCGATTGTTTGTGTACTTTTCTACGAGTTGTAGTGAGTAATAGTCTCTTTACGTTTAGTTTTGGTGTTGCTCCATGGTAAAGTGTGGTCAGTCTTACCGACGCTAGGTTTTCAGATGCTCGTTATTTACGACCTCTCCACACCTCTTTTCCCTTGGGAGAATGTGACAACCACCCTTAGGTTTGATCATGTCGGTGATACCTCTAGTCACACCTCTAAGGAATTTTTTGACCTTTATGTTGACGGTATGTTGGGTAATTAGGGTGACGACCCGTATGTGTGACTCCTTTGGTTTTAACTTTCTCTGTACACATGGGGTTACAAGTAGTGTCGTGACAAATGTTATCGGTCCTGTACCTTCGTTGGCTCTACAGGTAGTCGTCTGCTTACCTATTCTTTCGACACCATGTATATGTGTTACCTTATAATGAGTCGGTAATTTTTCTTACGTAAACTTAGTTAAGATTACTCCACCTACTTTGACCTCGGATAATATGTCTCACTTCATTCGGTCTTTCTTTTTGTTGTTATGCCATATGATTGCGTATATATACCTTAAATCTTTCTACCATTACTATTGGGACATACTCTCTGTCGTTTTCTCTGTGTCTACATATCTTGTCAGAAAACCTGAGACACCCTTTCCCGCTCCCACCCTACTAAACACTCTTGTAGTAACTTTGTATATATAAATATAGTATACACTTTGCTTAGCGGTCAGGTCCAAGTTACGTACTCTGTCCAACGAGTCCCGACCGCGTGACCCTACTGGGTCTCCCTACCCTACCCCTCCATCCACCCTCCCCCCAAGTCCTACCCCTGGAGTACATGTGGGCACCGTCTAAGTACAGTTACATACCGTTTTGGTGATGTTATGACATTTCATTAATCGGAGGTTAATTTTATTTAAAATTTTTTCTTCTTCCACACTATATGTAATGTGCTACCTTACAGTAAGTCGGTATATTTTTCTTCCTTTAGAACGGTAAACACTGTGGTACTTACTTGGAATTACCGTAACACGATTTACTTTACAGTCCGCACCTTTTTGTTAACGACATTACTAGAATGGATGTGAGATTTTTTTCCTTTGAGTATCTTGGCTTCTCATCTTACCATCAACGGTCCCCGGCCCCCACCTCTTTTACCACCTCTGTAACCAGTTTCCTATATTCAAGATTCTACTTGTTTAAGACCTTTAACTTTCGTGTCATACCACTAATATCAATTGTCATAAAACGACCTTCAACGATTCTCTGGAATTCACAAGAGTAGTGTGTGTGTTTTTTCTTTTTTTCCATTGATGCACTCCAATCAATTGAACTTCCACCATTAGTAAAGTGTCACATATGTGTATAATTTGGTAGTGTATCATGTGGAAAATTTCAGGACACCATGTTGGATTGGAAAAAAAAAAGAAAAGGGGCTTGTCTACGAAGGTCTCCTTCTTTCATACGACGTGGTAGACGGAAGTGTCGACCGGTCTCGACGACTCAGTGACGAGTAACCACTCCTAGGATAGGTGGAGAGAGGACGGGAGGGACACCGATTGTTTTTGGTCCCAGACCAGAAAATTTTCCTGAAACAATGATCTTGGAGTCTCTTTTTTCGTCCGGTTGGTTGGACTGCACCCCTTCTACTCCGACTACTTCTTTCTGTCTACACTCTCGTGCTTCGTCTTGGGTGGACTTAGGTGTGTCTAAGTGTTGGAGACCGGTCTAACCCCAGAAGTCAGACTTTTCGATCCACAAGTATCCAAGTGTCGATTTGGACTGACAACCTCTTTTTATAAGTTTACTGAGTCTAACGATTCGGTCATAGATGGCTACCTGTCTCTGGGTTCTACACCTCCCAACGACGAAAGGAATAAAGTAGTGACTCAACACAGACTGAGAAAAACACTTGGGAACCTGACATTGGGTGGTCCAAAGAGACAGGTACCCTAAAGGGTTCGTTCTTATGACCTCACCCAACGGTAAAGGAAGAGGTGCCCTAGAAGGGTTGGGTCCCTAGCTTGGTCAGAGGGCTCTTGGGACGTTTTTTCCGCCCAAGAAATGGTGACTCGGTGGACCCTTCGGGAGTAGTAATTTACCCTTAACAGGGTAGAGGAGAAGGACGGAGGGAAAAGTGACGAGTAGATACGTCCAGAGTGTTCTCAGGTCGGACGAGGACGGTCGGTCCTTCCAGGAGGGGTCGTCCGGGGAGGCAGAGAGTGCCCGTTTTGACACGGTGAGGACTCCTGGTGTACCACCCTACCAGCCGAGGGTTTGAGAACAGGGTGTCATTTCAGCTGTCGGATCCACCCCTCCGGCACTCAAACCCTCCAACAGACCCCTCCCCTGGGTACACAGATGGGACTTAGAGTCGAGTCGGTAGTGGTCGTCGCCTGGTACCTGTCGAGTGTCCGTAGACACTAAGGGTAAACTTCTCTCTGTTTCCTGTCAGTCCGTTTCTGACAGAATACATGGATACTCCACGTTTACTCTACACTTCTCCGGACAACTGTCACTTTCCCACTTTCACTCCCTGACTCCCCCGATGGTACTAAAAAGAGACGAGATGGAAAAGGACCAATATTCGTGTCCACACTCTTAGTCCAACAACTGATCAAATTCATAATCTAAGGAGTCAGACTTTAATGGTACTTGAGTCACCGTTTAAGGGTGCTTTGTCTTTAACCTGAAGGGACCACCAGGTCACGAACTCTCAGGTGGACGGTTACGTCCCCTGTGTCCAAGCTAGGGGCCAGACTCTAAGGTGTGCGGCGTCCCGTCGATTCGGACACGTGGTGTTGGCGTCTCTGGCGCGGGGTCTCGGGCACTCGGCGATGTACTCTTCGGGTGCGGTTTGTCGTCCTCTCACCGGGGGTGGACTGCTCGTGTCGGTCCCTCTCGGGTGCACGTCGTCACGTCATTCAATTTAACAAATTTGTTTAGACAAGAGAGTGACAAGACCTTCCGTCTTCAAGTTTTAGTCAAAATGACCGGACTTTAGTCCACTGTTGTCCCGGTGTGAGAACTCCAAACTCCCCTTCCAGGAAGGAACGGAGACGGTCGAAGGTCACCGACGGTCGTAAGGAACGAACACCGATGTAGTGACTTTAGAGATGGGGACAGAGAAACCCACACACTCACCAATTTATGTGTATCGCATTTTAAATGGTGGAATTGACAAAATTTCACATATCAATGACCGTAAGTCATGTCAGTGACACAACAAGGTGGTAGTGGTGGTAGATAGAAGTCTTGGAAAAGTAAAAGAGTCTTGCTTTGTGACACGGGCGATTTGTCATTGAGGGGTAAGGGAGAAGGGGGTCGGGGACCTTTAGTGGTGACATGAAAGACAGAGATGCTTGAACTGGTGAGATCTCGAGAGCATATTTACCTTAGTATGACAGACGGAGGTTGAAGTATAACGGAAGACGAGACAAACAGACGGTTTAGAGGGGGAGGGAGAGGAAATGTTTTTGTAAACACTACCGTAAATCCCGGGTGGTCTTAATAGATTCTACTACATAGAAATAGAGTTCGAGGAATTGAATTAGTGTTGACAATTCTGGGAAGAAGGTTTATTCCATCGTAACTGTCCAAGGTTCCACTTCTGGACAATGGAGACCCACCGGTAATAAACTTGGTGACGTTAGTCACTACCATTTCTTTAGACTTACACCTTTCGCAACTACCTGGTTCTGACTTAGGGGGATTTTGACTACAAGGGACGACTTAAATATTAAGTGAAAAGATAGACTTTGAAATAAGAGAAAGAACAGGTCAGGGACGAGGGGATTCCTAATTCCTTATAACTTCTTTTCGATCGAATTTTGAGTCATGATTTTTTAGATTCTAGTACCGTAGACCAGGATAGTAAAGTACTGTTTGTAATTATCTTTCCCATCTTTTACCTTCGTCACTGTCTAAAATAAAAGAACCCGAGGTTTTAGTGACTCTGTCACTGACGTCGGTACTTTAATTTTCTACAAACAAGTAACCTTTCTTTAGAAACTGTTTGGATCTGTTGTATAATTTTTAGTCTGTGTAGTGAAACGACTGTTTCCAGGTATGTTAGTTTGATACAAAAAGGTCATCAGTACATACCTATACTCTCGACCTAGTAATTCTCCCGACTCTCGACTTCTTAACTATGAAAGTTTAACACCACGATCACTTCTGAGAACTCTCAGGGAACCTATCGTTCCTCTAGTTTGGTCAGTTAGGATTTCCTTTAGTTGGGACTGATAAGTAACCTTCCTGACTACGACTACGACTTTGACTTCGAGGTTATGAAACCGGTGGACTACACCTCTCGGTTGAGTAACCTTTTCTGGGACTACGACCCGTTCTGACTCCAGTTTTCCTCTTCCCCCTCTGTCTCCTACTCTACCAATCTATCGTGGTGACTGAGTTACCGGTACTTAGATTCGTTTGAAACCCTCTATCACTCCCTGTCCCCTCGGACCGCACGACGTCAGGTACTCCAGTGTTTCTCAATATATGTTGAATCGTTGACTTGTTGTTGTTGTTTCTTTTCTCCCCTGACTTTGGTTCGTCCTGGGACGTCCCGGAAGGACTCATGTTCAGGGGGTACAGGGGACGACGAACAAACCAGAAGGAGTTCAAGGTCACCTGAAGGGATCATCGGGTCTGTCAGTCCTTAGACGGACGTTACGTCCTTTGGGTCCAAACTAGGGACTCAACCCTTCTAGGAGACCTCTTCCCTTACTGTTGGGTGAGGTCATAAGAATGGACCTTTTAAGGTACCTGCCTCCTCGCTGTCAGTTACCCCCAGTGTTTCTCCGTCTGTACTGACTCATTGATTATGAAAGTAAAAGTGAAGTTCAAGGTTTCTCGTCTGTATTCGTAGATTGTTTATCTTGTTACCAGTTTCCTGAGGATCAAGGAGGACTTCTCTCTACCTATTGTTAGACTAAGTATAGAAACTCAACAAGACGTCTTTGATTCTGTGTGTGGGGGTCACCATTAATGTACAACTGGTGTTCGTGCACCTGGGGTCTGACCGACCTTGGTCTTCCAACTATTCCTTCTAAGGGCTTTGTAGTGGGACAATGGAGTGGTGGTTAGTCTGATTAGAGGTACTCGACTAGGGAGTACCCTCGCGGGACGTTTGGAGGGGAGTTACAACGGAGGGGAGTTACGAGGGAACGACTTTCCACGACTCGTCAGGTCCAGAGGGTCGTTATCGGGGGTAAGAGGAACGGACCACGGGACTTTTAACTACGACGCGAAACGAAGTGGTGTTGGACTACTCAGTCAACGACTCGACCCGTTCGTCTGGGTTCAAGTCAAACCATTGTCTCGGCCCTCCCCTCCTCCCTCGACGACCTCCCCCATTCAGGTCTGAGTCCCCATTTACAGTCTTTCGACGGTCCTCTTCTCCACTTCTACTTATCTTCTCAACCCTCTCCCTTGGTCACTCAACCGGAGTCGACAGGTGGGGAGAAAGGACTTGATGTCAGACCCGGGTCCCCCGTATCCCCGTCTTACCTTTCGACTTTCGCTGTTTCACGAGGACTGAGAGTGAGATTTCGGTTTCAGTTGTTCCACAACTGGGGAACACCAGAAGTAGGGTCGTAGTCTCGGGACCGATCCGGAACTGGAACCCGTTCGTAGGATACAGTAGGTTCTTAGTGGAGATGTCACCCTCCACCGTCGACGTACGTGAGTTACGGTGACTTAAAAAGCGACATTTTACCAATTGAAACATAATGTATTTAAAGTGAGGTTAGAAAATTTTTGGATACGTGTTCGATGGTTCAGACCTCTAGTATTTTTAAGTTAACGGGTACGTCTAATAAAGAGGGGTTGGACAACCGACTAGGATTTTCAAAGTTCTCAAAGTAAGTAAACAGGTTGTTCAGTGGACTCGTTTTACTTTTCCACTTAAATAAAGAGGTAGCTTTCTTAAGAGAAACGGCAGATTACCGACCAGGACTAGTAGTATATGACTCTTCGAAGTAAGTACCTAAGTAAGTAAGTCTGATAGGTAACATGCCGTCCATGACCCCCAATGTTTGAACTTATCCTATGTTAGAAACGTCACTTGTGTTCCCACATCTATAGATAAACTCCATGCCTAAAGTACAGGAATTTTAGCTATGGGTCTTCACCCTAACGACTTAGTGCATCATAAGATAAAAATTAAAAAAACTTATAGAAGGTATGACAAAATGGCACTACCAACGTGGTTAAATGTGAGGACGGTGGAGGTGTAGGAACGGACAACGACAGTAGAGAACAGAAAAACTACTATCAGTAAGATTCTGTATACTCTACACCAAAAGTAAACCTAAAAGGACTACTAATCACTAGAATTCGTGGAAAAGTACATGGCTAACTGAGGAGTTTATAACAAACGTAAAGAAGGTAAAACCCCCACAATTTACTATTGACACACTTTACTACTTATACAATTAATTGAACTAGTACCATTAGTAAATATTACATAGGTATATAGTTTAGTAGTGTAATATGTAGAATTTGTATATGTCAAAACAGTCAATGTAGAGTTGTTTCACTCACCCCTTCTTTTATGATCGGTTTTTTCCTTTTTTCTGTGTCTAAGACGGAACCCCGGGAGGGTCAGGTAGTTCCTTTCAAATGTAGACTATACGCACACGACAAGGGATACGTTCCTACGGAAGAGGGGACGAGAAGTGGACCGATTGAGAGTTAAGAAGTAGAGTCGAATTTAAAGAAGGTTCTTAGTAGAACTGGACGTGGGATGGGGATCGGATTTTCGAGAGACTCTTGGTGCAAGAGTCAGACATAAGAACGGGAAGGACAGGAACAGAGTTAAAAGTTAACTGAAAATCAACAAATTGATATATAGATCCCAAGGGAGATCTGATACTCAAAGTACACCCGTCGGGGTCATAAAGGGCCGGTAAGGACACGGATCCTGACCCCGACTCTATATCATTTACGAGTTACTCATAATCGACCTGTTTACTTACTTAATTTTATTACTTGTGTTTTTAAATATTGTACTATCTACTACTCTGTTCCACTCCATCTAGTCCGAATTAAAACAGGGTGATTTCCTATCTCCCCCGTTTTCTTTAGTAGCTATTCTCCCCTAGAAATGTGACTCACAAGGCCCTTCTCAGGGATACCACGGTGTCGACCCCTTACTAAAACTCTGCGCTCTCTTGTGTCACACGTATAAGTCCCTTGCCATTCACGAACACTAGATGAACAGACCGGTCTCTATTCCGGTCTCTACACCCGTCCTTGACCTGGTGTTCCCTGGAACACACCGTATGATTCGTAGGACTTTAAATATTAAATAGGGTATCCTGTGACCCCTTGGTCTCTTCGTTCACAAGAACTGGAACCTGGAGAGTCTCCACCCAAAACTTGTAGATACCTGAACAATTTTAACATGTGTGTTAACACGAGTCTAATTGGAAAAGAACCTCTCTCCCGGGTATCGAAAGTAGTCTAAGAGTCGTTCTAGTCACTGAGTTTTTTTCTTGTTCTCGATGGTAGAAAAGTCCGATGGAATTGATTTTGTCGGGGTGAGGGTGGGGTCAAGCTCTTAAAGTGTCATGAGTATTGTTTTAACCTCTTCCGTTACCGTGGGGTGAGGTCATGAGAACGGATCTTTTAGGGTACCTGTCCCCTCGGACAACCCGACGTCAGGTACCCCAACGATTCTCAGCCTGTGCTGACTCGTTGAAGTGAAAGTGAAAAGTGAAAGTACGTAACCTCTTCCTTTACCGTTGGGTGAGGTCACAAGAACGGACCTCTTAGGGTCCCTGTCCCCTCGGACCATCCGACGGCAGATACCCCAGCGTGTCTCAGCCTGTACTGACTTCGCTGAATCGTCGTATTGTTTTATATTTATAGAACGACTGAAGGAGCGGAAAAAAAAAAAAAAAAAAAACCGAGAGAAGGGGAGACACTCTCGTCTCTGGTATAAAGAAGGAGTCCCAAATAGAGGACACGGATCGTGTGTACCGGACCTTCAATGTCTTGTGTCACTTATAGACAACTGATTTGTTTAGAATGATATCTGCACCAAAAAAGATTAACACCGTTTTATGTGTCTTGTATTTTCGGTGGTAGAATTAGTAAAAATTCAAGTCAACGTAATTTATGAAAGTCTCGGAACACGATGGTAGTGGTGATAGGGGGTGTCTTGAGGAAAGTAGAACCTTTGATTTCAAGACATGGATAATATGTGACTGACGGGCAGGAGGGTGGGGGTGGGTCGGGGACCGTTGGTGGTAAGATGAAAGGTAGAGATTCTGGAACTGATGAGACGACGACGACGACGATTCAGCGAAGCCAACACAGGCTGAGACACGCTGGGGTAACTACCGTCGGGTGGTCCGAGGGGGCAGGGACCCTAAGAGGTCCGTTCTTGTGACCTCACCCAACGGTAAAGGAAGAGGTCACGCACTTTCACTTTTCATCATAGAGTAGATTCACCTGAGTACATCATGACCCGGAAAACGCTGATCAAATAAAGTGAATCGTAGGTCCAACGTCCTACACAGTCTTAAAGGAAGGAAAAATTTCGAGTTAATAAAGTAACAAATGTATATCGTGTAAAACGAATACGTGAATAAGTACCTGTAAACCCAACGAAAGTGGAAAATCGGTAACACTGATTACGACGATACTTGTACTTACACATCTATAAAAATCTAGGTCTCATTAGTGAGTAATGAGAACCCACCTACTACCTACCTACTTCTCACCTACCCGTCCACCTAATTACGCACTACCCCCTGTCTATCTATTCAATTTCTCGAGATTTGACTCAATCTAGACAAAGGACAGGACCGACAGTGTGAACGATGGACGTGCTGTGAGGACTGTAGTCTCTGTGACCCTTCACTGCCACTGAGGTGACATTGTTACCGTCATGTACGCACCCAGGGCAGACTGGAGTCAGTGAGGTCAGGACAGACTGACAACCGTTGAGGCACCTGACCTCGGACGGTCCGAGCAGACAGGTATCCTAAAAGGGTCGTTTTTATAACCTCACCCAACGGTACGGGAGGAGGCCCTCTAGAAGGGTTGGGTCCTTAACTTGGGGACAGAGGATACAGAGGACGTAACGACTCGGTGGTGCCTTCAGGTCGTTATCGTCATCATAACTCAATTTCCCTTAAAACTTTATGAATATTCCTACTCATTGAGAGACACGATAAAGTAATAGTATCAACCGTATATTTTTCTAATACATTCTTTGGACTTCTATAACGACTGATTCTTCTTACCCTAAAGGGTCTCACTATTAGGACCCTGTCTTCTCTCATAAGCTCAACCCATTTTTAGTGTGAGTCATAGTTTATAACTTGTTTAGTATTGTAGTCAGTTTTGTTTTTTGTCAGTTACTTGTAAGTCCTGGAACTCGATGTCTACTACGACCGTCACTTACCTAGATTCACAGTTTCTGCATACACTTTTACTCTTCACAACTCTCCTGTGAAAACTCCTATAGCTCGAGACGAGATTTGATCGGGTGTCTTAAACAAATAAGTATCAGATTGGTAGGTGCCGTTAACATTCTCGGTTAGGATTGACTTTTTACTTGGTTTTTATGTTTATTAAGTATGTTTTATTTTATGTTTACCGTGTATTTGTATGATTTTCTATTGGTCAGAGAGTGATTATTTCATGTACCTTTAGTTCTGATGTCATTCATGATAAAAAATGAATAGTATGACCCTTTTTTTAGTGTTTAACTATTATGTAACACAGTACTCTCTTTTGTAAATGAGAGTGTGTAATGTCCACTTTCATGTTTATCTACAGTAAAAAATTGTCTCATTAAACTCTTACAGATAGTTTTAATATAGTTTTCTTACTCTTCTGTTCGGTGTCTGACCCTTTCTTATAAACATTATCTGTGTAGTGTGTCTGATAATTGGATATGTTTTATGAGAATTTTGAATTGTTATTCTTTTACTTGTTGAACTAAACTTTTACCCGTTTTCTAGAGTTGTCTGTAGACAAGTTTATATGTCTATAGAAGACTGTACGTTTAATCGTACTTCCTACGAGTTACAGTGTAGAGTAAGTCAAGTCAAGTCAAGTCAGAGAGTCAGCACAGGCTGAGAAGCGATGGGGTACTTAGCGTCGTGTGGTCCGGAGGGACAGGTAGTGGTTGAGGGCCTCAAGTGAGTCTGAGTGCAGGTAGCTCAGCCACTACGGTAGGTCGGTAGAGTAGGAGACAACAGGAGAAGAGGAGGACGGGGGTTAGGGAGGGTCGTAGTTTCAGAAAAGGTTACTCAGTTGAGAAGTGCACTCCACCGGTTTCATGACCTCAAAGTCGAAATCGTAGTAAGGAAGGTTTCTTGTGGGTCCTGACTAGAGGGAATCTTTCCTGACCAACCTAGAGGAACGTCAGGTTCCCTGAGAGTTCTCAGAAAAGGTTGTGGTGTCAAGTTTTCGTATTTAAGAAACCGGGAGTCAAAGAAGTGTCAGATTGAGAGTGTAGGTATGTACTGATGACCTTTTTGGTATCGAAACTGATCTACCTGGAAACAACCCTTTCATTACAGAGACGAAAACTTATACGATAGATCCAACCAGTACTGAAAGGAAGGTTCCTCGTTCGCAGAAAATTAAAGTACCGACGTTAGTGGTAGACGTCACTAAAACCTCAGGGGTTTTTATTTCAGACTGTGACAAAGGTGACAAAGGGGTAGATAAAGGGTACTTCACTACCCTGGTCTACGGTACTATAATCAAAAGACTTTCAACTCGAAATTCGGTTGAAAAATTGAGAGGGGAAAGTGAAAGAAAAAAAAAAGAAAATCACCGTATTCCTATCTGTAAAATTTTTATACCTTACGAAGTGCTTAAACGTACAGTAGGAACGTGTCCCCGGTACGATTGGAAGAGATATAGCAAGGTTAAAATCATATACACGACGGCTTTGCTCGTGAGGAGAAAGTGAAAGTAGTTCTCCGAAAAATCGAGGAGAAGTGAAAGACGGTATTCCCACCATAGTAGACGTAAAGACTCCAATAACTATAAAGAGGACCGTTAGAACTAAGGTCGAACACGAAGAAGGTCAGGTCGCAAAGAGTACTACATGAGACGTATCTTCAATTTATTCGTCCCACTGTTATATGTCGGAACTGTATGAGGAAAAGGATAAACCTTGGTCAGACAACAAAGTACAGGTCAAGATTGACAACGAAGGACTGGACGTATACCCAAAGAGTTCTCCGTCCGGTCCACCAGAGTATAAGGGTAGAGGAAGTCTTAAAAGGTCAAAAAACACTAGGTGTGTCAGTTTCCGAAACCGTATCAGTTAGTTCGTCTTTATCTACAAAAAAACCTTGAGAGAACGAAAAAGGTACTAGGTCGCCTACAACCGTTAAACTAGAGACCAAGGAGACGGAAAAGATTTACGTCGAACTTGTAGACCTTCAAGTACCAAGTGCATAACGACTTCGGACCGAACCTCTTAAAACTCGTAATGAAATGATCGTTCACTTTACTCACGTTAACACACCATTAAACTCGTAAGAAACCGTGACGGAAAGAAACCCTAACCTTACTTTTGACTGGAAAAGGTCAGGACACCGGTGACGACGACGACGATTCAGTGAAGTCAGTACAGGCTGAGACACGTTGGGGTGTCTGCCGTCGGGTGGTCCGAGGGGGTAGAGACCCTAAGAGGTCCGTTCTTGTGACCTCATCCAACGGTAAAGGAAGAGGTTACGTACTTTCACTTTTCACTTTCACTTCGGTGAGTGTCTCAAAAGGTTTAAACGACCGTATAACTCACGTCGTGAAAGTGTCGTAGTTGAAAGTCCTAAACTTTGTCGAGTGGATCTTAAGGTACTGGAGGTGATCGAAACAAGTATCACTACGAAAGGTTCCGGGTGAACTGAAGTGTAAGGTCCTACAGACCGAGATCCACTCACTAGTGTGGTAGCACTAATAGAACCAGTACTTCCAGAAAAAACATGTCAATAAGATACATAAGAACGGTGGAGAAACATTATAGAAGACGAAGACAACCCAGGTCTGGTAAAGACAGGAATTAATTCGGGTAGAAACGTAATTTACAAGGGAAACATAGAGATTAAAAGAACTTCTCTAGAGATCAGAAAGGGTAAGACAACAAAAGGAGATAAAGAAACGTAACTAGTGACTCCTTCCGAAAGAATAGAGAAGAACGATAAGAAACCTTGAGACGTAAGTCTACGAACATAGAAAGGAAAAGAGGAAACGAAAAGTGAAGAGAAGAAAAGTAAACATTCCGGAGGAGTCTGTCGGTAAAACGAAAAAACGTAAAGAAAAGGTACCCCTACCAGAACTAGGGATAGAGGACATGCTACAGTACTTGGAGTCAGGTATCTATCTCAAGTAGTCCGTGAGATAGATAGTCTAGATCAGGGAATTTAGATAAAGAGTGAAGGTGAGATATTAGTATTCCCTAAACTAAATCCAGTATGGACTTACCAGATCACCAAAAGGGATGAAAGAAGTTAAAGTCAGACTTAAACCGTTATTCCTCAAGTACTAGACTCGGTGTCAGTCGAGGGCCAGAACAAAAACGACTGACATACCTCGAAGAGGTAGAAACCGACGTTTCTTATATTAGTTAGACTAAAGTCACAACCGGTAGACCACCACAGGTACACGTCTCAGAAGAGAACACAACAACCTTCTCCCACAAACGATACTGGTCACGCAAGAGAACCGTTTTGAGATAATCAGAAACGGGACGAAGTAAGACATAAGGTTCCGGTTTCAACGGACGATGAGGTCCACAAAGAACTGAAGGATGAAAACGTAAGGTCAGGGGATCTTACTTTTCCTGTGGAAAAAACCCACAATTAAGATTTTCCAAAACATCCAGAAGTATCTTGACAAGTTGAAGTCGAAGAAGTCACAATGACCACCCCGTATCTGAACCTAATGACACTATGACTTACCAAAAGGAACCTTTTCTTGTCTCTAGTAAGACAGTAAAAACGTAGGTTCATGACGTAAAGTCTGAGAAAACAACTGGTACTACCGATGAGGTACAAAAGATTCCCTAAGGACGGGTGTCATCATCTATATTACGAGTAGACTCAATTTAAGTGGGTAAGGTCAGGTAAAATCAAGCGACTAAGGATCTTACAGTTGCAAGTGAGAACGGTAGAGGATAAACTGGTGAAGGTTAAACGGAACTAAGTACCTGTACCGTAAGGTCCAAGGATACGTCATAACGAGAAATGTCGTAGCTTGGAACGAAGACAGTGGTCAGTGTAGGTGTTGACCCCTAACAAAAACGAAACCGAGGTAGGGAAGTAAGAAAGATCTCAATAAAGAGGTGACTAGAGGTCATCGTATAACCCGTGGATGGTTGGACCCCTCAAGGAGAAAGTCATAGGATAGTAAAACGGAAAAGTATGACAAGTACCCCAAGAGTTCCGTTCTTATGACTTCACCAAACGGTAAGGGAAGAGGTCACCTGGTGTAAGACAGTCTTGAGAGGTGATACTGGGCGGATAGAACCGACCGGGGTGTCCCATACCGAATCAAAGTAACTCAATCTGTTCCGACACTAGACACACTAATCTAACTGATCAAAAGACACTAATACCAAAGTCACACAGACGGGAGACCACGGGAGAGCGTTGTGTACAGTAATCTCTCAACGTTTAATGTTGTTACTCTATGGTGATGTGTGGGTATCTAGACCGGTTTTAGGTTTTGAGACTCTTGTGATTTACGACTGTTCTTATACCTTGTTGTTTTCGAGAGTAAGTAACGACTACTCTTACATTTTACCACGTCGGTGAAACCTTCCGTCAAACCATCAAAGAACGTTTTGGTTTTCCAGGATGGTATGTTAGATCGTTATCACGAGGGTCTATAAATGAGTTACCTCGACTTTGTACAGACGTATTTTTGGACGTATGCCTACAAATGTCGTATTGACGGTTGTGAACCGTTTTTGGTTCTACATGAAATCATTCACTTACCTATTTGACCGGATGTAGGTTTGTTACCTTATAGTAAGTCACTATTTTGTTTATAAGATAGATTGGTTCTTTTCTTGTCCTTACAATTTACGTATGATTACTCACTTTCTTCAGTTAGGCTCCTGAAAGGACCTATCCTTAGGTGGACTGTTACGCCCACTGTACCCAAGATAGGGACCAGACCCTTCTAGGGTGCACGGAGCCTCGTTGATTCGGGACCCGGTGTTGGGGACTCAAGTGCGCGATCTCGGGTACTCGGTGCTGATGATCCGGGTACATGATGTTGATGACTCCGGGCGTGTGTGTCCCGGACACGAGACGTTGTTCCCATCGCAGTGTCACTCTTCGAACGTTTGGGGTTGCTTCTCATCGGGGCCGAACGGGTTGATTTCTTTCGGGTGTTCGTCGTTGTTTCTGGGTCACTTTTGTTTTATTTATGCATTTCTTTATGTTGAATATTTTTCTTCAGTTAGACTTCTCCGATATATGATACATTAAGGCGGAAATACTGTAAGACCTTTTCCGTTTTGTTATTTTTGTCATTTTTCTACTCACTAACGGGCTCCAATCTCTCCTTTTCCTCTACTTATCTTCCTGTATCTAGTAAAAGTTCCGTCACTTTAATAATACATACTATGAGATCAATATCTATATACAGTAACGACATATAAACAATTTTGAGTATTTTACACGTTATGGTTCTCACTCGGGACTACACTTGATACCTGACACCTACTATTACTCCATAGCTGCATCCAAGTAACTAAGATTGTTTACATGGCAAGACCACGTCGTACAACTGTCACTGTCTCCGACACGTACCTCCTCCTTCCATATACCGTTGAGACATGAAAGTCGAGTCAAAACGACACTTAGGTTTTGACGAGAATTATAGATAAATTTTAATATATACACGTATGGGAAACTGGGTTAGTAATAAAGGATTCTTAAATACGATGTCTATCTGAATGTATTCCCGTTTACTGGATACAAGTCTCAATAAATAACGTCGTGATAAACGTTACCCATTTCTAATCTTCGTTGGATTTAGGGATAGGTATTTCATAACCAATTTATATCATGTCAAATAGGTGAATTACCTTATTATCATGTGTCGGTGATTTTTATTTTTTCTTTCGAGAACATATAAACATTCATAACTAGAGTTTCTATTAAATTTCGTTTCATATGTTTTGTTACATATCATACGATTTTAATCACATTTTATAGTCCCCCATTCTCTTCGTATATCCATATATGAACGAATGTACATGTTAAAATTTTAGAGAACCTTTGTGTTCTTTGACCGTTTTAACTAACGGAAGTCCCTCTTATAGACTTACTGACCCTCTGAAATATATACGAATGTAACCTTTGTACTCTTACAGTTTAATTAATCAAGTCATCCATCATTCTTCCTCCCTCCCATGCTCTCTTTCTCCTTCTTGTGATGTGATCCTAGTGACTTATGAGTTCATAAACCCCCGGAGTCTCTAGAAGGTTGAACTGAAGTATTATATAAGTGACCGAGTTCTTTATATAAAACTCCCTGAAGGGACCCCCAGGTCACAGATTCTCAGGTGTGAGGGTCACGACCCCCGGGCCCAAGTTAGGAACCAGCCCTTTGATAATTGTCTAGGGTGTGCGGTGTTGATTCTGGGTCGTGTCGGTTTGTTTGTTTATAAAAATTTTTTCTTTCTTTCTTTTCTTTAGATAGACCTCACAGGATATATGCGGACCGTCACGACCGACGACGTCTATCGTTCTACGTTTCTACATCCCCATGACTTCGATTATCCCTTTTCTGGAGTATCACTCTTTGACTCCGGGTCTCTTACGTGCTGGAGAGGTTCCAGCGGGTCTAACAACCACCTTCTCGACCCAGGCTTTGGGTCCAGACGTCCAAGGGCGAACCAAAATAAAAGACGGGACCCTAATTTCATGTCACTTCGTTTACCTGAACTAATGGGTCCGTTACGAATGTTCACACGTTTACTCACTTGGTGTTGTGACCGGAGGGTCTTTCTCAAAAGAAGAGGATGTGTACGAAAGATCACCAGTGTCAGTGGCGGTTGGGTACTTTCTAGAGGGTTATACTAGAAGTCGGAAGTAAGTGTTCTTGTCATAAACAACACCAAATCAGTGAGTCAGCACAGACTGAGAAAACACTGGGGTACCTGACATCGGACGGTTTGAGGAGACAGAAACCCTAAAGGGTCCGTTCTTGTGACCTCACCCAACGGTAAAGGATCCTCAGTAATATTTATTTATGATTATGTGTGTGTGTGTGTGTGTGTGTGTGGAAAGGTTTACTACTAAGCAAACAGGAACAACTCTGTGGTTTTTACGATTCGGTTTCATTATTTTGTATCCGAGTCGATTTCTTTCTAGAAGACAGACTCGTTATCCTTTCTGGATTGGGTGTCAGTTCATATTGACTAGGGACCCTAAAAAAATTCCCAGAAGTGGTTTGAGAAGTTATCCACAAAAGGTTCAAACCTTTTAGAATGGTCCTCCGTTCTTTTCTTCTCGTAGTGAGAGTAATGTAACTTATTGTTTCCCCATTAGTAGTCACCGGGTCCCAAATCGGATTACAAAATCCGATTGAATGTAATAATATACATACATTTGTATATCGACTAACTGAGACAACATGTCGTCTTTGATTGTGTTGTAACATTTTGTTGATATGAGGTTAAATTTTTCATAATATCTTGTCCATATTTTTACTTTAGTATATATGTGTTTGTGTATGCTTGTAGGGGTATTTATATTTGGGTGTATCTGTATGTGTTTTTGTAGTTGAGGTTTCGTGTCTGACTTTAAGAATCAACTTCTTGGTAGTTAAGATCTGACCGATGGAAATTTTTTTCTTGGAGAATTCAAGAAATTCAAGTTCGAAGGGACCACCGAGTCATCCATTTCTTAGACGGAGGTAACGTCCTCTGGACCCAAGTCAGGGGTCCAGCCCTTCTAGGGGACCTCTTCTCTTACCATTGGGTGAGGTCATAGGAACGGACCTCTTAAGGCATCTGCCTTCTTGGACCATCTGATGTTAGGTACCCCAACGCTTCTCAACCTGTGTTGACTCGTTGAAAGTGAGTGAGGTTCTTTCTTAGTGACACTACAATGTTTTACGTTTCAGGACTTTAGAGACAGAAGGTTCACTAAGATACTAACTTCCTCCTGGACGACCAACTGGAAGGTCCAAATTAAACCGAGACTGTGCATCCAGCTTATTCCTTAACTGGAAACGACTCTGGCATTAACGACTACCTACTCTCCTCTACCAAGTCCCAACATAAACTTTTTTCACCTCTTCCTTTGACTCTAAAAAAAATTAATGTCTGAATCCTGTACCTGGGTTGGTATTCCGGAATAAAAATAACCTCCCGGTGGTGTCTCGGGTAAACGAGACGATCGGTCGGTCGTTAGTAGTGTTTATAATCAAATTAGAGAACAAAAGTAAGTAGGACTCAGTTATGGGTGAACAAAGGGTAAAGGTGAGGAACACTCTCGAAGTAGACTATAAGAGGTTTCAGTTCAGTTTCAGTAACAAAGTACACTTTCTTGACACTCGAAAAACCCCGTTTCCGGAGAAGTTTAGTGGTGACAGTAATTGTAACACTAATGTGGGTGTATCGGGACTATACCCTCCCGCCGAACACGGAAGAACCTGTGGTCTTCAACAACCACTCACCGGAACTCCCGGTCAAGAAAATTATGGACTTAGTCTGTACACAGTCCGAAAGTTAAAGGTGTTAGAGATTCTATATTTCTGAGAAGTCCGACTTTCTCCAAATTCTCGTGAATTAGGTGGGACAGTGAAGGCTCTACCGTATCACCATTTCTTAGGTGGACAGTTACCTTCTCTGTGTCCTCTGCGTCCAAGTCAGGGACTCAACCCTTCTAGGGGACCTCATCCTTTACCGTTTGGTGAGGTCGTAAGAACGGATCTTTTGGGGTACCTATCTCCCTGGACCACCCGATGTCAGGTACCCCAGTGTTTCTCAACCTGTGACGACCCGTTGACTTATACGTGTGTACGGGTAAAATATCACCTTTGACTCTAAGTTTCTCCTTCCCACTAAACAGGTTCCAGTAACGGACTAGAGACTCGAGGGTTAGGTTACAAGACTGAATAAGAGGTTTTTGTAATAAGTTTGTTTGAGAATGTTAAAGAATACTTCAATTTGGATATACATCGGATACTGTGACGTTTAAGGTGAACATTCATAAATGAGTTCTCTTTACTTTTATATACGATACCAGATTTACACGGGGGATTTTAAGTGTACAACTCAGGATTGGCGTTTTCCATTACCATAATCCTCCGTCTCAGAAGCCCTCTGCTAATCCAGTACTTCCACTTCGTGGGTACTTACTCTAATCACGGAAATATTTCTCCAGAGTCTCTCTACGAATCGAGGAAGGAGGTCCACTCGTGTGTCACTCTTCCGGGGTCGAGACTTGGTTCTTCTCCCGGGAATGGTTTTGAGTTGGGACGACCGTGGAACTAGAACTCGACCGGTCTAAGAACTTGACTCTTTATTTAAAGATAACAAATATTCGATGGATCAGACACCATAAAACAGTATCGAGAGGTCTTGTCTGTTTCTGTTGTGTGTAGGTGTTTTCCTGAAGCTGTGTTCACGAATGTTATCAAAATAGATATCGTTCTTTAATCTACGCTGGGTTTACAGCTGATTGTCCGTTTAGTCATTTGTCTGAAACCATGTAAGTAAGTCACATTGTGACGAGTAGTTAGTATTTCCTTGTTGGATGTGTCACGCTGCACCTCCTTAGAGTGTTTGTGACTTGATCCTTTTCTCCCGTTGTGTTTTCTCATGTTTGCCATAATAAAGTAAACATGTATCAAGAACTTCTCCGGTTTAATTGATATTCAGATGCCACTGTCTTTTGTCTTATGTTAAAAGACCTTGTCCTCTCCCCACTAATTGACGTCTTCCCGTACTCTTTTGAAAGACCTCGTGACCGTTATAATATAAATAAGTGGTTCTACCACAACGTACCCACATTTGTAAACAGTTCCAAGTGGTTTGATTATTTGGATGACTTTCTCCGGTTTTTTGGACATGAGACTTTTGACATTCTTTAGTTTCTGTGTTTGTCTATTCTTCTATATGGTACGAGCACCTAACCTTCTTAGTTGCAACAGTTTTTACAAATATGATGGGTTCCGTTAGATGTCTAAGTTACGTTAAGGATAGGTTAATGGTTACCGTAACAAAGTGTCTTGATCTTGTTTTATAGAATTTTAAATATACCTCTGTGTTTTCTGGGGTTCATCGGTTTCGTCAGAATTCTTTCATTTTACCTCAACATCCTTCGTCCGAGGGGCTGAAGTTTAATGTGATGTCTCGATAACAGTAGTTTTCTCACACCATTACCGTGTTTTTGTCTTTATACCTAGTTATAAATCTAGTTATATCTAGTTATAAATCTGGGATTTATCTTTATATCTAGTTAGTTTTATATCTAGTCCTACCTTTCGGGTCTTTATTTAGGTACGTGAATACCAGTTAATTAGATACTGTTTCCTCCGTTCTAATGTCTTGTCGTCTTTCCGTCAGAGAAGTTGTTTACCGTGACCCTTTTGACCTGTCGACGTTTTTTTTTTTTTTACTGCAATCTAGTAAGAAATTGTGGTATGTATTTTTATTCGAGTTTTACCTAATTTCTGGACTTATATTCCGACCTTTAGTATTTTAAGGATCTCCTTGTGAGACTGTATTAAGTCTCGTTATAAAAAAAGTCTACAGAGGATTCGTTTCTTTTACTTTGAAACTCTTTTTTTCTCTTTTATTTGTTTATCCTGGATTAATTTGAATTTTCGAAAACGTGACGTTTCCTTTGGATGACTTTCCCTCTTTTGTCAACGTTTACTATACTGATTATTTCCCAAGTTTAACGGTTGTAGGTGACCTAGTAACTTCTTTGTTCTCTCAAGGTCTTTTTGTAGATAAAGACGAAATAACTGATACGGTTTCGGAAAGTGACACACCTAGTGTTATTTGACACCTTTTAAGATTTTCTCTACCCTTATGGTCTGGTGGACTAGACGGAGAACTCTTTGGGTATACGTCCAGTCCTTCGTTGTCAATCTTGACCTGTACCATGTTGTCTGACCAAGGTTTATCCTTTTCCTCATGCAGTTCCGACATATAACAGTGGGACGAATAAATTGAAGATACGTCTCATGTAGTACTCTTTGCGACCTGACCTTCTTCGTGTTCGACCTTAGTTCTAACGGCCCTCTTTATAGTTATTGGGGTCTATACGTCTACTGTGGTGCGAATACCGTCTTTCACTTCTCCTTGAGCTTTCGGAGAACTACTTTCACTTTCTCCTCTCACTTTTTCAACCGAATTTCGAGTTGTAAGTCTTTTGTTTCCAGTACCGTAGACCAGGGTAGTAAAGTACCCTTTATCTACCCCTTTGTCACCTATGTCACCGACTGAAAGAAACCCGAGGTTTTAGTGACGTCTACCACTACGTCGGTACTTTAAATTTCTGCGAACGAGGAACCTTCCTTTCAATACTGGTTGGATCTATTGTATAAGTTTTCATCTCTGTAATGAAACGGTTGTTTCCAGATAGATCAGTTTCGACACAAAAAGGGTCACCAGTACATACCTACACTCTCAACCTGACACTTCTTTCGACTCGTGGCTTCTTAACTACGAAAACTTGACACCACAACCTCTTCTGAGAACTCTCAGGGAACCTGACGTTCCTCCAGGTTGGTCAGGTAGGATTTCCTCTAGTCAGGACCCACAAGTGACCTTCCTTACTACGATTTCGACTTTACGGTTATGAAACCGGTGGAGTACGCTTCTCGACTGAGTAACCTTTTCTGGGACTACGACCCTCCCTAACCCCCGTCCTCCTCTTCCCCTGCTGTCTGCTACCCTACTGACCTACCGTAGTGGCTGAGCTTCCTGTACTCAAACTCACTTGAGGCCCTTGACCACTACCTGTCCCTCCGGACCGTACGACGCTAAGTACCCCAGAACTTCTCAGTCTGTGCTGACTCGTTGACTTGACTTATTTCCCAATTATGGGTTTTATACATTTGTCGAGTATGTCGAGTTGTAGTTATTTTTGTTTGTAGGGTTAAATTTTTACCGGTCTTCTGGACTTATTTGTAAAAGAAGTCAAGTACCCGAGGGAAGTAGGGGGGACCGTAGAATGATGACTGGGGGAGAAGAGTATAAAGGTCAACTCGGTCTGAATCCAAGACTGACCCAGGGTTTCAGAACTATCGGACACCCATCTCCCTGTCTGTCCTCTAAGGGCCTTCGAGACGAGTCGAGTCGTGGGAACCGAGAAAGAGACACTGGAAATCGTCCCGGGTTTAGAACTCGAAATAGTGTATTACTCAAACCATGTAAGTATCCGGTTATTTAGTCTTCCGTGAGGAGAGAGTCTGCCATGCATTAAATCCACTATTGGAGTCAGTAGGGTTGTACGACGACGAATCAGCGAAGTCCGTACAGGTTGAGACACACTGGGATACCTGACGTCAGGCGGTGTGAGGAGATAGGTACCCTAAGAGATCCGTTCTCAAGATCTCACCCAACGATGCGGAAGGAGGTCCCCTAGAGGGGTTGGATCCCTAGCTTGGGTCCAGAGGACGTAACGTCCGTCTAAGAAATGGTGACTCGGTGGTCCCTTCGGAGTACGATTGTATGGGGGTGACGTTTTTACAAATTCCCTCGTCAAAGATTAAGACAATAGTGTCGAGGGACTAATGTGTACACAGTGTTCCGTAGGTGCCGAAGATGTGGATCCTCGGGTCTCGGTTTCAGAACGGTTTCGGCCGAGTGGTGGGTCTCCTTCTGTTGACCAGATGTAAAGGTTTAGACGAGTGGATCTAACGTTAAACGAGTCGAAGAAAGTTTCTAGACCTTTAAGGTACCGAACTGACACTTGGGACCTTTCAAGTGATCTCTACCGTACTGAGTAGGAGGTAGAAAGTGTTTACCCTGTGACTCCGAATCACTCCGGTACACCGAGTCGGTCTTGAGTCCGGACGACGACGGAATTACGAACGGGGTAAAGTGGGGAGTCCAAAGACCCGGGTACCTCAGTCGTAAAATTACGAAGAAGGTCACGAAAGGAGTGGGGAAGGGGGTCGTCGGAGGGTCTGGTAGTAGAGAGGGGTCTAACAACGACGTCTGAGAACACCAAAGGGAGTAAGTTCAGAGACGAAGATGGTCAGGTAGGACTCACTACACGGCTCAGTGTGAGACTGGACTTTTAACAGTTCCCGAGGGTGGAGGACGGTTTCTTTTGGGTTTTCGGAACTGGACCACAAGTTCCGGGTAGTAGTAGACTGTGGTTGAACGAAGAGTAAGGGGAACTGGAGGGGAGGGGTGTCCGGGATCCGGATCGGATTTAGTCGACCAACGGTAAGGATCATAGAGGGAAAACGAAGACGTAAACCAGTACGATGAAGAAGGTGACTCAAACGTTCTGACCTGATGGGTGACGAGTGGACAGTGGAGGTGGACAGGTAGGTGGAAGGATATTCCGAACTGAGTTTACGGGAGAGTGGGGTTCTTCGAAGGGGTATGAGGTAAGGGTTACATTTAATAACGAGGGTGGAGTTCTGGGAACCTAAAGGGACCACCGAGTCTACCATTTCGTAGACAGATGTTACGCCCTCTGGACCCAAGGTAGGGACCCAACCCTTCTCGGTGACCTCTTCCTTTACCGTTAAGTGAGGTCATGATAACGGACCTTTTAGGGTACCTGTCTCTTCGGACCATCCGATGTCTGGTACCCCAGCGTTTCTCAACCTGTGCTGACTCACTGAAGTGAAAGGAAAGTTCTGGGAACCCGAATTCTAGAACCCGAAGGGTCCATCGTGTATTTTTTTTTTTTTTTTTTTTTTTGGACGGACACTTACGTCCTCTGTATTTCTCTGTGTCCAATCTAGGGTCCCGGTCCTTCTAGGGGACCTCCCCCCGAAACATTGGGTGAGGTCATAAGAACGGATCTCTTAGGGAACCTGTCTCCTCGGACCGTCCGATGCCGTCCGATGTCAGGTATCCCAGCTTGTCTTAACCTGTCCTGACTTCACTGAATCGTGGTGTGTGTTCTGGGATACTACCTATTTGGAATTCGGAATCCATAAATACATGGACAAAAGAGAGGATTATCCTATGTTTGAAAGAGTTTTTGTCTCATGTATAACTAAACAGAGATACAAAGGGTGTCCGGGTCGTACCATGGAAAATAAGTAACTAATTAAGAAAGTAATTATTAAATGACTTACCTTAAAACCTCAGGTTCTCTGGACTCGTACTCAGGTATCGAGATAAATAGATGGTGATCTATCTAGTACGATCATCATACTAGAACTCGTTTCGTGAATTGGTAAGACTCAGAGTCCAAAAGAGGAGACACTTTTCTTCTATTCTGGATTCAGTGTCACAATGACATTACTAATTACGACACTGTATATCCTATACGAATCGTGTTACGGAATGTGTATAATTATCACTAATAAGTTAATTATTCCGTTATGATGATTATTTTTATTTGTATCGAGGACGTTACACGGACCTTAACACCTCTTACGATCCATGTGTCTCCATTCATTTTGTTCCGGTACGGAGACTTCTGAATCTCTGGTCGCCCCTTCGTCTGTTGTTCCCTGTCGATCCGAGGTGTAGCACGTCCCACTCTTCTCGATACTGTTTCTGTGGGTGTCCCACGAGATCTTGAAGACCTTCCCCGGGACTGAGTCCCGACACGGGGTCCTCCGTCCCCGAGTCCCTTTCGAGGGTCTTCTCCCTACACTCGTCAAAACCTTTTGGATCACCATTGCCAGGTCCCCTTTCTCCGCTTTATCCGTTTACCCCGTGTTCCGTGTCGAGCTCTCGTTCCTCGTGTCGCGTTCAGTCTCGAGTGGCGTCGGACGTGTGTCGGCACGAGTCATAGACGGATTCTTCTCCGTCGGACCCCACGCCCCGCCTCGGTGCCGTAGCCGACGGTGCCAGCACCGCCACTGGGACCCATTCAGGGGCAGGACTCGAGTGACACGAGGCCACTGGGTGAGGGACTACGACTCCAGACCCTTCCTGTGACTCGGAGGCGAACCACAAGGGAGTGAGGACGTCGACTCAGTCCATTCCCGTACAAAAGTGGACGAGGTAAGTCCTCAGACCGGATCCTCCAACCGTGGTGGGAGAAATCCAGTGTGGACACAGACTTCGTTCTTTACGATTAGTGGAATGCTCGTAACAGTGTGGGAGAAGGACCCTTTGAGGAAAAGTGTCGACCCCACCCCTTGGGTCTCTGAGGTCTCTCGATGGTCCGTAGCCCAGGATAGGTGTCCTGTGGACAACGTCTGATCCCCGTTAGCGTCTTAAGTTCCGGTTTTATTCGTAGGAGTCACTCACATTAAAAACAAATAGACCATTCTTTGTCTATTTGATGTAAAATTTTGTTAGAAAAACTTACCTTTTAATGACTAAAAATATTTTGACCAGTTACGTTATAAAAGAAGGTTAAAATAATTCTATGTTGACCATACGCACTCATACACGAGTCAGTGATTCAGTAGAGGACGAGAAAACGTTGGGGTACCCGACACATCGGACGGTCCGAGGAGACAGGTACCCTAGAGGGTCCATCGTTGCGGCCTGTTTTCGTTCTCGTCGTTGGACTTGTAGGTCGGGCAGGTTCTTCCCTTCCCTCCCATTTACCCCTCTCCCGTCCACACGCTCAATGGCTACCGAAGAGCTTGTTTAATGGTGTTTGGACCACGGAATGTTGTGTAGTGAAACTAAGTTCACTACCTTTGGATCAAATTTGAACAACAACGACAAATCAACGATTCAGCACAGGTTGGGAAAGTGTTGTCATTGCGCGGTCCGAGGAGGAGACAGGTACCCTAAAGGGTCCGTTCTTATGACCTAATCCAACGGTAAAAGAAGAGGTCCCCTAGAATGGTTGGGTCCCTAGTTCAGGTGCAGAGGACGTATCCGTTCGTCTAAGAAATGGTGACTCGGTGGACCCTTCGGGTCAAATGGGAATGCATTCCCCTTTGTCTTGTTCGTTTTTCGTTTCACATTCATTACCTAAACGTATGAGTTGTTTTAGCACTCTTCCTACTGCCCCTCGACTAAATATGCACTGACCTAGGTCTTTGGGTTTACTACAGTCCTGAAGGAACAAGATTTAAACACGAAGTAGAGACGAAAAGGACACAACTGACAGTCTGACATCGACTCGTAAGGGTAGGCCGCATCTTGTACAAGTGATAACTTTTCATAAAAATTCAGTAGGTCCTAGGTTTTTTTCGTGATGATTGTTAAAAGGAAGGGTCCAAAATACATACAATAACATGTGTGTAGACTGTGCGGGAGTATACACACGAGTGCACGCATGTTCGTACGTGTGTATTAATAAACAACAAATCAACGTTTCAACACAGACTGAAAAGACACTGGGGTGCCTGACATCGGGGGTCCCAGGAGACAGGTACCCTAAAGGGTCTGTTCTTCTGTCCTCACCCAACGGTAAAGGAAGAGGTCCCCTAGAAGAGGACAAACCGTCCGTCTAAGAAATGGTGACTCGGTAGACCCTTCTGCTGTATTAAAAGATACCTCGTAAATAGCACGCGTATACCGAAACATTGGATGAAACAATGAATCATGAGAAAATACTTCTAAAAGGAACAATAATTTGAAATAAACTTTTACCCCCTCTTCGTGTGTTGATAAGAATGTCAAAACCGAGGTTCCAGTCTCCAGATTTTAATCAAAGGGACCCGACTTTAATTCATCCCGACGTGACGGAGGTCGTCGATATCTTCTCTTAGACAAACGAACGGAAAAGGGGAAGATCTTAATGTACGGGTACCGGGGAAACAGGTGAAAGTTTCAGAAGACACAGTTCAGAAGGAGACAGAGAGAGAATGTTCTTTTAAACACTACTGTGACCCGGTGTATCTATTTGGTGCTATTAGAGGGGTAGAATTTTAAGAATGTACGTGTAGACGTTTTAGGGTACATTTCATTGTAGCCGTCCAAGATCCCTAAGTCTGTGTGTACAAAACTCCTGGTAATGAGTCGGAGTGTGGTGTCCCTTAGGGGGTGGTCGACTGCCTTCCTCTGTACAGAGTTTGTGTGGGTTGTTCCTCCTCCGTCGGTTCGGTCGACGGTTTGACCTCAGTGTAGGGTGTGAGAAGACCTTTCAGTGCTCAACTTTGAGAGCCGGTGGTAGGTTAGAACACCCAAACACTAAATTTATTTACGAGGGTACCCGAGGATGGAAGTGGTGGTATATAAATTTCGTCTTTGAACCCCTCGTCTCAGAGTCACGGACCTTTTGAAACGACGGGTGAGTGAGGACGTTTCCCGGGTGAGGAGGGTCCCAAGAAGTGTTGTGATTGACCTCTGGTGGGCACTTCGGGTGGTGGGAACTAAAATAAGAAAAAAAAAAAAAAGGTGACGAAGTTCAGAACCAACGCCGTAAGTCCTAGAAAACAACTCCGCCGTAAGCCTGAGAGATCAACACTCCATAGTACACCCTAGAATCAACGGGATGGTCCTCGGCTTGGACACAGGGGACGTAACGTCCCCGTTTAAGAATTGGTGACCTGGTTGTCCCTTCAGGGTGGACGGAAACTAAAATCTGTGAAGAGTAGACAGTCTCGAGAGAACGGGACGGGTGGAGTATTGACTGAGAGTGATCCGACGAGACTTATTGTGGGATGTGTATCGAGTCATGATCCCTCAGGTTTCTATTAGTCTGTGACAGAAGTTCGAGTGACCTCTCTACGGTGAATACATTGGGTGGCAAGGAAGGAGTTGTCAAAATAAGACGGGTCTGACGGGACGGGACATTATTATTACACTTACTATTATAATTGTGCCGTCGCGATTATAATATCGTCGAAGAGTGGTACATGATCCGTGATCCGATCCGTAAAAAATTATATAACCGATCAAATTAAAAGTATTCTTAGACTATATTCCACTCTAGATAATGGTCCAAAGTATCTACTTCTTTGATTCTACGTGTCTTCCCTTTATTTACCGGGGTTTAGTCTTCATCATTGTCTGTTTCGACTTTAGACTTCAAATATAGAATCAGACACGGAAACCGTATTGGTTGGTAGTAAGTTCAGAAGGTATTAATTGGTGTGGGTCGTTTCTAAGACGGGAAAGAGACCGTGGAGTTTCGGTCTATTATTATTTTTTTTTTATTGCACTAAAATTTAAAGTCGTTTCCTGGGATTTATCTGTAAAAAAGATGTCTTCTGTGTGTTTAGTGTTGGTTCATATATTACCACGAGTTGTAGTGATTAGTAGTCTCTCTTCTTTTGGTTTTGGTGTTACTCTCTCTGAAGTGGAAGGTCACGTCCTCCATACCCAAGCTAGGGACCGGTCCCTTGATTGCGAGGTGTACGGAACTCCGGTTCTTTTGATTTTGTGCATTACCTTCGTTACGACATTGTTTAAGTAAATTTTTTCCAAATTTACCAGGTGCAGTTTTTTTTTTAGAACTTTTTTTTTTTTCTCTATAGTTGGGCGTGGACAATTCTACCGACTCAGATTTCAAACACACCCTTGAAGGGACCACCAGGGCACCAACTCTTAGGGGGACGTCACGTCCCGTACGCCCCAGTAGAGACTACCCCCTTGACTCTAGGGTGTACACTGACATGTTGGTGCGGACACGTGGCGTGCCTTTCTAGAGGGTGCTACGCTGCTTTTGGGGACACGGTGTTGATTCTGGCCTACGTCGGTTTGCTCATAAAAATTTTTATTTATTTCAAACATACGTCCGTTTTCAGGGTCCTATCTGCTGTGTCATAACTTCTACTGCTTGTTTCAACCTCCTGACTGTGTGATAGGTTGAAGTTCTAAATAATATTTCGATGTCATATTTCTGCCACACATAGTCGTTTCCTTATCTGTTTGTCTAGTCACCTTACCTTGTCTCCCGGGTCTTTCTCTGACGTATTCGTATCAGTTGACTACAAACTGTTTCCTCGTTTCCGTTATATTGTCTCTTTTTATCAGAAAAGTTGTCTACAACCCTGTCGACCTGTCAGTATACGTTTTTTATTATTATTGTTAGTTCTGTTTTTAGAATGTAGGAAGTGTTTTGATTTAGTTTTACCTAGTGTCTGGATTTACATTTTACGTTTTAATATTTTAAGGATCTTCCTTTGTGTCCTTTTTTGGATCCATCGGAAGTCATACCCCTACTGAAAAATCTATGTTGTTGTTTACATATTAGGTACCTTCTTTATTAAGTATTGGACCCGAAGTAGTTTTAATTTTTGAAAACGAGACTCTTTCTGTGATAGTTCTCTTATTCCTCCGTTCGGTGTCTGGTCTTCTTTTATAAACGATTTCTGTGTAGACTATTTCCCGACAATAGGTTTTATACGTTTCTTAAGTATTTTGAGTTGTTATTCTTTTACTTGTTGAGTTAAATTTTTATTCAGTTTCTGTACTTTCGTGTAGAGTGATTTCTTTTACATGTCGACCTTTTGTCGTATACTTTTCTACAGGTTGTAACATATAATTATTTCTTAATATGTTAAAAAATTATCACGACTTTTATTTTTTCTTACGTTCCACAGTCGGGGGAGCGGGTCTCGACGACTTCGTCTTCGACGTAATTGTCTAAGGGTTCACTGTACCCGAAGGGTCCACCGAGTCACCATTTCTTATGTGGGCGTTACGTCCTCTGGGACCAAACTAAGGTCGCACGTCTTCTAAGGGTCTCCTCCTGTACCGTTGGGTGAGGTAATAAGAACGGACCCTTTAGGGTACCTATCTCCTCAGACCGACCCGACGTCAGGTGCCCCAGTCTTTCTCACCCTGGGTTGACTTCGTTGACTCGTGTTCATTGCACGTACACTTCCGGACCTTTCATGACTTACTCTCCTTCCGTGTCAACCCTGTAACCACGACGAGGGACGAGTAATCTGTTTCTTTTGAATAAAGAAGAACTGATTTTTTTAATCCCTGAAGGGACTACTGCGTCACCGACTCCGAGGTACGAGGTTTGCGTCTCCCGGGTCCAAGTTAGGGACTAGCCTCTTGATCTAGGGAGGTCGACACGAATTCTCATCGTGTGTACATCGGTGATTTCTAGGACGTACGGTGGTGATTTCTTGGTCGTACCACGTTAATTCTGGGTCGTGTCTGTTTATTTACTTACGTATATAAAATCAATTTAAAATTTTATTATTTTGTCACGACCCTTTTAATCTGTAGGAATGTGTGTCCACTTCAAGTTAGATTTGAAGCATAGAATATATTTTCAATTGATAGTATCTATGTTTACATTTTACGATTTGTTGTTTTGAAATTTTGTATCCTCTTTCAGAAGTACTAGATCTCCATCCGTTTCTCAAGAATATAAACTGTAGATTTCGTGTGTTCCGAAGGGACGACCGCGTCTACTATTTCTTAGACGGACATTCCACCCTCTGGACCCAATCCTTCTAAGGGACCTCTTCCCTTGTCGATGGGTGAGGTCATAAGAGACGTCGTGGGGCACCTGTCTCCTCGGACCGTCCGGTGTCAGGTATCCTCAGTCTGTGCTGACTCGCTGAAAGTGATTTCGTGTTACAGTTCGTAGTCTTTCCTACATCCCGTTGGCCTTGAGAGTATACAACGACCGTCCTCACATCTTACCATGTCGGTGAGACCTTTTGTTAAACAACAAAAGAAGATTTCAGTTTGTATATTAATGTACACGGGGTCGTTAAGGGTAAGAATTGATAAATAAGTTTATTTTACTTTTGGATGGAAGTGTGTCTTTGGTCAGTACGATTTTCGACCTTTGTTACAGGGAGTTGATCCCTTACCTATTTGTTTATTATCATATCGGTATTTTACCTGTTAATAAGTAGTCATTTTTCATTGTGTAATGACTAAGTACGTTGTTGTGACTACTCAGAGTTTACGTAAAACGTTCTACTTTCTTCAGTCTCAGTTTTCCGATGCACCACATAACAAAGTAAATATATGTGAGACCTTTTGTCTTTTGGTATCATTACCTCTTGGCTAGTGGTCCCCAACTCCCACCGCTCCAAATGATGTTTAACTGTTTTGCGCCCTTAAATACCCCTACTACCTTTAAAAGACATAGAAATAACACCACCATCAAGATACTGAGACGTAAACGGTTTTAAGTATCTTGATTTGTGAGTTTCTCTCACTTAGAATAAGATACATTTAAATTTACCCTTTTTTTTTTTTGACGGAACTCCCTGAAGGGACCACCAGGTCACCAATTCTGAGGTGTGAGGGTCAGGTCTCCCAAGCTACACACCAGTCCCTTGATCTACGGGGTCCGACGTTGATTCTGGACCGAGTCCGTTTATTTAAATTTTTATTTATTTAAAAAATTTTTGACGTTACTTTCTAGACACTAAGTGTTATTTCACATTTAATTATTTAATGGAAAAAAAAAAAAAAGTCAAGTCAAGCCAGTAAGTCAGTACAGGGTGAGAAACGTTGGGGTACCTGACGTCGTGCGACCCGAAAGGACAGGTCCTGGTTGAGGGTCTCGAACGAGTTTGAGTACAGGTAACTCACACACTACGGTAGGTTGGTAGAGTAGGAGACAACAGGGGAAGAGGAGGACGGAAGTTAGAACGGGTCGTAGTCCCAGAAAAGTTTTACTCAGTCAAGAAACATAGTCCACCGGTTTCATAACCTCGAAGTCAAAGTCGTAGTCAGGAAGGTTACTTATAAGTCCTGACTAAAGGAAATCCTGACTGCTGTCAGGTTCCCTGAGAGTTCTCAGAAGAGGTTGTGGTGTCAAGTTTTCGTAGTCAAGAAGTTACGAGTCGAAATATCAGGTTGAGAGTGTAGGTATGTACTGATGACCTTTTGGTATCGAAGCTGATCTACCTGGAAACAGTCGTTTCATTACAGAGATGCAAAATTATCCGACAGATCCAACCAGTATCGAAAAGAAGGTTTCTCGTTCACAGAAGATTAAAATACCAAAGTCAGTGGTAGACGTCACTAAAACCTCAAGTTCTTTTATTTCAGAGAGTGACAAAGGTAACAAAGAGGTAGATAAAGACACCTCACTACCCTGACCTACGTTACTAGAAACAAAAAACTTTGAACTCAAAATTCGGTCGAAAAAGTGAGAGGAGAAAGTGAAAGTAGTTCTCCGAGAAATCAAGAAATGAAAAACGGTATTCCCACCACAGTAGACTCATAGACTCCAATAACTATAAAGGAAAAAAAATATATAAATGACTACTGGTTAAAAAATATTACATTATTTCCTTTATAAGGGGTCTACCAAGGTTTTACGATAGTTCCAATTCTTGGTATCGTGTTCCGTCAATACAAGGGTGTTTCCATACATGTCTCGAGGGGATCCCGATGGAAAAGAAGGGTCAGAAGAGTTCTCTTCAGTTCAGAGGGGAGGGTGGGGTCAAGTCAAGTCAAGTCAGCGAGTCAGCACAGGCTGAGAAACGCTGGGGTACTTAACGTCGTGCGGTTCGGAGGGACAGGTAGTGGTAGAGGGCCTCAAGTGAGTCTGAGTGCAGGTAGCTCAGGGACTACGGTAGGTCGGTAGAGTAGGACCCAACAGGGGAAGAGGAGGACGGAGGTTAGAGAGGGTCGTAGTCTCAGAAAAGGTTACTCAGTTGAGAAGTGTACTCCACCGGTTTCATGACCTCGAAGTCGAAATCGTAGTAAGGAAGGTTTCTTTAGGGTCCCAACTAGAGGAAGTCTTACCTGACCAACCTAGAGGAACGTCAGGTTCCCTGAGAGTTCTCAGAAGAGGTTGTGGTGTCAAGTTTTCGTTGTTAAGAAGCCGCGAGTCGGAAGAAGTGTCAGGTTGAGAGTGTAGGTATGTACTGGTGAACCTTTTTGGTATCGGAACTTATCTGTCTGGAATCAGTCGTTTCATTACAGAGACGAAAGCTTATACGATAGATCCAACCAGTATTGAAAGGAAGGTTCCTCATTCGTAGAAAATTAAAGTGCCGACGTTAGTGGTAGACGTCACTAAAACCTCGGGTTTTTTTATCAGACTGTGACAAAGATGGCAAAGGCGTAGATAAAGGGTACTTCACTACCCTGGTCTACGGTACTGGAAGCAAAAGACTTACGACTCGAAAGTCGGTTGTAAAAGTGAGAGGAGAAAGTGAAAGTAGTTCTCCGAAAAATCGAGGAGAAGTGAAAGACGGTATTCCCACCACAGTAGACGTATAGACTCCAATAACTATAAAGAGGACCGTTAGAACTAAGGTCGAACACAAAGAAGGTCAGGTCGCAAAGAGTACTACATGAGTCCGCCGACGTTAGACCGAGTGATTCGTGTCGGCTCTCCTCGATGGGGTGCAGGCTCCAGTCCCCGTCACCGGATCTCACGGTCCGACGCTACCGCGTCCTTGCCGGTTCTCCTCGATGGGACGCAGACTCCAGTCACCGCCACCGACCCTCCTCGATAGGACGCAGGCTCCAGTCCCCACCGCCGGTCCTCCTCGATGGGGTGCAGGTTCCGGTCACCGCCGACCCTCCTCTGTGGGGTACAGGCTCTAGTTCCCGTCGGTCCTCTTTGGTGTTCGGTGGAGTGTGGGCTCCGGTCCCCGCCACTGGAACTCCTCGGTGGGGTTCGGGTTCCGGTCCCGGCCTCCGGTCCTCCTCGTTGGGCTCCTCACCACCGACGCGTCCGTGTCCTCCCGGGATCTCCTCGATAGGGTGCAACTTCCAGTCCTTACCACCGCCATTCCTATATGGGGAGCAGGTTCCATTCCTCGTCGCCGACACGAAACGACCTCGTCGGCACTTCTCTATGGGGTGCGGTTCCATTCTCTTTGGGTTCATTCTACCATTCACAACGTTCTCCCGTAGTCTCCCGTCTGTGTGACTTTGGTATTAGTGTCTTTTGATCAGTTAGATTAATGTGATCCTGGTGTCGGAACAGATTGAGTCACTTTGGTTCGGTACGGACGCCCCGTTGGGTTCTACCCGGCCTGTACCATCTCTCCGGACTGTCTTACACCAGGTGACCTCTTCCCTTACCGTTCGGTGAAGTCATAAGAACGGAATTCTTGGGGTACTTGTCATACTTTTCCGTTTTACTATCCTATGGTTTTCTCCTTGAGGGGCCACGGGTTATACGATGACCTCTAGTCACCTCTTTATTGAGGTCTTTCTTACTTCCCTACCTCGGTTTCGTTTTTGTTATGGGTCAACACCTTCACCCAGTAATTGTTTCTGAGTGACTCAACATTTTCTACTGGGTACTTCCGAAAGTCTTACTTTCACCTCTAACTGACTTGATCCTTATAAAGTAAACCACTTTTCCTCTGAGTTTTGTGTGTTCCAATAACAGAAATCCCACTTCCCATCCAGTGGGTCTATTCCCCAGTAGGAAATAGACTTACCACTGGTCCACTTTTCATGTCTTTACGAATGACAAAGATCACCCTTCGGTCCTTTGTTACCTACCTTTCCCCTGTTTCAGGTTTTATTCCTTCTCTAAAGATTGTTGGTCAATTAACCTTTATCTCACTCTACGGAGTACCTTCTTCATTTGAAGAGTCAGAGTTCCTGATTTGTTGTCTTCACCCAACTGGTGAATAGATTCTAAAGTATGTCCCCTAAAGTCGTGACATAATTTCTAATCTTAGTTGTCGTAGAATGAAGATCCAGTCAAGATTTTAAGTACTTCAAGGTTCGTGACGTGTCGTCTTCGACTTAAGGGGATCTGAGAAATTGAATCATTTTAGACTCTTTATGATACTTCAGGATGACGGGGTTTAGAGAGGAGACGGACTTTAAGGGAGAATGAAGGTGTTTGTGATTTATTACGAGTTCACCTTCCATTACACACCTTTTTCACAACGATCCCTCTATTTTTCTCTTTCTTCTATACCGGGTCAAGGGGTCGACCGATGGAGTAGGGGGTCCTTGAGTCTAATTGATAGTGAAGATTCCTTCGGAGGGTGACGTGGATTTTAGCCGAATTTATAAGAGGGATGCACACAAATCAAGACTCATTAAGAGTATCGTAGGTAGTATGAAGTAAAAGGTGAGAGAAGTAGACTGATACTTCAGGTACTCCTGTCCCTTATTTGTCTACGTGTTTTATTTGTGGGTCTTATAGATTTCTCGAGAATACAAATGTGAGAGAAAGACCTTTCGAGAGGTGTCCGAAATTCTCGTTGGACTTCTGATTTCGTTTTCACAATCAGCGAGTCAACACAGACTGAGAAACACTGGGGTACCTGACATCGGGTGGTCCAAGGAGACAAGTACATTAAGAGGTCCGTTCTTATGACCTCACCCATCGACGACAAGGGAATAGGTCCCCTAGTAGAACTGGTTCTTAGTTTGGGCCAGAGGACATAACGTCCGGTTAAGAAATGGTAGACTCGGTGGTCCCTTCAGGTATTTTCACTTTCCCTCTCTGATTCGGGACGGAAAAGTACAGGGGTTCCGTATCCACCGTTCTTATGTACCTTCTTGACATGTTTTTTCTAGAAGTGCTGGGTCTATTAGTACTACTACACTAGTGAGTAGATCTCGGTCTGTAGAACCTTACACTTCAGTTCACCCGGAATCTTTCGTAGCGATGCTTGTTTCGATCACCTCCACTACCTTAAGGTCAAGTCGACAAAGTTTAGGACCTTCTACTACGACACTTTCACGACGTGAGTCATACGGTCGTTTAAACCTTTTGAGTCGTCACCGGTGTTCCGACCTTTTCCAGTCAAAAGTAAGGTTAGGGTTTCTTTCCGTTACGGTTTCTTACGAGTTTGATGGCGTGTTAACGTGAGTAGAGTGTACGATCATTTCATTACGAGTTTTAAGAGGTTCGGTCTGAAGTCGTTATGTACTTGGCACTTGAGGGACTACAAGTTCGACGTAAATCTTTTCCGTCTCCTTGGTCTCTAGTTTAACGGTTGTAGGCGACCTAGTACCTTTTTCGTTCTCTCAAGGTCTTTTTGTAGATAAAGACGAACTAACTGATACGGTTTCGGAAACTGACACACCTAGTGTTATTTGACACTTTTTCAGACTTTCTCTACCCTTATGGTCTGGTGGACTAGACGGAGAACTCTTTAAACATACGTCCAGTCCTTCGTTGTCAATCTTGACCTGTACCTTGTTGTCTGACCAAGGTTTATCCTTTTCCTCATGTAGTTCCGACACATAACAGTGGGACGAATAAATTGAAGATACGTCTCATGTAGTACTCTATGCGACCTGATCTTCTTTGTGCTCGACCTTAGTTCTAACGGCCCTCTTTATAGTTATTGGAGTCTATACGTCTACTGTAGTGGGAATACCGTCTTTCACTTCTCCTCGATTTTTCGGAGAACTACTTTCACTTTCTCCTCTCACTTTTACAACCGAATTTCGAGTTGTAAGTCTTTTGCTTCCAGTACCGTAGACCAGGGTAGTGAAGTACCCTTTATCTACGCCTTTGTCACCTTTGTCACCTTTGTCACAGTCTTAAATAAAACCCCCCGAGGTTTTAGTGACGTCTACCACTGACGTCGGTACTTTAATTTTCTGCGAATGAGGAACCTTCCTTTCAATACTGGTTGGATCTATCGTATAAGTTTTCGTCTCTGTAATGAAACGGTTGATTCCAGACAGATCAGTTCCGATACCAAAAAGGTTCACCAGTACATACCTACACTCTCAACCTGACACTTCTTCTGTAACACTTCTTAACTACGAAAACTTGACACCACAACCTCTTCTGAGGACTCTCAGGGAACCTGACGTTCCTCTAGGTTGGTCAGGTAAGACTTCCTCTAGTTGGGACCCTAAAGAAACCTTCCTTACTACGATTTCAACTTCGAGGTCATGAAACCGGTGGAGTACACTTCTCGACTGAGTAACCTTTTCTGAGATTACGACCCTCTCTAACCCCCGTCCTCCTCTTCCCCTGTTGGGTCCTACTCTACCGACCTACCGTAGTGCCTGAGCTACCTGCACTCAGACTCACTTGAGGCCCTCTACCACTACCTGTCCCTCCGGACCACACGACGCTAAGTACCCCAACGTTTCTCAACCTGTACTGACTCACTGACTTGACTTGACTTGAATGTATCTGATTTCTCGACTATATTTCTATCTTACTTTCGTTACAGTAGATTCCTCGTTCTCCCAGGTACCCGAGGATCTCAAAACGTTCTTCCTTTCTGGTTTAATAAGGGAGAAAAAGTCTCTTGAATATTCTTCCTTACATCGTCTTTGAAGACCTTTTAGGTATGCACATTCCACTCTCAATTTCAAAGTCAAGTGAGTGAGTCAGTACAGGCTGAGAAACGCTGGGGTACCTGACGTCGTGTGGTCCGAAGGGACGGATAGTGGTTGAGGGTCTCGAACAAGTTTGAGTATAGGTAGCTCAGTCACTAGGGTAGGTTGGTAGAATAGGAGACAATAGGGGGAAGAGGAGGACGGATTATCTTGTACTTTATCCTATCAGTTAATTTAATAGACAAATTTAACGCTTCGGTTGGGAACCAGTGTCAAGAGAAACAACTTACTGTCACACGTTTAAATCTGTAAAAGGTAGTTCTATCTTTGATTTTCGTTTCTTCCTATGTCGTGATAGAACGTCACTCTGGGTCGTGACGTGACTCTACCAAGGAGGGTTCCGATAAGTGACTGATACACAACAGACCCACGCCTCAGTGACCTCTGTCCACCCTCAGGAGTCTTCGATTCTTGATCTCATTTGTTGTCTGTACTGATCCTTAGTCCTCTTGGACAAGACCCCAAGAGGACTTCCTTAACCTCCAGACCTCCGGAGGGAAGAAGGATTGTATGAAGTCCGTTCTAGTCCTGGTGTATCTAGTCTTTCGGACTACCACTTACTTCGTCCCCTTCTGTCCTTCTTATTTATCATATAATGGCGCTTACAAGGGTCCCCCACTCACTCGACGATAACCTAATAGATACTTGGAGTTTGGAAGAACTTTTTATTCAATTGGAAAACCCTGAAGGGACCACCAGGTCACCAATTCTAAGACGTGAAGGTGACTCCCCCCGTACCCGAGTTAGGGATTAACCCCTTGTTTCTAGGGTGTACGGAGCCCCGTTGATTCGCACTTTTGTGTTGATCTCTCTTCGGGTGTGTGGTATGTCTTTCTCGGACGTACGATGTTGATACTGGGTTGTGACGGTTCTTATTTATTTATAGAATTTTGAAAAATAAATTTTTATACTGTCCACAATACTTTTATCGACGAGGAAGATTCGACCTACTACCGACACCTTCTACAGTACACAACGAAAAATCATTTTTAATTAGATACAAAGAAGAGAGACAGTGGTAATACCTGTATGTCTGTCCATTTTAGGATCGCCACATGTAAATCTTGTGTTGATTCAAGTGACAAACGTAGACACTGAATGGTCAACATGTGTGAGGATATTCGATATGGTGTTCCGTAGGTCTGAAACTACTTGTATATTTGGGGACCTCGTAGGTCTGAAGCGGTGTCGGAGTCGGATGGTCGCCCTTTGGTCCCTTGCGATTTTCCCGACGGTACTTCTAATCGACTTTGTTATGTCACATTGCACGAATTGTGTTAGAGGTCGTGAACCTCGAGAGTGACTTACCTTTGATCATAATGATAAGAAAGTAAATCAGAGACACGAAGGTTTGAACTCAGTAGACTTCCAAAATGCGCACACACGCACACCACCAAAACTAAAAACGATACACACGTCTTAACGCATCTATTCTCGGGAACGTGTGTCCCGTTCAAAGAGTGTTTTGTCAAAGACAAGGGTTCTCATACACCTGGTCACGGGGCTCTCATACAGGGGCTCTCGGTGCACAAATCCATAGACGTTGACTCGTCGCGCACGTGCGCATTTATACATATGTGTATGACACATATGTATTTTGTGACAAAGTTTTCAGTAAAGGAGCACAAATAGTCGTATAGTCGGTTCCAATCGCTCGTCGGTCTATTAATTTTTAACTAACAAGTTTCCCCGTCTAGAATAAAATTAACTTCGGAGAATCTCTGAATCTAGTCTCTTCCGTTACCGTGAGGTGAGGTCATGAGAACGGACCTTTTAGGGTACCTGCCTCCTCGAACCACTCGACGTCAGGTACCCCAGAGATTCTCAGCCTGTGCTGACTCGCTGAAGTGAAAATGAAAAGTAAAAGTACGTAACCTCTTCCTTTACCGTTGGGTGAGGTCACAAGAACGGACCTCTTAGGATCCCTGCCCCCTCGGACCACCCGACGGCAGATACTCCAGAGATTCTCAGCCTGTGGTGACTTCACTGAATCGTCGTCGTCGTTCTGGTCTCCGAATCTATATATATATTATATATAGATATAGAACCCATATATCTATGGATGTATAGAGGATCTATCACCTCTTTTTACACTACTGACCAATATTCGAAAGACCAGATATCCAACCACACCCAGTGGTCCGACATCTGTAGTGTTTCAGGAGACGGGTCCGAAGGACCAGTCTCATCCTTGGGATAAGCCACCACGGGGGAACAGAACCCTATGGGAAAGACGACGGGAAGGTGCCTCCAGGTGAGTCCGAATCCTCCCGACTTCAGATCCTCTGTCCTGAGTTTCGAGACTAGTCGGAGACGTCAGTCGAGGGAACTGACACGGTCCTGAGACCCCAGTGGGGACGTCTCCCCAACGTCACACTACGCTACCAAAGTACGTGGTTGTAGTTTCGGTCTGTTTGGACCCGAATTGAGGGTCACTCACGGAGGTGGAGGGTTGACCATTAAGTCACTAAAAGAGAAGGATTCGGAGGTAAAGTACAAAGTTGATACTTTGTACCTAAAAATATAAAAAAAATTAAATACATAAACGTCCAGAAAAACACCGTACGTCCTAGAAGTTGGATCAACACCGTCCACGCTAGATCAAGAAGTTGGTCCCTACTTTGGGTTCGGGGGACTGAACCCCCGTTCCTCAGAATCGGTGACCTGGTGGTCCCTTCAGGGACCTAAAAACCTTTTATTTTAAGTGGTCCAATAACTCTTTTAATTCTTGAACTTCACTTTTTAGGAATTATTTCACAGACTATATTCAACTACAAGTAAATTATTAATATCGATTATAAATAACTTATAAATGAGACACGGACAGATGTATCCGTAGTAAAGTGAATTAGAAATTTTGAAACCGTCTCATCATCTATTTTCATAATATTAAGGGTAAAATGTCCACTCTTTTGACTCAGTGTGTTCGTCATTCTCTCTTTAGACTCGGGTCCATTAGATTGAATATGTGACAGTAAAAATCATAATAATAATCGTTGTTTTTGTTATTGAGTTTCTTCTAAGGTCACGGTTGACACCTCCCTTAACGAGACGGTAGTCTAAGGGGAGTCTAAGAAAATTACAATTACACGTAGGAAAGGGGGACGAAGAATAGGTCTAAAATCAGTGGTAAGTGAATAAGAGAGTTGTCTGTAGGTAACTCGTCGATGATACACGGTCCGTGACACGAACCGAGACTCCTGTGTCGTGACTGTCTTGTCACTTCCAGGACGGGAGTCCCTCGGTCCCCGACTTCTTACTCCTCGGTCGGTGCGTCTTTGGTCTCTGAGGTTCCACCCGTACTCACACCGACCGTACTCGATTCTGCCCTGCCTTCCCGTCACATCGACCTCGTGACTCGTCCTCCTCTACCGGGGACGGGGAGGGACTTGAGGTCTGGACGTCAAGTGTTCGACTACCGTGTGTAGAGGGACCACCACGGGTCTCGGGAGCTTATTTTATACAGGTTTGGTGTTCAGTAATAAAAGACGTCGGGCGGGGGGAGGGGAAGGGACTCGTCGGTGACGAGTTGATTTGTAGGCCACCGGGTTCGATTTCTATACAATTTACAGAGAACTTAAACAGGAAAGAGTTAGTGGTATTAGGAACCAAACCAGGTCAGGAGTAGTAGTGAACGGACTCAACGACCTGACTGGGATTGACAGAGAAGTGGAGGTTATGGAAGGAGTATGACGACGGTCTCAAGAAGGGTTTTGTTTGTACACTTATATATTGAGGGGTACACATTTTTGGGACCACCAAGGAAACATCAGAGTCCTACTTTAGATTTAAGGAACCGGACCGTCTATTGTGGGAAGTATTACTCCCGAATTCGGTGCAAAGTCGGATTAGAGGGTGATCAACAGGTGTACAGAGTCTCGTGAACGGTATGGATTACTGAAGGTATCGTGGTCCTTGTCGTGTACGACAAGGGAGACGAATCTTAAGGAGAAGACAAGGAGAGAGGGCCTTCATGATGATAAGTCGGAAAGTCTATGTCGAGTAGAGGACCATGTCGGAAGGGACTACAGAGGTCCTTCTTGGTAGGTGAAGTGAGAGGATCCTCGGTAGTCGAGTCAAGTCAAGTCAAGTCAAGTCAAGTCAGTGACAGTACAGACTGAGAAACACTGGGGTACTTGACACCCTACGGTCCGAAGGGACAGGTAGTGATTGATGGTCTCTTACGAGTTTGAGTACAGGTAGCTCAGTCACTACGGTAGGTTGGTAGAGTAGGAGACAGTAGGGGAAGAGGAGAGTGGAAGTTAGAAAGGGTCGTAGTCCCAGAAAAGGTCACTCAGTCAAGAAACGTAGTCCACCGGTCGCATAACCTTAAAGTCAAAGTCGTAGTGAGGAAGGTTACTTATAAGTCCTGACTAAAGGAAATCCTACCTGACCAACCTAGAGGAACGACAGGTTCCCTGAGAGTTCTCAGAAGAGGTTGTGGTGTCAAGTCTTCGTAGTTAAGAAACCACAAGTCGAAAGAAATATCAGGTTGAGAGTGTAGATATGTACTGATGACCTTTTTGGTTTCGAAATTGATCTGATTGAAAACAACCGTTTCATTACAGAGACAAAAAATTATACGACAGATCCAACCAGTATTGAAAAGAAGGTTCCTGGGTATCATGTACTATAAATGTTTTGTCGATATGGTAAGTAGTTTACACAAAGACCAATAAGTCAATATGTCGATAGAGGGGTGGTCTGACTCGAGTCTTCCCGTCCCTGACACGGGACAACTCGTGTTACGGATCATATGTTGTCTACGAGTCACTCACAAATCACTTTCTTACTTATTTTTCTCTATCCGGGATCTTTTTTCAGTTACTCAGGGAATTTTCGGTCTAAAGGTTTGAACCAGAGTAATCGAGTTTAGTTTTCAGATGTTCTTTCGGACTTCCGACTCTTCATTGGTTTTGATTGGAACAGAACGGTGGATCCTTAGTATCTGACAGTCCTTATTGGTTTTGGTTCCCTCTATGATTCCAGAGTTCTAATCATTAAATAGGTCGCAGGGGTTCAGTCTACAGTACTCTCGTCTTGACCTTCGGTTCTGAGGATTGAGGATCACGTCCTTCCCGGATAGGTTCGATTGGAGGTAGGTGTTAATATCTACTCCCCTCGTCCCTGAAGGAACCACCAGGGCACTAATTCTGAGACGGGAGGGTTACGTCCCCCACCCTCCGCCCACGTGTCCGAAGAGATCAACACCGAGTCCGAATCAACGGACCTTCGTACATTCTAGAACCAAGAGACTGGTCCCTAGTTGGACGTAGGGTACACAACCTTTCACCTAATAATTGGTGACCTGGTGGTCCCTTCAGGGATGGGACCCAACTAATTACATGAGGGTTTTAAATACAGATGGGTTCTCGAGTCTTACACTGGAATAACTTTTAATCCCAGAGAGTACACATGGGGTTACAAGTAGCGTCGTGACAAATATTATAGGTCCTGTACCTTCGTTGGATCTACAGGTAGTCGTCTACTTACCTATTCTTTCGACATCATGTATATTTGTTACCTCATAATGAGTCGGTAGTTTTTCTTATGTAAACTTAGTCAAGATTACTCCACCTACTTTGACCTCGGCTAATATGTCTCACTTCATTTGGTCTTTCTTTTTGTGGTTATGTCATATGATTGCGTATATGTACCTTAAATCTTTCTACCATTACTATTGGGACATACACTCTGTCGTTTTCTCTGCGTCTACATGTCTTGTCTGAAAACTGAGACACCCTCTCCCTCTCCCGCCCTACTAAACCCTCTTTCCGTAACTTTGTACATATTATAATATATTCTTTGCTTAGCGGTCAGATCCAAACTACGTCCTATGTCCTACGAACCCCGACCACGTGACCCTATTGGGTCTCCCTACCATACCCCTCCCTCCACCCTCCCCCCAAGTCCTCACCTTTGAATACATGTGGGCACCGCCTAGGTACAACTACATACCGTTTTGGTTATGTTATAACATTTCATTTTTTTATTTTTTATTAAAGTTTAAAAAAATTTTTTTTAATTTCATTAGTACGGTTTCGATATGTAATATATCCTATGTAGTCAATGTTTTAATATTATATAGTTCTACTAATAACAAAATTAAGAGTATATAAAGTAAATTATACATAAGTAAAAATAACGGTAGAAATTGTCGGAGACCACTGTCAGGTGATTTTATTGAACTGAAAGAGGAAACAAACGACACGACACGAGTCAATACAGGTTAAGAAACACTGGGGTACCTGATTTCAGAATGTCCGAGGAGACAGGTACCCTAAAGGGTCCATTCTTATAACCTTTATTTATTTATTTTATTTTAATCCCAGAGACGTCTACATTAATTAATTCTACTCCGGTATGACTTAATCACACCCGGGATTTGGGTTACTGGTCACAGGAAAATATGGTTCTTTTGTCTCTGTGTCTGTGTGTCTCTCTTATGACACACTACTGTCCGCCTCTGACCCTACTACCCAGATGTCGGTTCCTTCGGTCTCTAATGCTCCTCGGTCTTCGAGCCTCTGTCCGTTCCTTCCCGAGCGGGGGTCTCAAAAGGTAAGGACGATCATAGTACTAAAGTCTGAAGACCTATGAAAGTCGGAGGTCTTGACATTCCCTTATTCACAGACAACAGAATTCGGTAGGTCAACCACCGTGAAACAATGTCGTCGGGAGTCTTTTATTAAGACATAAGTTATGTTCTCAGTGTTCGGTATACACCGACAAATTTACATTTAATCAATTTCACTTCATTTTAGTTTTTAAGTCAAGGAGTCGACGTGACTAGTGTAAAGTTTACGAGTTATCAGTGTACACCGAACACCGATGACATAGACTACCGTGTTTATGTCTTGTAAAGGTAGTCTTGGTCTTACCGAAAGTGTAAAAATTTACCAACTTTTTAATTTTCTTATTATTATAAAATACGTATATTTTTAATATGTTTCAAGTTTTAGTACAGATATTTATTTGAGAATAGCCTGATATCAGACAAGTGAACGTGTGATAACGACGAAAACACGATGTTGTCGACTCAACTCACCCACACTGTCTCTAATGTACCGAGTAATTTGTTTTATAGATGATAGACCGGAAAAAGTCTTTTACAAACGGGATGAAGAAAGATCTCGTTCAAATGCGACGAGATCGCCTCTTCCGTTACCGTGGGATGAGGTGGTGAGAACGGACTTTTTAGGGTACCTGCCTCCTCGGACCACCCGACGTCAGGTACCCCAGCGCTTCTCAGCCTGTGCTGACTCGCTGAAGTGAAAGTGAAAAGTGAAAGTACGTTACCTCTTCCTTTACCATTGGGTGAGGTCACAAGAACGGACCTCTTAGGGTCCCTGCCCCTTCGGACTACCCGACGGTAGATACCCCAGCGTGTCTCAGCCTGTGCTGACTTCGCTGAATCGTCGTCGTCGTAGTCTCCTATTATTGTTTCCGTTACCATGAGGTGAGGTCGTGAGAACGGACCCTTTAGGGCACCTACCTCCTCGGACCACCCGGCGTCAGGTACCCCAGCGATTCTCAGCCTGTGTTGTCTCGCTGAAGTGAAAGTGAAAAGTGAAAGTATGTGACCTCTTCCTTTACGTTGGGTGAGGTCATAAGAACGGATCTCTTAGGGTCCCTCGGACCACCCGACGGCAGATACCCCAGTGTGTCTGAGTCTGTGCTGACTTCACTGAATCGTCGTCGTCGTCGTCGTCTCCTATTATTTCTCACTGTCCTTTTCTATAAACTTGTTTAAACGTGTTACGACTCGTGTTTCCCTGGGTAAGACTCTACAGGTAACCGTACATGAAGGGTCTTGTCTCACTTAAGTTCTAATGTGTGAAAATAAATATACGTATATCATATGTATATTTATTGTTGGTGCATACTTGTGAGTGTGTACATGTAGTAAGTGTCAGGGTATGTGCGTCATATACAAATCTCTTCCTTGATTTCCCTGTAGGTGGACTCATAATTACTACCGACAGATTCGTCCTTCCCCTCTTCCCCTGACACCTCAGATAAAGAAGGCTATAATAACGGGAGCCATAAAAGACTAAGAAGACATTATTCCTCTATAACGAAAAAATTATTCTTTTTTTAGACGGACTAAGATTTCGGTTCGAGGATTGGAGATATCATATAACTTTTCCGACCCGAAGTACGAAAGAAAGGGGCCCTTTCCGAGACGAACGGGGTAAATGTGACTGTATTACGGTTGACTGAGAAGGAGAGTCCCGTCTTGTCACAATGGACACAGACACCGGTACTTCAAGATGGTCGTCTTACAATCGATAGTCATCGGTTCATCCTTGTGTCTCCCGGAAGACCAGTGGGTACTTTAGGGACCCTTGACGGGTAGAACCGATGTATGTCCTCGGATCGGTCACACGTTACAATTGGAGATGAAGGTCTTGTTAGTCGTTTATGTATGTCGATGAGAATGTTCGGTCCTAGGTGTAAACTCCAAATGGGTTGTGATCCGTCTTTCGGAGACTTTTGGTCGGGTGAAAATTTTGGGTCAACTACTACTGGTTTTGAGTCCTTTGGACTCAAGTTCCAGGACGAGACATTGATTGAGGGATCCTTTGGTGTCAGGGACATAAACAGGAGAGGACTGGAGTCAAAGCGGAGACCATTTCCCAGTCGGAACCTACTTCACTGAAGGTTCAAAGGGGAGTCGAGGTCAGATCCGATGAGACCTAGGAGGTCAACACACACATACGGACCCTGTCTCAGGTTTCTTAAGGAGTTCCCAGTTTGCTAATTGGTAACATGACCCAGTCAAGGTCTTTCCTGAGTTTTTAATTGGACCACCGAGGACGAAAGGGAAGTTAGAAATGGTAGGGATGAGACCACTCCGTGGTAAGGAGAGGACGGACGTGCCAAGACCACGGTAGGGGATTGGGAGATAGGTTTCACGGGGTCAGGGACGGGGGGGTAGNAGGGGGATTGATTTGGTGTAGTTAGGAGTGGGGAATTTGGGAAAAACTGAAGGGTTCCGGGACACTGGTGTCGAGAGACAAGGGGAGTCATATGACGTGAGATAGGGTCACCTTTCGTAAATTGTGTCTGTCTGACTCCAACGTCACTGGTGAGGATACAATGAAGAAGGATGAACCAATGAAGAGAACCCTCATCTTTGACGTGACACAAGGTGGAAATAAGATACATACCCGAGTAACAACTCTTACGACCTTATAAACTTTACGGAAAGTGACTCGACTCTTGTTCCGGACTGGTGCCCCTTGATAAGGAGTGAGAAGTTTCATGAACATTCGAGAGAATCGAGGACCCTAAGAGTACCCTGGGGACACTTTGTTCGGTTGGTGAATTGACCTCACACTTCGTACATTGTACCTGCACTTCGGAGAAGAATTCCGGTGTACCGTTCAACCACCATCTCGGGGTCGTATACGGTCTCAAAAGTGGAGGGTCAAGACCCGAAGTCTCACACACCGTGTGTCGTTTTGGTTTCGGAGTGGGAGAAAAATTCTTTAATATCGATCGACGTCGGAGGTATGGTTGTGCACCTATGTGTACGTGTGAAGTACTTATGGAGGGTGACCCGAGGTCGGACGAGCCCTGAAGTGGAGAAATCTTAGAGTCTGACAAAAGGAGGGGAGAAAACTACATAATAAATGAACCGATCCAGAATCAACACCATGTGTCCTAAAAGGCAGAAGCAACCCCGTACACCCTAGAAATCAAAGTCAGACACTTAAGAATCAACACCGTACACCCTAGAACAAGGGACGACGACGACGAGGATTCAGCGAAGTCAGTACAGACTGAGACACACTGGGGTATCTGCCGTCGGGTGGCCCGAGGGGGTAGGGACCCTAAGAGGTCCGTTCTTGTGACCTCACCCAACGGTAAAGGAAGAGGTTGTGTACTTTCACTTTTCACTTTCACTTCAGCGAGTCAGCACAGACTGAGAAGCTCTGGGGTACCTGACGCCGGGTGGTCCGAGGAGGTAGGTACCCTAAGGGAACAAGGGACTGGTCCCTAGTTTAGGTCCGGGAGACGTAACCCTCCTGTCTCAGAATCGGCGACCTGGTGATTCTTTCAGGGAGGGGAGAAAGCAGAAAGAAGTTCCCTTGTTGTCAAGGGTTGGTCATGTGAAAAACTTCTCTAATGTTCTCCGGTCCTCTACGACTTGAACGAGGATGAACGAGACCACACGAGGGGAGTCGGGGAGGAACACGTGATTTGAACGAATGGTCCCTCTTCTCTCCGTATTTTGAAATCTGACACCCGTTCGTGAGGTCGTGTGTCGACCCTCGACCCGAAGGGTCACCTTTATAGAAACGGGACAGGACGTAGGTACCTTGGTATGACAGAGGAGTGTCAGTGGTGGAAACGACAAATCGTCCCGGTAGATCCTTAGATATCTATTTAAGTGTACAGGTATATATATACTGAAAATCCACGGTCACGAAAATCTGTCCACGTAAATACGATCACACACACGTCACACATCCATATTATATCCGTAGGTACACACCGTAGACGTTCAGGGGAGGATTTTTCCGTATATGCACATCTACTCATACACGTACCCGTATTTAGTGGTAAGTGGGTTGTCGAGTTGTGTCTACACAACGATAAAGTCCGTGACACGGTCCGAGACCCGACTTATTCTGTGTCATCTACTCCTGTGTGGTCTCATGTACTCTCCTTCCACACAAAAAGTCCTGATACATTTGTAGGCACTTTAGTGACGTGTATACATACACGTGTAGTCCGGGTGTCGTTCGATCCTAACGTATGCACTCCCGTGCAGAACAACTACTACGATACGAGGGAGGGGTTCGGGGTTCCTAGTCTAGATTTGTCGGGAATGGACTCGGAGCCCGCTATCTCCGTAGGAGATGGGGGACGAGACAGTTCTTTCTTCGGATTTCACGAAACAGGGGGAGTTGTAAGGTCGGTTCGGTGGGAAGGGTGGGTGTCCCCCCACTCCGTTGTAAAGAACTATTGTCCCGTGGTTCTCAGGTCCGACGACCTTTGGTGGACTCGAAGTGCACCAAAATACCAAAGTGTCAATTACAAACCGGGACCCAATAAAGATAGATCCTCCATTCGGTCTTTTCCGTCTCCTCTCTACCTCCGTCCCCTCTATTCCACGGTTTAGTGAACGTCCTCCGTGGGTGGGGTCGTCAGTGGAGACCGTGGGGTTATGGATGTCACAAGGTCCGGGATGGTTTCCTCCCTCGGTGAGTTCGTCCTCTCTCGTTCCCAAAGACCCTTACCCACACCTTTTCTGTCGGGAATGTTTTACGTGGAGTCCTCCGGTCGTAGGGGAGATGTCGGAAGTTTACCTAGGTCCTTCGGGGAGGTGGTTGTGCAGTCGACCGGAGACACACCGGTGGAGGATCCTGTGTTCTCGAGTGATAGAGGTTCTACGAGAGAACTCTCAAAGAGAAAATAGGACCCTGTTTTTAGTTGGAGGGTCGTTGAAAGTAAGTAACCAGGATGAAAGGGAAAGTTTTTTTAATCAGAAGGACCCTTTTTATTTAAACTAATTATTTAAACTAACTACAGAGGTCTTCCAAGGATAAAGTTTACGATTATGTATTGGACCCCTTTTATGTCGTAATCAAATCGTCTGAAAGAGATCAACGGCTCGTACCCGAGATCTCGAGCACCCGAGTCATTGATACCGCACACCCAGATCAGTGGGACATTGTACACCCTAGAATCGGGTGACTGGTCCCTAGTCCCGTTGGTTCAAACACTGACATATACAAAAGGAAACCCTACTATTTTTACGAAACCTTGATCTGTGTAATATAAACATGATTTACGGTGACTTAATATGGAATTTTATCAATTGAAATACAACACACTTAACATGAAGTTAATTTTTTTTTTCCTTCTTCTGGACCCGATGGTTTCGGTAAATTTATTTAAACACCCATGTCGGAAGAGTGGTTTAACCTGTGGTACGGAGACGAATTGTTTCCGTCCCTTGGTGTCGATCCCTGGGAAGGTTGGGCTGTTCGGTCCCTCAGCCCTGAGGGGAAGGAGTGAGACAGAGGTGGAGTCGTTGAGACAGAGAGTGAGAGACGGATCACTCCGGTGTCAACGGACGTCTCGGGAGTCTCCACAGTTTCGTCCTTTAATCCCGTCTCCCCTCGAGGACTCGTGACTGGTAGGAGATTCGAGTGACACACCGAGGAAGTGTCAAGGGTGTTATTAAGTGGTCGACGGGTTTCGTAGTCGGGACAATTTCCCCAGATACGTCCCCGGGTCCAAGATAAGAACCAGTCTCTTGATTCTAGGGGAGTTCGGAACTCCGCGTCGGTTTTTTTCTTTTTGTCAATATTCTGATGTCAAGTTTAGGTCCAGAAGGGAGAGGGTTTACTTACGAAAATTGGTACTGTACTGGTGTGGAATAAACGTCCGACTGATCAGGGTCTCCCCAAGAAATAGAGGGAGGAAAGGGGTATGTTCGAGGACAAAGTGTGGGATGGAACAGGACAGGAGACCCGTGGTTTTTGAGGTCCGTTCACCAAAGAAGAAGGATTCACCAAAGTCAAAGATCCGTGAGAGGAGTTAACAAGGGCTGACAGATATCAGATTTCGGTTTAGAGAAATTGGACTCTTAGTTCCGGAGAGTTCTAGACCGTGGTCCAAAGAAAAAGGTATTGAGATGAGGTGTGTGGGTTATAAGATCGGTTTGTTAAGAAAGAGACGGGAAGGGACTTAGTACAGGAAAGAACTACATGGTACAGGGACCTTTTGGGAGAGAGGGGTGGAGGTGTCGTATCGGTTTAGGACTGGGAAACGAGACTAGGGTGAACCATAGAAGAAACTCAAGTTTTAAATATGTGTATGTGTGTGTGTGTGTGTGTGTGTGTCTCCGAAAGTAAGAAGGAGATCAAGAGTACCCAGAGATATATCTGGAAATACGTACACAGGGACACAATTCCATAAAGTTGTATATAAGGAATCTTGTCGTGTCATTTGTTGGGTCTCGTGGGTCGGGGTCACAAACCGTGTGTCACCATGAGTGTTTTTAGTACGGGTTGATTGACTTCACTTAAGTTGGAGTGAGGGGGTGAGTTAAGTTGAGTGAGTAAGTTAGTGGAGTAAAGAGAAAAGGGGATTACCGTCAAAAGGACGGTTAATCTTTGTGATGTCCGTTAAGTTCCTTCCATAAATCTTACGACGACGACGACGACGGTTCAGCGAAGTCAACACTGTCTGAGACACGTTGGGGTATCTGTCGTTGGGTGAAGGAAGAGGTTACGTACTTTCACTTTTCACTTTCACTTCAGCGAGTCAGCACAGGCTGAGAAGCGTTGGGGTACCTGACGTCGGATGGTCCGAGGAGGCGGGTACTCTAAAAGGTCCGTTCTCATGACCTCACCCAACGATAACGGAAGAGGTATTACGATTACTTACTTTTATTGAAAGTCAGTGTATATAAAGTATATTTAATTAGTAATACTCAAAACGCTGGAACCAACGGAACTAACGTGTTGACAACCACCGTATGGGACGAGTTGAGTTCCTCACCTTCACAAGGGGATGGTCTACTACAGTCGGTCCCCATTATACTTCCCTTACTCTTAAGTTGTAGACTCCATAGGTATAGAAGGACCCAAGTAACTCTAGGGAGGACGGAGAAGGAGTTGAGGTTGACTCTCTTGGTTCCTCAACCCTTCAGGTTTCCGACACGACATTAAGACTAGACTGTTCCAGGGTCCTTCCGCTCGTTCCTTCCCGGTTCGGTTGTTAGGAGTGAGATCCACATTACATTCCGACGGGAGTCGTCTTCACGGGAAGGTAAAGGATTGTTGGTGACGGGGGACCACGGGACTGACCGGAGTAGACTGTTACAAACGCGTCGGGTTTGGAGATCACGTCGTGACGGGTTGTCTTTATATTACGTTCGTTTCTATAATAAAAAAAATTATCGATGTAAAATTTTCCATTTTTCTTTCTCTACTTTAATTCAGATTATTATATAAAATATATTGGGTTATATAAGTTTGATAATGATGAAGTTGTACGTTAGTTATCTTTTTTATAATTATTCTATCAGATACGAGAAAAACGGTACGATTTATAAGTTTTAGACCACACATAAAATATGGATGCCTGTGGAGTTAAGTCTGTTCGGAAAATGCAATTCACGGGTTGTCAGTGCACATAGGTCCCCGATGACACTACCTGTCAAATCGGGATCACGGAACTGGACGTGACAGGAACGACCGGGTCGATCGTAATAGAGTACAGGGTTTGGTTACCATTGAGATCTAGTTAGGAGAGGGGACTCGAAGTCCGAGTCTCTCGATCGAAGGAAGAACCGGAGACGTGAACGGACAGATTGTCTTTAGAGATTCAAGAGGTTTTGACGTAAGAGTAAAAGGTGGGGGTTTTTGACAGAGTTGTCGTGCGAGTTGAGTTACTGTAGTGGTAGGTTGACCAACGACCTTAATTTTAGGTTTCCCAATAGGAAAAGGAAGTGGGGACGGGGTGAAGGTTCGTCAGTGACTCAGGATAGGCAAGTCGGGTATCTATACAGACTAATGAACAGAGATGGAGGTGATGGTGGTGGGAGTAGGTCTTGTTGTAGTAGTAACGGGACCTGATGACGTGGTCGGAGGTTTGACGAAGGTGGGGGTGAAGGATGAGAGGGTGGGGGAGTGAGGTGTGGGTGTTCCTCGTGCCTCCCTAGTCTGAAGAGTATAGGGAGTGTGGCAGGTGTAGAGAGGTAGTCGAAGGGTCGCGGAAGATTATTTTAGGTCTCCGAAAGGACCGTCAGGTACCAATTGTCACACACGTTGGTGACGTCCCCCGTGTCTAAACTAGGGACCCATCTTTTGATTCTAGAGTGTTCAGTTCTTCGCGGTGGTGTGTGTGTGTGTTTTTTTTTAGGTTTGAGGAGAGGACCGAACCGGTGAGGGAAGTAGTGGACAAGGGACGTGGACCGACGGGTAGTGATTTGATGGTCTATATACGACGTTTGTTTTGTACGATTTAAGTAAAGGTACAGTGAGACAGACCTTATAAGAAGGAGGAGGAATACCGACAGAGGAAGAGGAGTAAGACCAAACTCTTCGGAAGGGAGTGGTCGGATAGACGGTATCGCAGGAGTAGAAGTCAGTAAAAGATAGGGTGTTGGAACACATATAAAAGAAATATCGTAAGTAGTAAGGGATTTCAACAGACGACATAGGAGGACGATCTTGTATTCGAGGTACTCTCTTTCTTTAAGGGAAGATAACAGGTGGAAACAAGAAGATCGTTGATCTTGTCGTGGACTGTGTGTCTTGGATCCTTACTCTCGCGCTCACTCGCTTGCGATAAGGGAGGAATACCTCGTGAGAGAGGAAAGGTACGAACCAAGGAAGAGGTCCAGAATCCAACTCACCGTGGTCGGGTCTCTTCGGAGGGTTTGACGGCACGAAGTAGAAAAAAGAGTCGTAGGAGAGACGACGAGAGTATCGTGTTAAAGCTGGTGTCAGTTAAACAAATGAAGTATAAAACAGAAGAGACTAGAGAGAATGCTGGCGAGATATGAGACGTGGGCTCTTTGTCCCGTCGTGGACGAGGTAAGCGAGAGAGTGTCGGATCGCGTCTCGACGCGAACACCCGCCGCATGTTTAGGATCAACCTACTTGTCGATTGAGGAGACCCGAGGAGGGTCTGGAGGCGGGGGCCCCCACAGGACGTCCGGGGCGGGGGAGGCCGAGACTTCGACGCCAAGGTGGAGCACCTGAGACCGAGCGTGGACTGTCCTCTCCCAGGGGTTGAACCTCCTTTCCCCTCCCCGGCCCCGCCTTCCGACCCTCTGGGCGGAGGTCTCCCTCGGCTCAAGTCGTGGGGTTGGGACAGGGGTGGAGGGAAAGGAGCATCCATTTCGGAGGAGGAGCGCTTCCAGAGCCTTCGAGGCGCCCGGTGCGACGCCCGCGGTAGGCGGGCCTCTGGGACGGGGCGGTCCGGGTCGGGGTCGGGGGGCGCACCGACGAACTCTCGGGGGCACCGGGGCCGGCTAGGAGGAAGGGAGTCAGAGCCCGGCGCCCCCGGCGCCCCCGGCGCTCAGGGCGGCGGGTTAGTGACTTCGGGCCCGTCCCCGTTCCTGCGGCAGACCAGTTCGGCGGGGAGGAAGAGACTCAGGGAGGCAGCGGGGACCCTTCGGTGGCTTCGGCCCATCGCTGGGGGTGAGGGGGCCGACGCCGCGGGCGTCTTCGGGGCGGCGCAGGCGGCGGTCCAGTCCCAGGGCGGCGGGCCGAGGAGAGCAGGGGCGGCTGGGAGCCGGAGCTGCCGCTGTCTCGGGGCTCTACCGTGTTCCCGGCTGCCCCTTGACGCCGGCACACTGGACTGGTTGACTGGATGACTGACCGACTGGCTGACTGCCCTGGCTGTCTAACCGACTGTTTGACCGACTGTCCTACCAACTGTCTTTACTGTCCGACTGACCTGACCTGTCCGACCGACTGACCGACTTCCTCGACTGTCCAACTGCCTGTCTTGACTGTCCACTGACTGTCCGAACTGCTGTCCTAACTGTCCGACTCACTGACCTGACATCTGCCGACTGCTGAAACCGTCCAGCCGTCGACGCCCCCAACGGTACCGGAGAGTCGGAGCCGGAGGTGGAGGGCGAGTGAAGTGCGGTTGAGTGGGTGGTGCTTTCCCAAAGTGTCTCGGGACACCGGCGCTGAAGAAAGGCCCCGGTTCGGCCTCTGGAATGCGCCAGGCGCCCCAGTGGACCACCGGAGCGAGACTTGGCTCCCCGTCCCGGCTCCCCGCCCCATTCCCGACACCCGCCCCGGTGACCACCCCCCCGCGCCCTCCCGCCCCAGCCACCACCCGTGCCGCTACCCCCGCCCCGTTCCCGATTCCCGCCCCGCTGCCCACCTATTCCCCGACACCACCCTCCCCAGCCACTCACCCGCCCCTATCTCCGACCTCTTTAATTTTCTGCGAACGAGGAACCTTCCTTTCGTTATTGTTGCAGCATCTGTCGCATACATTTTCGACTCTGTAGTGAAACTGCTGTTTCTAGACATCTCAGTTTCGAGACCACAAAGGTTATCAGTACATGTCTACACTCTCAACCTGGTATTTCTTCCGGTTCTCGGCTTCTTAACTACTAAAGTTTAACACCACGACCTTTTCTGAGAACTCTCAGGGAACCTGTGGTTCCTCTAGGTTGGTCAGGTAGGATTTCCTTTAGGATTTATAAGTAACCTTCCTGACTACGACTTCGACTTCGAGGTTATGAAACCGGTGGACTACGTTTCTCGTCTGAGTAACCTTTTCTAGGACTACGACCCTTTCTAACTTCCGTCCTCCTCTTCCCCTGCTGTCTCCTACTCTACCAACCTACCGTAGTGGTTGAGTTACCTGTATTTAAACTTGTTTTAGGTCCTCTACCACCTCCTGTCTCCTCTGACCGCACGATGTCAGGAACGCCAGGGTTTCCCACCTGTGCTGTCGCTGACTGGTCGTTGTTGTCGTTGTCGACCTCTTACCGCCTAAAAGGGAAGTAGGGACCCGGAGGAGAAGGTCACGTCTTGTCCGCACAGGTGAGCCCTCGGACTCGACACGACGCCGGTCAGTCCGCTGGACAACCTCTCTCTCCAAGGGCCGAAGGAATCTTGGACCCGTAGGACCCGAAGGGTCGAAGTCGTCCCCTACCTGTCCCGGAGAGTTCCCGTCCGGTCGCGTCTCGAGGTGTCACTACCTTTGGAGTTATACGGACCCCGGGGTCTTTAGGACCTCCTGAGAAGTCCCTGGACCCCCTGGATTCACTCGTCCACCCCTGTCCTCGGTCACCCTATAAGTAACACAGACATGACTCGGGTGTGAACGGAGGTGGATGAGGGAGGGGGTTGGGGCGACCAGGACCGTCGAGTGGGCGGTTGAGTAGACGGAAGGGTCCCGGACATATCTCGTGTCGCTTGAGGTCGCTCGGGGGATCCACCGCCGTTTCCTGGCTCTTTCACGAGAGTCTTACCGGAGAACGAAGTCGGGATGCGGGTCTTTTCAGACCTTCCTACCTTGGTGGAGCGTCTCTTGGCTTCGGGTCTTTACGTCTTAGCGGAGTGTAGTACGCTAAACTTAAGACTGAAGACCAGGTCCTCTTCTCTGTTTCGCTCTCTCCTGTCCGGTTGTCCCTCCCCGGCCTGTTGACGGTAGGTTCCCCAGGAGTGGATAGACTTCGACAAACTTAATCCATGTTCTTCCCGTGGACGAGAATGTCCTTTGAAACTCCTAAGTGAATATGTGACGTACCTTTAGTGAACCATGTAACGGATTGTGTACAATTCACGAGTTATTGATCAGTGTAATTATTTGTATTTCGTCGAAGGGTGTGTGGAGGGTTTGGTACAGATCGACGTTTGACTCACACTGCCAGAACAAATGACACAGTCGAACCGGTCCAATGTCAGGGGTCAATACGTTAACTTGTGATAAGAACCACAACACTACTTCCATCTACGTTAATTCAGTTAACTGAATTTCCCTCTAATAAGACCGATTAGACCTACCCGGACTAAGTCAGGTAAACCTTCCTGTCTCGAATTCTTGGTTCGTCTCCGAAGGGACTCCTTCTTCAATAAGACGGGAACCTGACATCGAGGGCGGGAACCGTCCTCAAGGTCGGACTTGGAGTGCTAAAGTGTGAGTGAAGCGATCGAGGTGTAAGTGTATTCAGTCGAGAAACGTTATTTAGAGAATTACACGTAGAGGATAACCATGGTAAAGAGACCTACTTGGGACTACTTATATGTGTCTCCTTCGTCCCGACTCACTCATACAGACATATACACACATGACCGTAGTATCCCGGGTCAGGAGAACAATTAATTGAGAAAAGCGTCGAGTTCCATCGGACACAGAAATCCCAGGATAGTCAAGTCAGTGAGTCAGCATAGACTGAGAAACGCTGGGGTACTTGGCGTCGTGCGGTCCGGAGGGACAGGTAGTGGTTGAGGGCGTCAAATGGGTTCGAGCACAGGAAACTCAGTCACTACGGTAGGTTGGTAGAGTAGGAGACAGTAGGGGAAGAGGACGGAAGTCAGAAAGGGTCGTAGTCCCAGAAAAGTTTACTCAGTCGAGAAACGTAGTCCATCGGTTTCATAACCTCAAAGTCGAAGTTGTAGGCAGGAAGGTTACTTGTGGGTCCCGACTAGAGGAAGTCTTACCTGACCAGCCTAGAGGAACGTCAGGTTCCCTGAGAGTTCTTAGAAGAGGTTGTGGTGTGAAGTTTTCGTAGTTAAGACACGAGTCGAAAGAAATATCAGGTTCAGAGTGTAGGTATGTACTGGTGACCTTTTTGGTGTCGGAACTGATCTGCCTTGAAACAACTGTTTCATTACAGAGACGAAAAATTATACGACGGATCCAACCAGTATTGAAAGGAAGGTTCGTCATTCGCAGAAAATTAAAGTACCGACGTCAGTGGTAGACGTCACTAAAACCTCGGGTCTTTTTATTTCAGTCGGTGACAAAGGTGACAAAGGGGTAGATAAACGGTACTCCACTACCCTGGCCTACGGTACTAGAAGTAAAAGACTTACAACTCGAAATTCGGTTGAAAAGTGAGAGGAGAAAGTGAAAGTAGTTCTCGGTATTCCCATCACAGTAGACGTATAGACTCTAATAACTATAAAGAGGGCCGTTATCGACCTCCGATTTCGTTTTGGTACTGACAAATTATCGTCCCGTACCCCGCCCCCGCAACTGACCCTCCACCTACCTCGGTCACGGACCCACGTCTTGAGAATGAGGGAACGTGGTTGGGACGGGGGCCCGAAATAGGAGTACCCACACTTGACGAACAAAGGTCCGAAAAAGATTCTACGGGAAAAGGGTTCCCTCCGGTCCGAGTAGAAGGAGGTGGACGTCGTCCGCATCCTAACCTTCCTCCTCACGTTTGACACGACAGAAGGGCCCTCGGTCGACCACTTCTCCTCCGAAGAGGGAACCGGTAGTCGGTCAGGAGCATAGGAACGGGACGGAGAGAGTGGGTGTCCGGTACACAGTGCGTGTGTGGGTGTGAGGGCGGGAGAACGGGAGTAGGACTATCGACGACTGTGGGTAGGTAGGTCAGATATGACTTCTTGGTAAGACTAGTGAAATGAGTGAAGTAAGTCGGAGTCGTGTTTAGCTACCCCACCCTTGCGGATGACAGTAATAGGGGTAAAATGTCTTCCCCTTCGACTCCGTGTCTCCAGTGAGGAGGACCCCTCTCGTCGGACCCCTTCCCGGGATTTCGTGTCTACTATCACCGCTTCTACTTCTTCCACCGGGAACCTTTAGGACAGTCGAGGCAGAGGGTTTATGTACGAGGAATAGGAGGTCGACGGACGGTAGTGGGTCGAGGGGGCACGGTTAGAGGGAGGACCCGTTTGACGAGGGGACGAGACGGGGTGTAACGTTGGTCTAAAACTTCCACGTTTGTCCTGACACAGAGGACGAGGAGACTTGTGTTCGTACCCCGACGGGTCACGAGACCGGTGGAGAGGTGAGAGTGAAGGACGGACGGGTGAGGGGGGACGGGACGTCAGACTGCGTCGCAGGAAAGGTGAGAACCACGAGACGTGTGAGGGAAACGTCTACGACAAGGGAGACGGTTCGTCTGAAGAGGGGTGGATGTGGCAGGGTGGGGGGATGGTTCCGGGGAGGACGGGGTCGACGAAGTCCGTGGCACCCCTTGGGTGGGGGCCCCGAGACGCGGAAGGGAAGACTCGCGACGCGGAAGGGAAGACTCGCGACGTAACAGACGTGACGTCGTGAGTGGACCACTGACGCACAGCGGGGTCGGGGGGTGGTGTGTGTGTGTGTGTGTGTGTGTGTGTGTGTTGACTTGACACTCAAGACAATCGACCCAAAACGAGTGACACCATATCGGACGTGTGGCTTCTCGTCTAAGGTACGAACACCCTACTCGGTGTCCACTCCTTCATTCCGGTCCGTGGTCGGACTGGATCCGCCCTCGGTGCACGGGGCCAAGGGACCCCCTCCGGCAAGAGTGAACAGTAGGTCACATTGTTAGTGTCACGGGAATAAACGAGGGGTCACAGGGTTAAACCACTGTATAATTTACCAGTCGGATCAATAATCTTTCCTCTTCCCGAAATAGGGTCTCGAGGAAAAGGTCGGGGGTGTAACCGAAGGGTAAAAAAAGGGATGTCCGGGTTTCGAAAATGTAGACCAAGAACTCCAGAAACATTATCGAGGGATGTAACGGGGGAGTTCGGGGGTCTTTATGTATTCTTAAGATAAACGGGTAAAATGACGTCTTGATAGAAGGACCTCCCAACGGTACCACTAACCTACTACAGTGACGGAATCCTTGACAGCGGATCCTCTACTCACTACAGTGAAGGTCCTCTACTAACGGTACCTTTGGGAGAACCACCTTGATCCCCCACCGGTCCTTTCGTTTCACCCCACACCTCCCGCCTACGCTTTCCCTGTTTACACTTCCCGCCTTCCTTTTCCCTCCCCCTTTCGTCCTTTTTCCGGTCCTTCTTCTGGTAGGGTCTCGTCAACTGTTATTGTCTTAGTATCTTAGAGGTTTTACGTTTTCATGGATCTCTGGTGGGGTTCGTAGGCCGAGCAAAAATCTCCGACGACTCTCCAGTCCCGTGCGAGTTTGGTCAAATATCCACTACAATCTTGATTCGAGTTCCTGAGTACTGAGACCAAAAATAAAAGAAAAAAAAAAAAAAACCGATGTGGTGATCCGTATGTCCTATAAATAATTAAAGGACTGGTCCCTAGCTTAGGCACGAGGAACGTGACCTTCGTACCTTAGAATTGGTGACCTGACAGTCCCTTCAGGGCTGGGAGTCAAAGAATTCACCCAGTAACCATCTAAACCCACACCTTTATTCCTAAGGAAGACAAGTGCAAAGTTTTAAAACCAGAGTCCAGTCAGTAAATGAGTACTTCAGTTGGTCGAGGATGAGACTCGACACACGATCCGGGACTCTTGAACTCACTATAGAAATATCAATAACATAATACAAACAAACATAGGGGGGTGATTAAAATCGGGGTGTTCCTGTCCATTAAGTGGTTCCGTAGGTGGGGGTCGTGGGACTGGTCACAGATGGTGTACCATCCAGTACCTAACAACTGTCTGTCCTCTATTTACGGAAGCACACCACGTCTGGGTGTCCTGTCCTCGGGTCGTCCTTCGATTTCTCCTTCCTTGGGTGACAGTTCAAGCAAAAGGGTGTTCGACACTCCGCGAATTTAGTAAGGATAGAAGGTCCCAGAGGCATTTCTGAGTGCTCTGGTACATGAATTCACAGACCTTGTGTCCACAAGTTTTGCCAACACGGGTGGTCGGATTGTAGACGCAAAACATTGTCTTCTGCTACATGAGCCAGGGTGGGTCGACACTGAGTCCCGGACACGGACGGGGTATGGACCCCTCCGTCGCCTTCCCCCACCCCCAGGAAGACTCTTGCCTCCTGAGGGAACCGGAGACCGTCCCGGGTTGTCGCCTTACGTCGGATGAAACGTCTTGGTTCGTCGCGGGACTCGAGGGGTTAGGGTTCATTAGACTCTACCGGTTCATAAATGGGTTGTTATCGCGGTAATAGTTCTTAGGAGGGGAAAGGAGGTTTAGTTTGTTTACCTGGAAACTCGTCCCAAACTCCTCAATTACTTTTAGACTCGTAGTCGTGGTTATGTGACTCTACAAGGAACGGTTCACATAAAGTAACTTGGCATTCACTTTATAATTTTCGTGACTTTTCACGGGGTCTTGTTTTACACACACTACAGGTAAAAAAGAAGAGTTGGGGTTCTGACATCGGGTCACTTTTTTTGTGGTACTTGTTCCTAAGGCCCCTAGACTTACGATTAGAGCCAAGACCGTGATTGAAACGTCACACTGAGATAAGTAAAGAGACCGGAGTAAAGGGGACTCCATTGTGCCTCTACTGGGATAAAGTAAGGTAGTTAAATAGAACTGTTCGAAAAAAAAGAAAAGGAAACTAGAGCTGTTCAAAATTTTGTAGTCTCGTACGTCTTGACCTTCCTTCGGAAACTCTGGTGCGTTGTCTCTACGAAAGTCGAAATGTGGTGCACGTTAAAGTCCAGGAGAGTTTCTTGGGACAAATAATAAACACCCCGACTGACCTTAATACACAGGTATGAAGGGGTGTGGGAGAAGGGTCTGGGTTCTCCTGCGGAACGTGTACCATGAGTTCTCAACTTAATTTTGAATATAAGGTTTAAGCTGCTCTCTGGGTTTGGATCTTCCAACAGTCGACGGACCCCGGGTGGCCTCCCGTCAATCCTGAGACTTAGTCTCTGGCACCTGCTTCTGTCGGAATCCAGTACCCGTCTCCGACAGGACACCGTGGTCGACTAAGGTCTCCAGGCGGTCGAGACGTGGAGAAAGGAGGGGGACATTCCCTTGTTTTGAAAAGTATTCTGCCGACACTTCACTTTTACACTCACGAAAAAGATTTAGGGAAAAACACTCTCCGTAAGGATTACATTCTTCAATATTACAAACTTCATAAAAGTAGTTTCTGTTCACGGAATCGGTGTATTTCGAACATCGAGATTTTATGGACTGGATGATTAACTTCGTTTTGAGTTATTATTAAAAACGATCGTTAATCCAGTTGGACTTTATCGAAGGACTTCTGATGAGTAATAGTACACCCAGATAGACCTACTCTTTTATCCAAGTCACAGGTTCGACTGCTCAAGACACGAGGTGGTGTTGTGTCCTGGCTCCCGTCTCCGACCGGTACGGTAGGAGTGGTCGGGTCACCATTCGAAGTCAGTCTTCCGGGATTCCACGAGTCCCGGAAGCACATTACCTTGGTTGGCGAGCTGTTCGTATAGGTCCGGGCTCGTGGTCCGACCGCCACGGTCTTTAGTAATTCCCCGACCTCAAGTTCCCAGGTCGACCACTGTATTCCGAAGTCCTCACCGGACCCCTCCTCCGTCTACCCGTACCCCTCCTCCCCACGCCCCTCATGTGATCCCTGGTCCGGAAAGAACAAGAATTTTGAGTCTCCCTCAAGACAATGGGGTGAAATTTCTTATGAGTCTCGAAAGAATCATTACGGACGATTTCTAACATAACCCATAGGTTCGACACAGGGATTAATTATAAAATAAAGTACATGATGTATTTTTTATAATTCTTTTTACCACTTGTACATGGATGAAACACACAATTTTCCGTTGGTTGTAAGACACCCCACCGACCTCGATGTGGGAACTTCAGTCTGTGTCTCGGTGGAAGGTCTCCCCGACACGGAGTCTTCTGCGTGATCCCAGAAGGGAAATTTCCTTAGTCGTTGTCCTTATCCCCTGGTCTCTCCGGTGTAATCGACCCAAGTCTCTTTTGATGAATTTTAAGTACTCAGAATACACATACGACGTTTTGGACACTACCTTAGTCTCCCGTGTCTGAGGGATAAGGTCTTTACGAAACCTCAAACCTCTCTAGTTGAGTCCTAAGTCTCGCCCCTCGACGCTGTCGAGAAGTTCTCACTCTCTTTACTTCTGGTATGCGCATCTCCATTATAAGGGGTTTCGTCGTAAAAATAAATGGGTGACTTAAGGTTTTGTAAATTAAATCCTCAGACCGTAAAGTATTAGTGGGTAGAACTAACTGTACCCGACTGTGTGCACCACGACAGTCCTATGTGTTCCTGCTATCGGTTTCTCAATGTTTTTTATTTAGGTACTAAGAATTTGTTAACGTTGGTTTTTTTTTTTCAATGTCCATAGTTTTGAAATCTACGTAACGTAACTTTTCTTCCAAACACGTGCAGTATTAAATTTCTCCGCTTGTTCCACGATGACTTTGGAGTGCAATTAATAATTCGACTACCTTTCCTCGTTCACCAGAGAGCAGGTCCGAAGGGAATTACCAAAAGGTAATCGATTCTTTCTTCTCCCTCCCCACTTAAGTGAAAGCGTACGTGTCTACATGACGAAATTGTTTTGTGATCGTCGACCAAACTTCACCTGGTAAATTTATGGTTGACATCGGACACACCGATTAAGAGGAGAGATTGAAAGACTCCGAAAGCGGACGTTAAGTGGATCTGTCCGTTCGTTTGCTTTTACGGAGGAAGTCTTGCGTGGACAGACGTGTTAGGTTTTTCCCTCGAGGACACCCGAGTTTCGTTGGCAGGCAGGTCGTTACGGGTACTTAATTAAATAGACCTTGACGAAGGGCCCCCCGCCTCTCGTCCAGACTCATCGACACGACGGCATGTCTATCCAACTCGTGACCTATGAATCACTCACACCGCTCTCCCCTGACCACCACTGCCCCGCCCCCGCCCCGCCCGGTTCCGCGAGTCAACGGAAGAGGCCGAAGGAGCAGGACGACCAGCGAGCAGGTCTCCCACTCCAACAGAGCGTCGTCGACGTACTACTCGCACCTCAGGAATATCCTTAGGAGCAAATCACACAGGTCGAGCCGATACCGCAGCAGCTTCCGAACAAACCGCTCCTCCGTCCGGACGAGCCCGCGTAAGACCTAGAGCATCATCTTGTGCCTCTTCAACTCCCGGTCCGGGTCGGCCTACCCCACACACCCGACGTACACGAGGAACGATTAGAGCTTCCGAAGGAACATCCGGCGGAGGCTCCGGAGGTGGTGCGACGAGAAGAAGAGCGGTCGTCGGTGGAGCCGGTCCATCGCCATCATCAGCGGGAAGTAGAAGTCCATCTTCTGGAACGAGAGCATGACCTTCAGTAACGTCAAGAACTACTCCTTGGACAGGTCGTCGCGGTCGTGCAGCAACGTGTGGCAGAGGTCGAGGAAGAGTTAGAAGAGGGCCATCCGGAAGTGGAAGAGGTCGAAGAAGAGTAAGGGCAGCCGGTACCAGAAGACGAGCTACGACGACTACTGAGAGGTCCTTCTGGCGGCCCGTGGTTGGTGCAAGAACATCCGGTGCCTCTCCTCCAAAGCCAGAAGCAACCTCTCTCCAAGTAACTCGAGTCAGTGGACGTTGTAGGGGTTTTCTATTTGTGACTCTGGGTTCAAGTTTTGGGACCCTCTCTCTAGAAGGGAAGTTGGGGCAGTTGTTCGGAGGACTTTTTGTCCTAATACACCATGAAGGGACCACTAGGGTAACAATTCTAAGGTACGAGGGTTACGTCCCCCGTGCCCAAGTTAGGGAACCAGTCCCTTGATTCTACGGTGTACGGCGTGTCATACCTGTTTTTTATAGGTTTTACTTTGTCCTAATGTCTCTTCGGTGAGTTCTTTTTGGTTAACCTGTTCCTGGGATAGAGTTGCCTCTGATGTCAGATTGTCTTCTTCGTCTATGGTTGAGTTTCTATAACCGTAATTCTTGAAACTCTCTAAGTGTTAAGTCCGGAACACGGTTCAAGAATTTTTCACTTTGTTCGTTAACAGATAGTGGTGAAGGGAGGAGTTATTTAGGGTCTGTCTTATATTTGTGGGAGGGAGAAGATTAAAGGGGGTGCAGGGGTAGGGGTCCTGAGAAGGAGAAGACGATGTTCGGGAACCGGCCCCTACCAGAGGGGGAGACGGGTCAGGTAGTTGGGTTGGTGTGCAGTACGAGGTGTCGACGTTCTGAGGGGCTGTAAGGGGTCCTCCCGACGGGTGTTCGACCCGAGGAGCCATGGTGGTGTGTCTATCCTCACCACAGGTGTGTCCAGACTTCATTAGGGGATAAGAGATGAGTAGGTGTAAGGACCCAGGAAGTTCTGGACCTTGGGTTACCACAAGAGGTTCCTGACGGAAATTTGTGAGCGTATGAGTACAGCGAAATGGTGTTCACATTTCATACCTTCGTTGGGTATATTTAGTCTTAGAATAGAGTTTATGATAGTGTTTAGAGTTTTACGGACTTAGGAAATCTTACTGTGAAAAGATCCTGTTATGACGTATTTTGTTTTACACTCCGTTCTTGTCTTAAACCTTTCGAGGAGTCTAGAAGGTCATTCGTTTAGGGTTGATTCCGGTGAACTATGGCTTCACGTTCACTATAGGTATTCCTCAGTGATTATATGAAGTAGGACGCTGGTTATTTTGACGAAAACAACCTGATAACGTTTCTTTGGAGTTCTATGTAGGGGTCTCACATAGTGATTTTAACTCACGTATGGACTTTATAAATATATAGTGTGTCACAAACATGTTCTCCGTCATAGTAATAAGTCTTTTCAGGATTCTGTAGACCTAGTGTCGGACTCGATCAACACACTGGAAGTTGTCTTGTGTTGAAAAGACCCGTAGTTTTCAGTTTAATCACTTCGGTCGGGTTTGGTGGAGGTTCCTAAAGAAGTCGAGATTTTAGGATCCTAACAAAAAGGACTCGTTGTTATTGTCCACACCAATTCCGGACTCCAGCCATGATATTGCACCCACATAGACACCTTAGGTGTCCGGACTAGGAAAGAGGTAGGTCTTATTTGGCGGTTTTTTCCGATGACCCGTTATAAACATTACTGCGGAAGTTTTCTTTGTGATCACGGATCCTCACAGTCACAAATACATTGCTAGTGGACCAGCGGACGGTCAGACTTACTTAGTGATAGCCGTAGTCGACTCACACTGATTGTCGATTTGTTCGTAACAAGAGTCTTGGGGTCGGTTTCGGATTGATCCTTTGTTGACGTATACAAATTTATATCACAAAAATTATGAGGACCTAATGTTGAACCGATTGTTTTCCTTTGAATACCCTCCTTCTATCGAAATAATGAACTAGTCTACTGATGTCTTTTAACCCTCAAAAGGGGTCTAACCTTTTAATATCCGACTTCACTTTAGGCTACCGGACAACATTTTGTTCTAAATGTCGGTCAGAACCGACAACTATGAATCACGTTTATTGGAAGCGATTACAGACGATCACACTTAAGAGTTGTGAAGTTGAAGGTTTTATGTCCTCGGTCCTATGAATTTCTGTTCAGACCAGTGGGTGATTCTCCCCGTCTAGGACTCCCGTTGCACTACGTCCCGTCCCTTCATCCTTGACCAGGGTTGGTTGGTAGTGTGTTCGGGTCGCCCTGTCGGTGGACACCTAAGCCGTCTCTACTGAAGGACGCAGAGATCCCAGTGTTCAAAGGTTTGTCGAGTAGTCCTTGGCTTTCTCGTCTGTGCCTTAAGGGTTCTATCCTCTCTGGATCTGTTCCCAAGAGTCGGAAGAAAGAGGAGACTACGACCAGGGTTGTGAGAGTACAGGTAGTGTACGGTCGACATGGGTTACGTCGCGGAGGGGTTTGTGATCCAGGAGTGTACCGGTACGGTCGAAACTCCCTGAGGGGCTGGAGACGAGTGACGGGGAGACGGCAGACCAAGAGGACGGGCTGAGGGGTGGGGTCCATTAGGATGAATCTACGAAGGACTTTTGGAATTCTGACGACTTGGAAAGGGTAAACCCTTCCGAGAGGGGGGTGGAGGAAACTCCTGGCCGGAGGGACGGTCAGTAAGACGAGGACACACAGGAGTGGGACCTCGGAGACCGACGTGGTCGAGGGAAGTGGGGAAAGACGAGGTCTGGTGTACCATAAAGACTTTCGTAGGTTACTGGACCGGTCAATGTTTAAGTAAATAGAAGAACACTGTGGTAACCGAATAAGTTGTTAGGGGTTCCCGGAGGAGGGTGATTGAGTTTCCCGTTATTCGATACACAAACACTCATTTTTATCTGGGTGACGGTTTTTATCGTGTACCTGATAAACCCTTTTGAATTTCAAGAGTTAGACCCTTTGTAGGTTGGAGTTTTCATTGTGACTTGTTTGTTTAAATTTTTTTTTTAGGGGACTCGACGGTCTGGTGTACCGAGTTCGACTCCAAATCTATGAGGAGGGACTCTTCCGAAGAGTCGGAAGTACCGGTCTGTATGTGAGGATGGTGAGTAGTGTCGGTGGGTGTGGGTGTACGATGGTTGTTCGAACGAAAACCATATCTTCAAATGTTGTTCTTTTTTTTTAGGAGTTCTTGTTAATGTATTTGTATTGGTGTACTATTAGAAATTCGAAGAAACCGTCTTGGGATATATCTAAAAAATTTTACTTCACTGGAACTTTTTACTTTCGAAAAAAAAAACCGACTAAGAAAGGGTTCAGTTACGGGGGGTTTCACTTCTAAGACGGACCACGGGGTGACCGTTCCGTGGGTAGTAACCAGAGGTGAACGGGACTGGACCTTTCCGGTGGAAGACAGGAGTGGTCCCTCTTCGACGTCCAGGATGTTCCGGTCCTTCCCTGGGCCGAAACTCGAGTGTCGTCCACTCAAGTCCATCACTGATTAAGGAGATTCGAGTGATAGCCAATTTTATCGATGGGAACATAGTAATTCTTTGGTGGAAACAGAACGAGACCCGAATTCCTCTGTAAAAGTACCCGGTACTGACCGTAATTTATGTTGGGGTAGACTTGTCCCAATGACGTGTGATGACGGGACTCCGTGGTCCAGGCTTTAGAAGTCGTCGACACGTCCAAGGTTGGTTTCACGGTTTTGGGCGGTGATTCCTCCCCTACGGTGACGTCCCACTCCTCGTCCTCCCCGTCAAAGGTGGTCGAAACTGGATCTGTGCACCCTCTTAGACTGGTTGGATTTGTGACTTTGGATCCGCCAGAGATCCGAACATTTTATATGATTTGTGTTATACCTCTTTGTTAGAGAATTTTGATATTAAATTGTATCAGAACATGAAGAGTTAAGTATCGTCCTTGAGTTTAATTATAAAACGAAGGATTCGAATTTTTTTTTTGGGTTTTTTGGCCAGAAATTCTCTGGTTCGTATTAGGTCAATACAAGGGGACGACATCGATTCTGGGTATTCACCGTCTATGACAGAAATTAATTTGAACCGTATTTACTGAAGATAGATCATCTCCCTTAATAAACAAGTCATTCGGGTGAATACACTGACCGTGCCTTGAATTCACTGGTTACTACTGTTACCGATTTCCTGGTCTTTTCATATGCTCTTTCTTTGAGCTAGGGAGTCGGAGTACCCCGTAGTAGTGACCCAATTTCCCTCTCGAGATTTGAACTGCCGGCTTTAGAAGTGAAATGTCGAGCTGGAACTCCTTTAAGTAGAGAAGTTTAGAGTAAACATTTTACCTCAATCATTGTCCCAGGTAGGTCTCAACAAGAGTTCTCATTTACTCTTGTGTGTGTACCTTAGTCTGTGGGAAATGACTCACGGATTGTCCATTTTACCATTTAAATTATTTGGACTGCTTGACATTGTACCTTGTGTGTGAACCCCATAGGGGGGGCAGTAATAAAGACTTTTTCACACTGTGACTTCAGAATAGTGATTATAATTCAAGGTCTGTTTCTACTCTTTTATGTAAAAACAAAAGAAATTTCCTTTCCACCCCAAAAACTGTCGTCCTCGAGAAACCCCCTATTAAATCGTTGGGGTTTAGGTCTACCCCTGTCGAGTACAGTCACGTCGTTTCGATACACTTGACGAGTGGTTCACTTACAGAAAAATGGACTCCTATGACGTCCTGGTTACTTCTCGGGAGAAGGAAGGAGTCGGCAATTCTGTTTCGCTATGAATGTACCCGTCGTGCCGAACGACCAAGTGCGCGTAAAGTTTCCATCATGGTTACACCGACATCCTACGGTGTGACTAGTGTCAGGACCAGGTGGAGTCTTAGTAGGACAAAGGTATAGACGTTGTACCCAATTCAGGGTCGGATCCTGCGAGTCGGTACGAGAGGAAAGCGTCTGGTGAACGACTGAGGGATGAAGGACTCTAGAATGTCGATATCGTGACGCGACCCGGAGTTTTCGACGTCGAAACAACGGACGTGAATTCTAAAGATGTCTGTCGGAAGTTCAGGAAGTCCACATAAAGAGAGGTAGGAAACAGTTACTGACACGTTGTTATAATCTTGTGTGGTGCGGTAGGGTTCATGAAACTGTAAAACATTGGGGTGCTAACGGTGGAGGCAAAGTCATACCTACTGATTCCCAACACTGTACTGACTTACTACAGATAGGTACTCATAAGTGATCTTTAGACTAATTAATGAGAAAGGAATCTAGTGAGTCTAAATACGTGATTATAAAAGTAGGGTGTAATACCCTAGTAGAGTATCAAGAGTACTTTGATCCGAGTAAAATACTCCACTACTTGACGTATTCCAGTAAGATTCGGACCAGATTTTTCCTGAACCCAAGGTCTTAGAAAGTGTTGAAAAGAAAGGTGACAAGGTGAGATACATTCGTCAATCCACACTCTACTCGACCTTCTGTGTGGAAATGAATTGAAGTTTTTGTAAAGAACGGAGAAGTTTAATCCCCTACTCCGTCCCTTGACGTCGAGAGTTGACTACACTTGTTTGTGGAAACAAAAGTTGTACGCACTAAAAAAAAATCCGGAATGGCTGTGGTAGGAGGTCCACTGCGACCATCGTATTCCTTGTAGTCAGTAATGTCCGTCCGTTATAATAATCCATGGTAAATCTACTATTTCCTTTGTCTTCTGTTCAATCTTTTTACTTTCGATTTTTGGGTGAACTGTCATTGTGGTTGTATTGATCAAAACGTGAAGTCTCCTGGTCCTCTGTTCTTTAACACTCGAAGTTCCAGTGTCTCACCGGCGTAGTCTCGTAAGGGAGTGAGTCCACGGAATGTCGTCAGATGAATGGACGGGACTTCTTTTGGGGGTATTTGGGTCTCTCAATTGTCTTAGGGTTTAGGAGGGTTTTCGACATAAAGTCCGGATCCTATAATCACTTTATACCTGATTCGGAAGATTTATTGTAATTTTTAATTCGTAAGTTTTCAGTTGAATCCATTTTACACTCTTTCAAAAGGTGACTGGAACGACTCAGGAAAGATTATTTATATACGTAATTAAATCTACTCTTTTTTTTAAAAAGAAATTATCTTCTTTGTCCGTATAACTGGTTTTTTCAAGAGTAAAATTATCATCAACGGAACTCCCTGACCAGAGTGTCAAGACTCTACTGTATTAATCTCGAACCTAACGTAAAAGTCCTCGGATAGGTGGGTGGTTAGTAAAGACTGTAGCTACAATACAAAGGTTATGTGGAAACGTTTTAGGATGGAATTACAGAGTATCTTTTAGACACCTGTGTTCATCCTTCGATGTCCTTTCGTAAAAAGTTCGGACGAATGTTTCTCGTCTTTTGGTTAATAAAAAAGACACGTTTGAGATAGGGAAAGGACAATGTAGACACGTGAGAGAGGAATGAAGAGTAAAGTTTAAAGGACAAAGGGTGTCGAGGTGTTGACGGAAGATCAGTAAAGGGGAATTAGAGTTAGTGAAACAAAGGTCGAGGAAAAAATCAGGAGTTTTCCGAAGATTGTAACGTCAGAAGTCCAGGGTGACCATCCTGTCCACTCCCGGAGTGATTTTGCAGGTCTCTCGTCGGAGTCGGGGTCACGGTGAGTCGCTGATCCCTCTTCTCCGCGTGAAATCACACCGAACGACTCACCTGTCTTCACCGAAACAGGGTATCTAATTGGAGTCCTGAGGAACGCTCCTTTACGTGAGTATCAGTTAGAATACAGACATTTTAGACGATTTAATAATTTAGAAATAAAAGAATACTCTGGGAGTCTCAATGTCTGAAGTCCAAGGTTTGATGTAGCGCGGACCACACCTACTTTTCGAGGAAGAATAGATCGGGTAATTGTGGGACGAACCCGAGTTCACCTCTATTGGTTCCTCAGTTGTTAACCCGCCACCACTACCATCAAAGGTCTGTGGACCAAGTTCCATAGTACACCTACTGTGCCTTTTTCTATTACGAAGTTCATGGGAGGAATGGACCTATTAGGATTTAAACCTGGGGTTGTTGTCTAAAGTGTTGCTGTCTAAAACATAATTATTGTTTTCGGAATTTTCCTCGAAAGTGTACTGAGACTTTAAAATCTCTCGGTCACATAAAGTCCTAAAAAGTCATGGTTTAGGGGAGGGTTCGGTCCTTTTTTCCCGTTTCCTCGATTTATTGGGTCCTGTCAGTAAGAACTGAAATTGGGTGACCGTGAACGGAACTCCCTACCCAGTTCCCGTCGAGACTCAGGGTGGGGGGCTCATAGACTCAGACGTCCAGATCCCACCCCGGGGTCGTCTAGGTGGGGTAGAGTCCTCCAACACGCGACCCACTTGTCCCGTCCAACGGGTGACACCGAGATCGGGACACTGGAACTACGTCTCTCTACAAGTAAATCTCTTCTGCACTTTATGATGCTCCTCTGTCTTGTCACTCCCCCAGCGACCTTGAGATCCAGAGTCTGTGCGTCCACCACAGATTAGGTTCCGTGACCGGTCCCACACCGGCCGGTGCTAAGGAAGGGGCCTTTGCCTCGACGTCCGCCCAGAGGCTCCTAGAGCTCTCCCGTTTCCGTGTACCCAAGCCGACCGGGTCCTCAGCGTTGGGCAAACCCCAAGGTCCGTCTGCCTGCGTTGTAGGCTGTACCCTCCCCCGGGGTGCGGGAGCGGACTGACGTCCCATCCCCAGAGCCGTGTGTTTCGCCTGGGGCCCCCAACCTCCTACCTTGATCTCGCCAAGTCCGCTCGTCTTTCTTTCGCGTAGCCCTAATGTCGCTGAAGCCCAGCACCGTCGCCTTTGGTCACCTCTGTCCCGCGGTGAGTGATCCACTAAGAAATAATGTTCAACCCCACGCACCTCCTTTCGCTCTCCCCCACGGGATCGGACCGCCTTGCCCGGCCTCCTTACGCCGAGGGGGTGCGAGGGGGCCCGTGGGAGGGGGTAAGCCCCGAGGTTCGACCCTACGGCGCGGGGGGCAGGCGGGCGCCCCAGGGGCGACGCGGGGGAGGGACCTCTGGGGTGGGGCGGGCCGGCGTTCTTTACCGCCCTGCGCGCCGCCCGCGCCCTTCGCTCCCGACGCCCGGCCGCCGGCGCGGGTCCGCCCGCCGCCCGAGCGGGGCCCGGGCTTCCCCGACGGCGGCCCGGCGGGTGGGGAGGGGATGCGGCCCGGGGGCCGGCTGGCGGGCCCGAGGGCCGCGCGAGTGGCGGAAGTACCGCCTCCGGTACAGCAGCATCGCGAGGCGGACGAGCCGGTCGGCGCGGGCGACGTCGTCGACGAGCGCCAGGGGGTACAGCGACTCGGGCCGGAGCGGAGCGAAGGGCGAGGCGAGCGAGCGGGCGCGCAGGAGAGGCCAGCGGCGCCTCCGGCGGCGGCGCGTGCGCGTGACCGAACGGCCGGCCGGCTCCGACGTCCGTCGTCCGTCGCGGAGAGCGGGCGAGCGACCGAGCGGGCCGCGAGACACCGAGCGCGGCGCCTGCGGCGGCTCCCTCCTGTCCGCCGGCGCGACCCCCCCTACCCTCCTGCCCTCCTGCGGACGCGTCACCCTCGCCGGCCCGGCCCGCCGCGCCTCGCCGCGCTCACCCCCCCCGTCCCGCCGGGCCGGGACTTCCAGATAAAGTTCCACTGCAGTGGAAGATATTTATCGACGCCGGTGGCGGGGCGGGGTCTCAGCGCGTCCGCGGCACGCTCACGACGTCAAATGGCGGCGTCTCCACCTCCACGCTCTGCCCTCTGGGCCCCACCCCTGACGCCCCGGCCCGGCGCCCGGCGCGCGCCAGTGTCTCCGGGGCGTCCGGCGCGTGACAGTGCCGGGGTCGGTCTTTCCGCCGAGCCTCAAGTCCTATCTGCAGACCGAACTCCTCCCTGGGCTTTCGTTTATGTGAGTCACGAACTCTCTCGGTCCTCTGGCGCACGGGCTCCCCGCCCGCCTGTCTGCGCGCGGGCGGGTCGGACCGCCAACCCGAAGACACCCGGTGTGGGACGCGCGACCGGGCCGCCCCACCGCAGGTGAGAAGCCCCTGCCGGGGTGCGTGTAAGTGAGTGCCCCAGGGGCGGGACCCTCCACCGGAACAGGGAAAGTGGTGTCCTCCTCCCTGACTCTCCGGGGCGACCTTGTCCATTGTGGTGTGTGGACGATCCTCGACCGGACCACGATATCCGGGAACGTCCGTGCTACGATAAATTACGAGTGTTGGGGTGGGGGCACCCGCGACGACCGGAGGGGTAGAAAGTTTCGGTCTTATCACTGCACGAGTTCCAATGTGGCGGACATTCAACACCGTGCTAAGGGGGACACCCTTTCTCCTCTCACCTGGTCGACAAGTGACTCGGGTCAGGACCGCAAGGTGCCGCTCCTGGGGACCACGGTCCGAGACCCGTTCCTTCCTTTTAGGGTCACTGACTTCGGACCGGTCCGAATCCTTTTGTACGGGTCCCTCCACGTCCTTTTCCCTCCCCGGAAAACGAGCGACTCCTAGAATAGCTCACGGATGATGTACGAGTCGCGACCCCTTTCCTCATCGATGTCTCATCCTATGTGACGGACGGAGACTCTTAGTCTCTGGATTCATGAGCTCTCGTCCCCCCGGTCTGCAACTTCCTCCACTCAGTCCCTTTTCCAGAATCCCTCACCCCAGGGTCGTTCCCACTCCCGAACCGTCACTCCTCTCTCCGGACCGTCACCCTGGACTCCGCCTTATCTTGTTCTAGTACCTCACAAAAGTTACGGTCTGACTTCTAGACTCCGAAATGGGAACCCACTAACTCTTCATGGTCTCCGTGCCTTCTCTATAAAACCCAGGTCTAAGAACGAGGCGTCTCAGTCTACGTAATCTTACCTCTCCTTCCCCTGAAGGGACCACCAGGTCACCAACCCTGTGGTGCGAGGGCAACGACCCCGGTCCCAAGGTAGGGACCAGTCTCTTGATCTAGGGCGTACGGTGTCGATTCTGGATCGCGTCGGTTATTTATAAAAAATGTTCCACCCTCCCGGAGGGACCACCGAGTCACCATTCCTTAGGTAGACGGTTACGTCCTTCGTACCCAAGCTAGGGACTAGGACTTTCTAGGGCGTACGGTATCTCGGTTGATTCGGACGCACGGTGTCGACAACTCGAACACCGGACCTCGGACCCTTAACGTTGACGACTCGGGTACACGGGACCTCGGACACGAGACTTTGTTCTCTTCGGGTGTGTGCCGTCGGCCCCTCGTCGGGTCGAGTCGTGCTCGTCTCTCTTCGGTCTCGTCGTTGCTCCTGGGTCACGTCAGTCTTGTCTTTATTTACAACTTTCAATAAATTTTTCTTCCCCCTCTCTCCCTGACTCTCACCCGGAAGAGAAATGGTGGACATCTTGATCTGAACTTGATACATTTCAGGACATCTTATCCTCTTTAGGACCTTACAGTCTCGGCCGTCCGGGGAACCTCAGTGGTGACAGACTGGGGCATAGGACGTCGTCCCCTCTCGCTTCAGAGCCCCTCCTCGCCAACCGGGGTCAAACGTGTCGGTCGTCTCGGTCCCGGAGGCGTGATCCAGAAGACGGAGGGGCCGACGGAAGAAGGACGACACTACGACGCCACTCCTGGGTACTGTGTCGTCGATCACATACAGACCTTCCTTCGCGGGTGGGGTCCGAAGAGGTACGGAACTTCTCTTAAGAGGGACCTTAAGAGGTTGGTTCTCATCACCCCACCAAACGATAAGGGAAGAAGTCCCCTAGAAGGGTTGGGTCCCTAGCTTGGACCAAGAGGACGTAACGTCCGTCTGAGAAATGACAGACTCGGTGGTCCCTTCGGGTCTCTCACTCTCTATGATCAAATAGCATGTAGCACCCGGGGTCCTCCTGCCCAAGGACACTCTCCGTCCTCCTCCCGTTCGAGACTCCCCACGAAGGCATCGAGGAGGGTCAGGAATCTGCCTAGACTCGGGAAGGCCGAAGGCTAGTACAGCCTGACTCTCACTAAAGTGGTCACTTTTAGTCCATCTGACCCCGTAAGGTTCATTGACTACAACTGTAAGTATGTACAGTTCACCCTCCGCGACCAAGAGCGCATTCCGCGAAAAGAAGAGGGTTTTGTAGTGACAAAGGTGGAGGGTGGTGGGGAGTTAGGACCGAGGTGTGGGTGAGGAGGTGGATCAACCGGGCCCGACACCGGTGGTCAGGTTCCAGGGACGTGTCAGGAGGGGAAGGGCCGGGAGAAAGGACGTGAACCGTGCCGACGAGTGGGGAGGAATCGTCCGAGAGGAGAATCGCGAGCACCGGGACGGAGAGGACCGAGGAGACATGACGAGGTCGACGGGGAGGAGACAGAGGGCACACCCGAGCAGAAGAGTCGGATGTGTCTTTACGATCCCGAAGAGTCTCGAGACGGGTCCGGGAGACGGGATAGGGCCCACTGAAGTAGGGGTGGGCGAGAACTTTCCTTCCCTTGAAGAAAGATGGGCTAACGGTCGTGACCCGGTCCCCGAAACGTCTCTACCCGTATAGAAAAGGGAGTTCTATCAGGGACATTCCAGTCATCCTGGAGGTAGGGGTAGATTGTCTACTCCTTTAACCGAACTTCTATAAGGTACTGAACTTATTTTAGTGTGTCGACCATCAGTTGTCTGGGTCCTAAGTTCGAGTTTAGATAGATGGAGGACCCGGACTACCGGGGTGTTACAGAACTCCACATCGACTCTTCCCCAGTTCCACACTGAGGGGAAAATCACCAGTAAGTCTAACACTTTTCGTGCGTATTCGGAGGGAGAACATCGGATGTGTGAATCGTCGTAGGTAGAGGAAGTGGGAGTCCTCTCTCGACGGACGAGGGATTTCAGAACATTTGTCTCTGGTTCTACTGGTGGAATCTGTCCAGTGGATGAGGGTCTCGAGTTTCAGGGTAGTTCGTTGTAACGAAAACTCGTTAAAGGTTCTCCCGGCGACTTGGACCCCTACCCCCGACTACTAGTGCCAGTCTGTGCGACACACCGGGGAGTTCGAGTCTCGTCCACGGGTCTCGTCCCCGGTTCAAGCGACGTAGGAATGGATCGTCCTAGAGTCGGCCCCTTGTGTCGTTGTAAGAGGGGTGGTGATGCACACACACTGCCTTTGGACCTCTAGACCCGAACCCAGACGAGACGGCCAATGGTCTACTCGTGGGAACCTTTTCGGTGGACAGTCCTCTTGACTGGTGGGACAAAGAATCCTAACCCCTAGTCGTTCTCGTTCAAGGGTGGGGCGGACGTGGTCGGTAGTGTCGACGTCTTTTAGGTACGGCACGGGGTGGGACTCGGTCACCATTGCTGACAAAGAGTGCGCCCTGACCTAAAGCTTTCGTAGTGGTCTTGGGAGGCGGTCTCGGGCCACTTATCCACTGGGTCTTTTCCGTGCGGGAGGAAAATAGGGGGGGGGTGGGGCGGGGCGAGACCCTGTAAGTCGAGGGACACTTCAGATCTGTGGTTCCCTGCACAATGTTTCTTCGGGATCATAACAAGACCTCTCTGTCGCAAGTGTGGCAGCCGTACCAATGGTCGAACTCGTCCTCCCCGGCGGGCGGGTGTCTAAGCACAGTGGATCTATCTTAAAAGTTAAAATAAAAAGAGGGTTTACGTTCGGAGGACGACGAACTCACTGGACCGGCTAAGGTTCGGTCCCTACTATAGTGGTGGTCTTCGTCGTCGTCGTCGAGAGCGACAATTAACGACCGAGAGACGGACGGAACCCCTATTTGTGAACTGGGGGGGACCTGGTCGAGGGGTTCAGGAGTGTAGTATACGTACTCCTTTTCCTCTGGACCTCGTCACTCCACGAACGAGTCACCAGTTCCGCCAGTGGGGGCCGGAGGAAGGGTTGCGGGTGAGAGACGGTTGACCGGGAAAACGTCTATGGTTGAAGGTGGACGACACAGATTCCAGTCTAAAGTCCTAAACTCACGTGTCTAAAGTCCTAGTCGGTCTCATAGGACGACGGGAAACTTTCGGGAGAAACCCTCGTCTAGCCGAAGGTACCGTCTAAAACCGTACTTCTTCACACTTTTACAGGACCATCGGCGCCAGACACTCGACCACCCCTCAAACCTCGGGGCAAGAGTCGTTGGGGGTAGGGGAGGGGGGTGTTCGAAAAAGTCGCCTCGAGCCGAGACCCCTTCTTCCGGTTCGACAGCGGATATCTTAGTATCAATTTTACTCTCGCTTTTTCCGAAGACGAAGTCAAGATGTCTACCAGTTCCTCGAACACAAAGAATCGGTCTTAAAAGATCTAGGAAACCGACCTTGGTAGGCCTATTAACGGAAGACACACCAAGAGTCCTCCACCCGGGTCCACCCTCTCCGACGCCACCAGGTCCCTTTCGACCTCACGCCACTGAAGGAAAGAGTCTCGGAACCTGAAGGACCGATACTTTACCCTCCGACACGACCGTCTACCGTCCCAAGACAGAACAAAGGTAGAGACTTCCAGATCCCACACCGTGGTGACCTTCAAGGCATTCACTACACCGTCGAGTTCTCCTACTTCTTCGCTACGGAGTTTCCGGTCCCAGACCGGGCGTAGGTGTGTCCCTCACCCTCTCCCACCGTCCTGGATGAGGAGTCGTCCGGTACCCGTCGCCCACCGGTCAGTCAAGGGTGAGTCAGTTCCATTCCTGCCACCACAAGTCAGTCATTCAGCACAGGCTGAGAGACTCTGAGACACCTGACGTCGTGTGGTCCGAGGAGACAGGAGGCGACAGAGGACTTCAAACGAGTTTGAGTACAGGTAACTCAACCGCTACAATAGATTGGTAGAGTAGGAGACGGTAGGGGAAGAGGAAAACGGAAACTAGAAGGGGTCGTAGTCCCAGAAAAGGTCACTTAGTCAAGAAACGTAGTCTACCGGTTTCATAACCTCGAAGTCGAAGTCGTTGTCAGGAAGGTTACTTATAAGTCTCAAGTAAAGGAAATCCTAACTGACTAAACTAGAGGAACGTTAAGTTTTCTGAGTTCTCAGGAGAGGTCGTGGCATTAAACTTTCGTACTTCAGAAGCCACGGGTCGGAAAGAATACCAAGTCGAGAGTGTAGGCACGTACTGATGACCTCTTTGTACTTCAAAGCCATAAAGGCAAGGCTAAAATGTCTCCTTCTTCGACTCCGGGTCCTCCAATTCTGACAGGGTGACGTCGCGTCCCTCGTCCCCCGCCCTTGGGCCTAGGACTGGGTGAGGTGGTGGTAGTGGTAGGAAGGGCACGGACGGGACTGGAACACTCGTGGACTTTTCAAGAAAGCCAACAACTCGACGCGTGCATTGATAGTAATTGACGACGAACTTGGTATTGGAACCTTCACTCCCACTCTCGACTATTCAAAGATGGTTCCAAGAGACGGTCCGTTGACACGAGTTTTTGTCGAAAAGGAGGGGTCATACAATCATCCTCCGTTCGTCTAACGACGTCGGAAGACAGACGAAGGTCTGCTGTCACCACCCGACCGGGGCTGATCCCTCTGTTTCCCTAGATCTTAGCGCTTTCGGTCCCCTCTTCGGACTGAGGTCCCCCGACCAGAGGCGCCTACCGGGACTCACCGGTGTCCCCAGTATCCGTCCTTCCTGCAAAAGTGGGAATTTTCCACGTTTGGGGAGACGGACCGGGAAACACTGGACCGGGACCGGGAGGAAAGGTTCGATGATGGATGACATACCTGTAGGATTCTGGTGACCCAAGTGTCCGGGACGGACGTTCAAAGACCGTTGAAAGGGTAAGAAGGTGGAGAAGGAGATTCAGAAAATTATTAGTCGACTTTCGAGTGGAGGAGAGTTCTAGAAAGGGTCCAGAGGTGGTTCTTCGTGAGAGAGGAAGACGAGTGAGGGTGGTACTGAGACCATAGGTGGTGGACCATCCTAACCATAAAGGACCGGTCGGGATACAATACGTTAAATTAGAACAAATTAGGAGTACTGTTGACACTACACCCTCGTAGGAGAACATGGGTAAATTTGTCTACTCCTTTGCCTTCGAGAGTATGGGTTCCAGTACCTCGATTACCCCCGTCTCAGTCCTACACTTGGGTCCGGAAAGACTGATGCTTCAAGTGTGAAAAACAGTGAAAATGGTCGACGAAGGATTTCCTTCAACCGTAAAGGACGCATTTTTTATTTGTGGTCTTCTGTTCGGACGTAAAGTAAAGGAAGTGGTAGATCCCCAGGCCCCACGGTGAGAAGTACTTACGAGTCAGTTTGGACTAGTGTGGAGCACGGACGACGTCTTTACGGTGTTCCTGAAGGGACACTAAGGCCCCCAATTCTTAGTGGAACGTTACGTCCCTGCTCCCTAGCTGAGGGCCTAGTCCCCTGATTTTAGGGTGTACGGTGTCCCGTTGATTCGAGCACGCGACGTTGAGGACCCGGGTTTGCGTGGTCGACCCGCCAGACACACGGTGCGTTGCCTTCCGGGGTGCGCGGCGTCGATTCTGGACTGTGTCGGTCTATTCATTAACAAAAAATTCTTTACGGTGGTGGTTCTAGGGAGAAACATTCACTGGTTCTAGAAGGTACTCCCCTTACACGAAATAGGACCGACTGTCGTCTAGCCCTCGGAGCACCTTCTACTCTATCCTCCCTCGGCTCCCTCCTTCCGTTCTAACGTCCGGGTCCTCCCCCGACGCTACTCCTTCTCCACCAGAGGGCCAAGTCACACCGGTGGAACGTCACTGAACCCCATATTCTAGACCACAACGGACTGCCCCGGAGTTTAGGGTCGAGAAGACGTCATCGACCGCATCGGACCTGTTTAGCAACGCGGAGAGACTCGAAGTCGAAGGAACAGACATTTCACCCGAACAACGAGGGGACCGGGGCTCCTTGTGACCACTCCTGCTCTCACCCACGACGGACGGACCGTGACCACGGACGCGACAGTGGAGGAAAAACACTCCGTAGCCTCCTGGTCGGGTTTCGCTTTACGGGAGGAGGACCTTGGAGACCCGGGCCGCTCGTCAGGTCTTGAGTGACTTAGTGTCTGAGTATTATCACCCGGTCGTCACTTCTGAGACTCGAGGGCTATGTCCCCCCGGCTTGGCACCACGACCTCTTCTGAGAACTCTCAGGGAACCTGTCGTTCCTCTAGTTTGGTCAGGTAGGATTTCCTTGAGTAGGGACTTATCAGTAACCATCCTGACTACGACTTCGACTTCGAGGTCATGAAACCGGTGCTCGACACTTCTCGACTGAGTAACCTTTTCTGGGACTACGACCCTTTCTAACTCCCGTCCTCCTCTTCCCCTGTTGTCTCCTACTCTACAACTTACCGTAGTAGCTGAGTTGCTTGTGCTCAAACTCGTTTGAGGTCCTCTGTCAATTCCTGGCCCTTCGAACCGTACGACGTCAGGTACCCAGCGTTTCTCAGTCTGTATTGAATCGCTAACTTGTCGTTGTTGTCCCTTGATATAGGATGGACGGCTTTGCTCCTGGACCGTGTCAGTTTTGTGTTTATAAATTAAAAAGTGATAAAAAGGACTGGTCCATAACTTGGACTCGGGGGACGTAACCCTCGTGTCTCAGAATCGGGGACCTGGCGGTCTCTTCAGGGATTCATTTACGTATAAAAAATTTTATTCCCAGAATCTCTGTTGATTCGACCGAAAGGACGACTCTGGTGCGACGTGTTTCCCGACAATCGGTCGAGACGGTCGTCTACTTGGACCGAGGTTTAGGTCGGGGGTGAACAAGACACCGGACCGAGGAGTGGAAATTGGTCTTTAATTTTTATTAAGGAAACGGTGTCGAGACAACACTCCTAGTCTCTGGGTCCGACCACAATCACAATTGATGCCCCTTGACTTCGAGTCTCTCCCTTCCGTTAAGTGAGTGTCAGTGTGTCGTCTAAGGGTCGTCTCGTTCCGGATCCGGGACAGGGAGTGGGGTTTCGGTTCCGGACCCGAACAGGAACCCGTCGACGTCGGAATTGGAGTTTCTTCCGACTCCTTAAGTGTGACTCTAGAGAGCACCCTAAGACCCAGAGTAACTCGACTCTGGGGTCGACCCAACGGACACCGACCTTTTACAGTCTCTCGGGTTCAGTCTCGGACCCCAGAATACAGGTCGACCCGAGACTAGGCGTTATAATGGGTCCCGAACCCTACAGTGGGGAGACTCGGAGTCAAAGATACGAGGGGCTTAGTCCCATTCCTAGGGACTGTCCCACTCCTTACGATACTTTCGTGTCTCGATAAAAGTATTGTCGATGAGGACTCAAGAGCGACCCGTAGTTTGGGAGACGATAGCAATCGACACCGAAGGATCTCAGGAGCACCGCCGACCATGTCACCTTTGGGTCGACGTCCATTTACTGACTCCTCCCTATCTTGAGCCCAGACTCTAGACTAGGATCAGGAAGAACGATTTTGGGAGTGAACAGGAGAAAAGTCTGGATTGAACCCGAGGAAGAAACCCAAATCGAATTAGGATCAAAGGAGACCCTCCTAGGGAACCAGTGTCCGTCCGACCCCACCCGTGGACGGGACCGAGTGTCGTGACCCAGATGGCAAGTTACAATTCTGTCAAAGAGGGAGAGGTGGTGGTCTGTTCTTACAGGGTACTACTTCCTGGAACAGTGGGAGCATTGACGTAGGGGTCTCGGATCTGGACACGAACCGTATGAACAACAAGTCAGCGATTCAACACAGGCTGAGAAAACGCTGGGGTACCTGACGTCGTACGGTCCGAAGGGACAGGAAGTGGTTGAGGACCTCAGATAACTTAGTCACTGCGATAGATTGGTAGAGTAGCCAACATGTACGAACCGTATGTCGTCCACGAGTTATTTATAGATGGCTTACTGACTTGCGTAGCACGGTCGTAGTCCTACGGTGGCCCCGGGACTCCCTCGGCCTCTCTACCCTCCTTTCGAGGACCTGAGGACGGTGCAGAATGTAATCACCGAAGAAGAGGTTGTCGGCCGGGGGTCCCTGTGGTAGACTCAGCCGACTTAAGGCCCGTGGCGAAGTGGAACCTTTCCTCCGGTGTCGAGAGATCTCGTCGGGCCATTAACTGCAGTGTCGTCACGGCCCTCGCCGGGGCAATTATAAATTACTCCTGAGGTGACGCCGTCTCGACGTCCGATCCTCCCGACGCCCCGGTACGACTCAGGGGTGTCCCAGCACTCCTCCCGTGTCTACCATTTCAAAGGATTTGGCCTTTCCGGGGGGTCGTCTACTCGTAGTGTCGTTGCTCAAACTCAGAGGACCGAATTGAGTCTTTCTCGGTCCCATAGTGCACGGACGGTGCCCTGTTCCTCTGACGACTGGTTCGGGGCCGCTACTTACACCCCCCTAATCCCCGAGGGCCCCTACAAAGGACCTCTACCACCCTCCTGCCTCGGGACCGCGACTCGCCAGGGTCTGAGGTGGGGTCCAAACGGAACGTGTCGACCCGTCGTCGACGTGGTGACTCGGAGTCAAGAGACTAGACACGTTACCCTTAGTACTATGGGAGGGGCTCTCCGAAAACACTCTTAATTGCCTCTACTTACGACATCTGGCCCTTCCACGACCACCGAGTCAGCCATTTCTTAGACTGACGTTGCGTCCTCTGTGCCCAAACTAGGAACCCAGCCTTGCTAGGAGACCTCTTCCTTTACCGTTGGGTGAGGACATAAGAACGGATCTTTTAGGGTGTCTGTCTCGTCGGACCTCCCGAATGTCAGGTCCTCCAGTGATTCTCAGTCTGTGCTGGCTCTCAGATTTGGTGGTCGTCACTACATCTCCTGGGTCGGGTCGTGTGTCGTCCTGGAGTCGTCTGTGACTCACGGAAAAGGGTTTGGTCCACACCCCCGCAAAGTACGTAAGTAACCGACCTCACTACACCCTTCCCTTCTTTCTCGTTCCCCCACTCCCTCCCCTTGAACCTCGGTCGACAGAGCCCAAACCTGAACAGTGGCACCACCCCGTTGCAGGGTCTCCCTGCAGTCTGCCTCCTACCTGTCTCTCGGGTCCCACCGTCCTTGTCTTCCCGGGAACATTGGGCAGAGAACACTAATAGATAGACTGGGGAAGTGAGCTGTCTTCTCCTGCGGCTCCTCCCTCGTCCGGTCGGGCCTCCGAGTGTGACGTCTCGGCCCCAGACTGGACCGGAAACCAGTGGGTCGACTCTATCGTAGTCGACTCCCTAAATGGTTCCCGGTGGGCGTGCCTCCGTCCACTGCGTTGCTCTCCGGGACAAGGGACGGGAGACGCAGAGACCGGACCTGTCTCGTCCCGGAGTAGTAGGGCGGGGGAAGGGCCAGAGGGCGGTCACACAGAAGGGTGTTTAGGACCTTCAAAGTGTTTTACATTTAGGTTGGTACAGTAGGGGACGCATTTTGGGGAGACACCCGGGTTTGAGTCCCACCGGTCTCTCCTACGTCCTCCGGGGTAATTTTGACTTAAAGTTTAGTTGTTCATTACCAAAAATCATATTCTTACAAGGTGTATAACGTACGGATATTAATATGAATTTTTACATAAACAACAAATAGACTTTGAGTTTCAATTGTCCTGTCGGACATAAAAAAGAAAAAAGAAAAAAACGATTTGGACCGTTAGGATACGTCTGATGGAAGTTCTTTTCCGACCTTAGAAAATTGACCGGAGGTTCCGGGTGAAACTGGGGTAAGTACGAATCAGTGAGTCAACACTGAGAAACTCTGGGGTACCTGACAGTGGGTGGTTTGCGGAGAGAGGTACCCTAAAAGGTCCGGTCTTATGACCGGTAAAGGAAGAAGTCCCCTAGAGGGACTGGGTCCTTAGCTTGGTCCCAGAGGACGTAACGTCTACCTAAGAAGTGGTCGACCCGGTGGTCCCTTCGGGACATTCGAGGAGGAAGGGGGAGAGACGAAGTCTGTGTCGAGAAACGGAAATGGCCTGTTAGGGGTCGAGAGGGAGGGAGACCGGAAACGTCGACGACAAGAAGACGACCTTGGTAGAACCACAAAGGTGCGCGGACGACAGGGTGACCCGAACTGGACTGTAGGAAGTCCGGAGGTTTCTTAGTAACGAAGGAGGACCTTCTGAAGGACCGAGAGGTCCGAGCCCACCATGAAGGAGACCCGAGGGTGACACGGACCCGTCCAGGGGGTAGACAGGACCACGGAACTGCGTTTCATCCCTAAGTCGTCTGTAAACAACGTAACCTAACGATTTAGGGTGTCGGGGAGTGTGAAGCGGATAGTTACCAAAGGGGAAGAAATAGGTTCAAGAAACGCGAGTCTATAGTGGAGGAGTCTCTCCGTAAAGGACTCGTAGGACCGACTCTGTCCTTTGTGTTTGGGACACAGGGTCGGTCGGTGAGGGAGAGGGCAATGGAACAGAGTAGGGTCAGGTGTTCAGGAGTCACAAAACAAAAAAAAAAGTCGGTACTGAACACCGTACGTCCTAGGATTGAGGGACTAGTCCCTAGCTTGAGTGCAGGGGACGTAACACTCGTGTCTCAGAATTGGTGACCTGACGGTCCCTTTAGACAGTAAGTGTTGTAAATGACGACAGCCTTTAGCACTGAAAAAGTGTACACCAGGTAACAGGTAGAGGAGGTGGTCCGTCGTCGAAGGGACTCCCGTCCCGATATCCCCGTGTAAGGACAGGTAGAGGGATCGAGGACACCCCACAGACCGGGTCCCTCCTTCGACGTCTGAACGACTACCGTTGAGGACTCGGACGGGGAATGACCACACCGTGAACCCCGTGTCTCACTACCCGCACTCGAGGACGGAAAACACAGGAGGTCATAGGAGTGGGAACCCTCCCGTCCTCCCGTCCTCCCGTCCGTTCCACCGACCCGACACAAAGTCCCCGTTCTCGAAGTCCCTCGGGCTCGACTCGTCCTTCCTTTATTTAGACGGTTTCGTAAGTAAAAGTCGACCCCGACTCTAAGTCTCGTCTGTGGTGCCCCAAAGAGGGAGGAGGTTCAACTACCGACTCATGGTCGACGGGTCGTGTAGGAGGACTTCCCAGTGTTTCGACTCTGGGATCCGGTGTCCTCTGCCACAACCCCCGTGACCCAGTGAGGAGTCCCCGGTTCCTAAAGATTTAGGGATTGTGTTTCATCTAGGAGACTCGGACGGAAGAGATCGTGGCTTTTCCAGGTCGGTGACGGAGGTGACACCCTTTACGTGTGGGGTCTCGTTGTCGTAGACGAGAGGCTACGGAGTGCCTCGACGGCAAGACGTAGGACACCCCCGTCTCTTGGGTAGTGTACAAGTTCAGTCGGGCGAAAGCTCAGTCCACCGGAGGACAACCTTCACACTGACGTGGTGGTGGACACACTGGAACCGTACGTCCGACTGGAAGGAACCTCGGTCGGAGACGTAGACATTTGTCACCTGTCACTTCTGGGTTCCGACGTTACTTCTCAGTCCGTCCGGGAGTCGAGTCTAAGTTCACGTCTCGTTGTACTTTGACTGACACTATAAATACTTACATAGAAGAACGCAGGTACATCGTCCCACCTGTCGTTCCAAACGTCACTTTGTTCCTGGGAAGGACCCTTGACCTCGGTTTAAATTCTTAACGGACCGTCCCTGCCCTCAAAACTACACTTTGGGAACCAGGCACAATCTCTGTAACTAAGATCAGTCGTTGACAAGAGATTTGTCTACTCTCTTGGGGAACCTCGTAGGGAAGTTGGGAGGACCCCCGGGGACCATACCTACTCGGTTGCCAAGCCCCCATCTGGGGACTGTTCCTAAGTTCTCCGGACCCAACCTCCCGGTCGGACCGTACTTATACGACACACTAGACCTTGTTTAACAAGCGGGAGAGACCCAAGACCACCGGAGTAGACATTCTGACCAGTAAGGAGGGACTGAATGGTTTAAGTGTGTCAATAACCCTCCTAGTCTCTAAACAACCCCCTCACAAATCCGTTCGTAGTCGACAAACTACTTAATTTCCTAACGATAATTTTGACTTTTGTGATACCCTTTAACGACATGGAAGTCGAGACACAGAAACGATACTTTGATTTTCACGAGACTTTTTGTTTCAGATAATTTTTTTTTTTCCTGGGGATCTAAAAGGTGGTTTCTGAGAGATTTCGGAAATAAATTCAGTTCGTTCTATTACTCCCAAGTTCAAGATTAAACATTGAACACACTGAAACCCGTTTACTTAATTGGCAACCGTGACGATCTCCAAACTAAAAAGGAAGACACCTCCGTCATCGGCACCCCGTTTTCTTCCTAACCCTTGTCCGACGTTCTATGTCCTATCTACTCTGCTCCTCTTCGAGTCGTCGGAGGGTTACGGGACCCGCTGGTTCTTGACTGGGTGGACTGAAACTCGACTCCCCCCGATGGACAAGGTCAAACGTAGGGGACGTTCGTCGGGAGACCTAGAGTCGGGGTGGGGTCCATCTCTCACTGAGTTCAACAAGACGTCTCTGACCAGGGAGACGGGGACAACGGTACCGCGACGTCGTGGTCGGACCGGTTAGTCCTTCCTCTGCACATAGACTCGGAGACAACGATTTCGGTCTCGTCCTGTGGGTCGGTTACCCTTCCCGCCGTCTCACCTCGGTGGTACCTTTGGAGTCGGGACTCTAAGGTTGGCCCAAAAACAGAGGTATAGAACATACGCCCCCATCCCCCCCCCATCCGACCCAAAAGACTTAAGGAAAAAACGTCTCTCGTAGGACGTGGGACACCTCCTGTGGGTCCTCAGTTCCGTCCCCACGTACTGTTCTTCTGTAGAAGTTACTAAGTCTTTCCTGGGGTCGAATTGTCCTGTGTCGAAGTCTACAGGGGAAGTAGTGAGAAGGGGGTCTACGAGTCGTAGTGGACACAGACACTAGAATCGAATAGGGGTGTCGAGACGGATCGGGGTAGACAGGATTCTTTGTCACCATCCGACGTCTTCTGAGGGGTGGAGGTTTCATTCTTCTCCTGTCACCCCGATTGGAGTTTCCCGTGAAAAGACGGGACATCGAAACACCAAGATACTTTTGACAGGGGGGACAAGATGATGTACGCCCCAACCCGTCCTCCTCTCTCTTTTCCTAGTCAGTCTGTGTTCGTGACGGGAAGACATTTTAGTCTCCTACCCCGTTCGTCCGAGACGCTCAGGAGACTCGAGTGTACGATCTGAGTTATGACTAAAAAAACAAAAACAAAACATTTATAAATACATAAACCGACGCGACCTAGGATCCACGTCGTACACCCGAGTCATACGTCCTAGTCGGAAGCCACGTTCGAGAATCAACTCCGTGCACCCTAGCGCAAGGGACCCGTCCCTAACTTGGGCCCCGGGGACGTAACCCTCGTGCATCAGGATCCGTAACTGGTGGTCCCTCCAGGGGAACCACGACAAAATTGGAAGTCCGAGGTCTATTTCCCCTAGACGTTCCTTATTGAAAGGTTCCCCCTCGGGACATTTATTGCGGTCACCTGTGTTCATTCTGAGTCCAACGAAATACGGGAATTTTACGGTGTGCGGAGTTGATTCTCAAACGTGGCTCACGACTAGGACAGGTGACATCTCGACTTCGGGTGTCTCCACTTCGACGGGGGAGTCCAGTGTGTCGACGGGACTACGTCTCGGTTCGGACCTTCCGATCGATCGAGGGGTCGGGTCGAGACGTCGGACGGTGCACGTCAGAGGAGTTTGGTCGGAAGGGTGGGGACTCGTCCGTAAGCAAGCAAGCCCCTCCCCGCGTGCGGGTGTGAGGGCTGTAGGAATAAAACGTTTGTGTCTGTATTATTGTTGTCGTTCCCTTTCACACAGGGTGGGGAAGGGGGCGAGAGAAGAGCGAAAGTGAGACAACGGACCGTTGTCGAGGTAGGTCTTTGGATCCGTAGTAGGATCCGTCTAGGGAGCGGGAGTAAGAAGGGTGGTTTGTGTAGCGGGTCAGTGCAGGGAAAAAGAGGATTTACCGGAGGAGCGGGTGAGCAGGGGACGGGGTGGGGAAGGGTCGGGCTCCAAGGTAGTACCACAGGGCCGAAGAGTGTCCGGAGGACGAGAATGTGGACGAACGGGGTGGGGATGAAGGTAAAAGATATTGGTGTCGGTCTGTCAGAAATGTTTTAAAGTTAGACTAGTACAGTGGACTACGAAGGAATCTCGGAGATACCTACTTTTGACTTTAGGATTTGTCCGGGACCCCCGGGACGCAGTTGTCCGACTGTGGGGTGGACGTTGAAGCAGAACGGGACCGGACTCGAGACGGGAGACACGGACCTCGTAGGGGGTTGTGTGAAGGTTGGGATCAAGGACGTCGAGTGGGTACTCAAGAGTGAACGCACCCCTCTGAAAGACTGGAGGGACTTATCCAGCTTAGTGAGACCAAACCTGAGAGGACCGTGGTGCTTGGGGAGACTGACATCGTGAAGTGTCAGGGTCAAAATATGAAAAAGTACAGTAATAAACTAAGTATAGACATTCGGGACAGGGTGAACTACAGTCGAAACTCACCGAAAAAGAACAAGAGACGGACTTTGTATGCCTACCTTCTTACCTACACCCATAACAACCTACTACCTGTCCACATACTGACCTACCTTCTTACGAGAGTGAAAGGGGTCCAGTGAATCTAGATTAGTATAGAGGGAGATAACACTCGATTAGGGTAAGTAAGTTGTACGTGGTTCGTAGAGAGTACGCGGCCCTTATACTGGCGTCTCGACACCGCCGGGTCCCTTTCTCTAACGAGACGGGACCTATAAATCCATTATTATTATCGATGAATGATCTGGGTATGAACCCGAAGGGACCACCAGCCTGCTATTTCTTGGACGGACGTTACGTCCTCTTGGGTCCAAGGTACGGACTCAACCCTTCTAGGGGACCTCTTTCCTTACCGATAGGTGAGGTCATAAGAACGGACCTCTTAAGGTGCCTGTCTCCTCGGATCACCCGATGTCGGAAACCCCACCATTTCTCTGTACTGACTCGTTCATCGTTGTCTGCATGGTCTGGCAAGGAGGACCCTTCGACGGGTGGGCGAGGAGAGAGGAACAGGTCGGACCCCTCACAGAGGTCCGAGTCACACACACAATGGAGGAGGGGACTCGTGGGTAGGAGTCTTCGCGGGGGCCGAGTCGGCAGACCCGGGGAGAACGTCCCGAAACAGTCGTTTGACGAGGTGTCCTAGGAAAGAGACGCTCCGGGAACGACAGACGACGACGACGACGATTCAGCGAAGTCAGCCAGGCTGAGGACGGGAGATGGTCTGAGATTTATTCGAGGGACCCCCGTCCTAAGTGGGAGGACCTTCCAGAGTGAGGAGGAAACTTTGGAGTACCCTGGGACTCCCACTGTTACTAATGGGGGTAAAATTTATCCTTAGCCTGAACGGGTTCCAGTGTGTCCATCATTTACCACGTTGATCACGACCTTCGTCCAGTTTAGAGTCTGCTTCTAAGAATTGACCAGGAGTGTGGGGCTGGGACCAGTCTTATAAAAGAGATGGTCGGGGATTACCTCGGCGGGGTCGACACGGACCTGTTGACACTACCCCACCGGGCGAGACACCAACTTATTAACGGACAGTCTTTGATAAGATTCGGGTCCTGTACCGGAGACTTTGACGAGGGGTCACTGGGGCCCTACGTTGGTCTTGTTCGCACAGGGGAGAAGGTGTGCCGTCGGGCAGTTATTAAGTGTCGCCGAGGACACAGAGGGGACGTAAAGTAGGAGAGGCACCTCCCCGACGTCTCACCTCTTTCGCAAGTGGGGGTGAGTCGACGACAGGTGCCTGGTCCTTTAAGTTTTCTTTTAATTCGTCCATTAAACTGTTCACCACTGTAATTCTCCTTTTTTTTTTTTCTACCTTTCTTTTGGATAGAGTTGGAGGTAGTGGGAACAAAGTATTTTCCTTCCCGTAGAACTGTGTGTTTTTTTCCTCCCGTCTGTTAGACTCCTAATTAAATCGAAATGTTCTTGAGGGACATCACAGGGCTAAAAAGAGTAAAACCGTGTAAGACCGAGTCTGAACCCCACCCCCCCTGGTCGGGTCCCGACCCCGGACGTTCCTGGAGACCAGGTTCGTTAGCTTCCTTTGTGGTAGTCGGTCTTTTTGTTCCCGTAGCCCTGGGGTCTCAGCGGGACAAAGCTCTCCCTTCCTTCTCGACCTGCAGACCGGCACTCGGCCGGTTCGAGTCCCTCGGTCTGCCTGAAGGGGTATCTCAGCGACGGAGCACAGGGTAAAGATGGAACCGGAGCGACTCGTTTCCGAGAGGGTTACGGACGCTGGAACACCCGTGGCACACCTTCTTCCGTCGGACGTTCGTCCCCGACGGGGACCGGGGCGACGCTCGTTCACCTGGGAGGACCTTCAGTCCTCCCGACAAGGACGAGACACCGGCCTCCGACCACTGTCTCCGGCCAACCAAGACGGTTCCGTCGTCTAAAAAGAGAGCCCCGACAACACACACGTTAAGTTTCCGACAGAGGGGTGAGGAAGGGAATTATAAATGGCGCACGTTTGTGGCACTCATGTCTCCACTGTCTCCTACTGCCGGAGAGACGAGAGCCCCTTGAATCCCAGAGCGTTCTTTCCACGTGTGGGGTCCTGTCCGCACGCACGGACGAGTGCCGACACTGTTCCCACCCTCTCTTCTGACGAGCACGGTCCCACCTCCCCACGTCCTCCCTGGGGGACGGTCCCCCGAGCCCTCCGACTTCCCGGTGCTGGTTCACTCCTTCGGTGTTTGTCCCCGTTCTCCCCTCTTTCCAGTAAGACCCGTCTCACGGACCGTACCCTGTTCGTCGTCAACTTGGTTCTTGACTGTACTCCCCTGAAGGACCACCGGGTCACCAATTCTTAGGTGGAACGTTGACTCCAAGTTAGGGACCAGCCCCTTGATTCTAGAGCGTACGGTGTCTCGTTGATTCGGTTACGTTGCGTTGATCCCTCAGACGTACGGTGGTACTTTATAGGGTGTACGACGTTAATTCGGGGTACGTTGGTTTATTTATTTATGAACTTTTTTATTTCTTCTTAATTGTACTCCAAGACACTAGCCCGTCTCCCAACTTGTTCTCCCTTTCAACACGTTCCACTCCGACGTCTCCCTCCACCCGGACGGTCCGACGAGGGTCCCCAAACCAGAGAAGGGTTCACCTTATACTTCGGGGGTCTGCCACGGTGCGTCCGTTTAACCGGTCCGTTCACAATAATGGACCTCCGTCTCTCCTTTGTTCTCAGTACAGAAAGTCCTTAGTTTGACCACGGTTACCACCACTTTTAGCGTCATCTCTATTGTTACCTCTTACTTTACCGTGGGATGAGATCATAAGAACGGACCTTTTAAGGTACCTGTCTCCTCGGACCGTCATGTCGGGTACCCCAACGTTTCTCAACCTGTGTTGACTCATGCACGTACACACGTGTGTGTGTGTGTGTGTGTAAGTGGATACTCCACCCGTCAATGATGAGAGTGAAATGTCGGACGTTTTGGCTCCGGGTCTCTCTAATTCATGAACAGGTTCCAGTGTTTCGAACGTCCCCCATCTCGTCCGTCCACTGACTCGCTGGAGACCCGTGGAATTCTTTACTGACGTCATTTCTCTCGTTTCCTGTCCCCTCGCGGCAGAACGTCCTCTCAGACCCTTGTCGTTGGGTCCTACTCGGACTGCACTTTGAGTCCGGGAACACAACCCAAGACACTAGCCCGTGAGTAACTCGTGGATGACGTACGGTCCGTGGAACAATGTTATTCATGACTCCGTCCTTACCTTTTGTCAGGGGCTCGAATGTAGGACGACTCCTCTCCTCTGTCACACGCGCACCCGGTCACTACGTCCCCTAAGGCCACCACAGTCCCCGACGCTCCCCTCTACTGCCCCCGCGTTGCCCGTCACCGCCCGTCCCGCTCCACAAAGAGATCTGTGCCCTCAGTCCCTCCCGCTGTCGAATGTGGTTGTTACTCCTCCGTTGTCTCGGTGCTAGGACCCTCCTCCTAGGGTTCTTCTCCCCTCTCAGCACGTTTCCGCGACTCCGTCCCCGTTGGAACCCCGTAGGTACGTCGTCTTTCTCCTCCGTGACGTAGAAAGTCTCACTCCTTCTCGTCCACTCTCTTCGCAGGTCTTCGGGTCCGGGGCATAGCGGCACACCCAGTACCGTTCCTCAACCCTAAGGTTGAGGAACCCCTACGTCCTTTTGGTCGGTCCCCGACGACGAAGTCTATTTCCACCTCTACCCTTCCCAGTGTCATGTAAAAACGATTACCTAATCTACACCCCCACCTCTCTTCCTTTATTTTCTATTGACGTTCCGAAAGTCGGACTTTTGACCCGTCTACCACCAACAATGACAGTAAGTCAACAATTCAACACATGTCGAGAAACGCTGGGGTACCTGACGTCGTGCGGTGGGAGGAGACAGGAGGTGACAGAGGACCTCAAACGAGTTTAAGTACAGGTAACTCAGTCACTACGATAGATTGGTAGCGGAGTAGACAGCAGGGGAAGAGGAGGACGGGAGTTAGAAAGGGTCGAAGTCCCAGAAAAGGCTACTCAGCTGAGAAAAGTAGTCCACCCGTTTCACAACCTCGAAGTCGAAGTCGTAGTCAGGAAGGTCACTTATAAGTCCCAACTAAAGGAAATCCTACCTGACGTCTACTACCATGTCACTGATTTTGGTCGTGTCGACACCGTCCTCGTCCAAATCCACCATCGTTCCTCCTACGTCGATTTGGTTCCGGACAAAGAACAAAAACAAAAAACCAGTGTGGCGTACCAGACACCCCATAGGGACTGGTCCCTATCTTGGGTCCGGGGACCGTCACTTTCGCGTCTCAGGATTGGTGACCTGGTCGTCCCTTAAGGATTCTCGACACAATACCTGTGTAGGTCAAGCAATACGAGAGTCCAGAGATCCCTCCCGGTTCGTCCGTCGACCTGTCTGTCCAACCTCAAGTCTCAGTTCCGATCTCCGGAGTTCACCTCTGGGTGTCCGTACAACTACCACCAGTCTTAATGTCCTGGTCCAGCGGCCTCCTTACTCTACGTCTTTCCTCCAGCTCCCACGGACACGACCCTAAGAGGTTACCCTTTTCGAACCTGTTGTCGGGTGTCCGGTTGTTCCCTCCAGTGTTTCCTCTGTGTTCCTTTCGGGTGGACTGGGCCCAGACGTGGTTGGTGGGGACATGGGAACCCGTTCGACGGGAAGTGGAGGTCTGGATCCGAAGGAGAGACTTTGGTCTCTCCCCCCTGGGTCGGGGTGGGGGTGGGTCGTGACTCCACGGAGGTCGGACACCGGGGAACGGCCTACTTCTTTGGCTTCGAGTTGGAACGGTTGGAACGAAGGTCCGGAGGATGTCAGGCCGAATGCAGTCTACTTTATGTTTTTATATCGTTTTGGGTCGGGTTTCCCGGTGGTCGGTTCCCAGCCCACGGTTTCGTTCTAGCACCACTGGACCTAATCTTAGGTCTGAGAGGGTGAACAGTCGACCCATTGGGGCTGGGGGTCTCCCAGGAATAGACACTTTCACCGGCCACCAGGGGTCGTCCTCCCCAACAACGATCTTTCCTCGGTCCATCGCTCATCTCGTGGGCGTACCGAGGGCCGTACGCACGGAGGCCCGGTCGAGGAAAGGGGGAGATCCCTCTAAGGAAGGGACTTAGTCTTCTCTCCCCAAGGTCCACGGAGATGGGAACGTCCTATTACGCCAGGACGACGTGAGTCCGGACCCGACGCCCGAGACGCAGTGGGGACGGCGAGTGGACGTCCGTGCACCGACGGTGCCGTCCTTAGTCCACAGACGTCTCTGGCCGATCGGTCAGTAGACGACCTAGGACGGACCCCGCGGTGCCCCTGATCCTCCTCCCTCCCCTGTACCCGAGGACTAGACCGACACCGACACCTGGTCGCGGTGAAAGGTCCCCAGTAATCGCACTGACCGTTTCCCGTCACTACACTGTCGTCCCTTTGCGAAATCGTCTCTCGTTCGACCTCGAGCCCGGTCACACAAGTCGGGCTACTGCCGAGGACCGAGGCACAGAGGACCTTCGTGGGCGCCCCTCCCGCCCACCCCCTCCGTCTTTGACGTCGGTGACCTCGGACCTAAGGACCGGGCCGAGTCAGTGCTAATCTGATTACTGAGGTGAATCCCCCGTGGAGGCGGTACGGTCTGCGGCCCGGTCACGAGATACATTCCCGAGCGGTTTGGGGACGTTCCGGTCACTTGTACAAGGATGACTTTTCTACTCCTTTGACTCCGTCCCCCTCCAGGTTCCAGGGGGTCGGAGGTGGTATGGGGACCTTCTACGTGGTTTGTCCATCTTGTAAACACTTCGGACGTTCCAGGACACACTAGGTCGGAGACGCTGCTGTAGCAGGGGGTGATGGGGACTTCGAAGAAAAACAGTGTCCCAGAGTTCGGAGGAGGTCGGTCCTCGGGGGGACAGATGACAGGGACGGAAAACGTTCGGGACGGTAGGTGGTCCGGAGGTGCCTCCTCGGAGGTACTCGGGGTAAGAGCCAGTCCACAGACAGTCTGGAGCGTGCCACCGGAGAGGTACCGGAAACCTTTCAAAAGAGGCGGATAAAAATAAAGTGTCGGTAGTGGCATACATAAACACACCGGAAACTGCCACGAGAAGAGGGAGGACATAGGTGAGTTTCGGACCGTGTATCTACCCAGACTTACATTGCTACCTACCCTTTCACCTTCGACTTACACAATTGTCACTTTCTCGCTTATTTGGTGTGTGTGGAGGGAGGACGTCGCTGGCCGACCGACACCGAGACGGCCCTCTGGTTGGGGGAATCTCGGATTTAGTATTTTGACCCATCTTTATCGTAGGAGGTCAGTGTTCCTTCGACGGGCTCCGTCGCTCGTGTCACCCTCCACCTGGGGTCGAGGGGCACACCCAGGGGTGTGGTCCGGTCGAGGAGAGACAACAGGGGGCTCAGAGTCTGGGGTCGCCACCATCGGTCCGAGGACGAGGACGTCCTCCGCCACCACTCCCCCACCCGGCTGAACGAAGAACAGATCGTTCCCCTTCACACAGGGTAAAGTGAAGACGAAACTCCGTTCTGTGTAGGAAACAATCTGGTGGGACCTCACAAGAGTAGGAGGGTCGTGGTTGGCGGTTGCCGCCGGTCACGCCACCAGTCCGGGACCCCTCGGGCCTTGGGTCGGGCGTAGGGACACACCCTCAGGTCCGAGCGTCAGGACAGGAGGGACGAAGGTCTTGTACCGGCGGGGCGGGACCTTCGGCGACAGACACCCGACGACAGAGGGTACAGAGGTGGGACCTCACCTCTTAGGACTCAGGTCAGGAAGGATAGACACACACGCGAGTCATTGGGTCCGACTCAGGGCGGCGAAGGGACTCCTCACCCCAACCCCCACCCCCACGACAGGAGTCCGGGGTCGTGGGCCTGTCACCTACGTGTGGCCGAACCTCCCCAGTTCCAATGGAAAGAAGACGGAAGAAAGGAAGGGAAGGGGTCAAAGGTTGGCCGACCACCATTGGAGACCCGTGTAAGTTCAGTCTTGAAGACCTACCCGTGTTGCCGGGAACAGGTCGAGGGGACATGTCTTAATGCGGGGAAGAAGATAAAGACAGCACGAAATGCGTAGACGACGGGAGGTGGTCCTTGCGTTCCGGCGGAACCAGGTCGAAACGGATTTACAACCGACTTGCTTACTTGAGCTGGGTAAGATTTACTCGTGGCACACCCCACCCGTGGGTGTCACTCGCATGTGCCACTCCCTCCAGACGAGAGACGAGAGCTTGTCACATATGCGTCGACCTCTCCGTTCGGTGCCCATGGTGCTTTCCCTTTGGGTTCCCGGCGGGACTTTTGGTGCAGGGTCCGACGGAGAGGTCCGAGGTAAGGGCAGGGGGGGCGGACCTATTCGTTTGACCCTGTTCTCTGAGGTAAGGGTGGTTCCGACGACTTCCTGGTTCTTCCCCTGTGGTTGGGAGAGTCGCGAACCGAAGGACGGCCCACTCTTCCCTTCCAGACCTCAGGGCGTCCGGGAGCCGAAAGTGGGTCTGAGCTTCGGCTCCTTCCTTCACGAGTCTCGCGGTCCCTGGAGACCCTTGCCGCGACGTCGAGCGGAAGAGGAGGGTGGGGGTCCCTTCCCCCGAGGAAGAGCCTTGTGCCCACACTCCTAGGTCTCTTTGTCCACCGAGAACGGCGTCGGTGTCTTCGCCCGTCTCCAGTTTACGTGTCCGACCCCCGTGACTCAAGAGCCGTGGGCGTAAGGTCCGGTCCGGACCCCGGTTGGACTTCCGGTCCCCGACGGACCTCGCGAACGTCCGACTGCAGTTCCCGAAGTTCGGTCTCGCCCCCTCGGACCCCCTCTCCTTCCCGGGACGGGGGAAGGGCGGTCTCGGGTGTGACGTGGAGCCGCCTTTTCAGTCGCCCGTGTCTCCCGGGGGTCCTACCTTGTCACCGACTGCGGAGGGACAGGATCGAGGGGTCCCTCCCCTCCCTTCCCCGCGTCCCGTCACCTGTCCCGGACCGACCCGAGGCCCAGGGTGTCTGGACTAAGGTCGGAACCAGCCGACATACCGGACCCACACACCGGAACCCCGAGGAGGGGACTAGACCAGCACTGTCGACAACTCTTCTAATGTTCTACCTCTCCGCGCCGTTCACGCGATGTGACAGGTCCTGTGTCCTTGCGCGTTCTTTACCGCGTTGACGATAATAAAGTGCGTGGAGTTCAGAAGGTCCATTGACCTCCGGACATTGGCCAGAGACGACAGAAGAGGGGGTGAGGGACGTGTACTCGTTTCGGAGTCACAGAGTCCAGACATAGCATACGAATAAAGAACATGATGGGCTTGGAAGGTAGAACAAAACTACCCAGAGAAGGATGTTTGCCCGAAGGGGGACCACCGAGTCTGTCATTTCTTAGACGGACATTACGTCCTCTGGGCCCAAGGTAGGGACCCAGCCTTTCTGGGCCACCTCCTCGATTACCGTTGGGTGAGGTCACAAGGAAACGGACCTCTTAAGGCACCTGTCTCCTCGGACCACCCGATGTCAGGCACCCCCCAGTCTCCTCAGTCTGTACTGACTGGTTGAAAGTGAAGTAAGAGGATGCTTGCCGTCTGCCCGAAGACACGGAGAGACTGCATCTCGAACCGTCACAACCGGGTCGGAAGCCCTCAGGACACGGAAGCCCCGGGGTACGGGACCCGCCAGGGACCCCGAGAGGTAGGAGGGGATGACGGTGGCTCGGCAGGGAACAGTAAGTGGGACGAGGGCTCAAGAGACGGAAGGCCCCACACTGGAAACGAGACGAAACCAGACTCTTGGTCTAAAGGTCCACCCAACCCCGACGTCCACTCCATTCGATCTTCGGGTCTCCTCCCCAGACCACCGTCACCGAAGGGATTACCTGGTAGCTCTCGACCCAGTGAACTCGTAGTAAATGTCACGTCTCAGGTCTCGGGGGTTTAGTCTTAGAGGTTCCCTCCGATACCCCAGACGTTAAATTCCGCGAGGACCCGTGTCCACGGAATTCCTTGGTGCCGACCCTGATTCCGCCGGGGAAGACGAGACTTCGGGGCGACCGACTTAAGAACTATGAAGTCATTGCCCTACGTAAAGAAAGGGGTGGTGCAAAAGGCGTAGGGTGGGGGCACACCAAGAAGTGGGGTCTGAGTAAAGATGTAGGCCCTCCGACTGCCCACGGCGAGTCCACATAACCCCCGTGGGGGACGGGGACCACGTTAGTGGCTCGACCCTTTGCAGTGGTCTTGAGGGTCGGAGCCTGGTGGTGGGACAAGGACTACCCGCCCTCGGTCCTCCGGGAAGAAAGGGAAGAGTCGAGTCTCTGTTGAAAGTCGCTTGAGTGTCGGTGTGTGGGGTCCACCTAAGACCTCAGGAGGGGTCGCAGGCGTCGGTGCAGTAGTCGGAGGACCCGGGGCCGTTGTCCCGTACTGACGGACCGGGTACTGGCGGGCCGGGTCCTGCCCCATCGACGGCGGCCCCTGGCCCGACCCCTGGCTCTACGGCGGGCCCCGTGAAATAAGGGTAAAGACGAAACATGTCCATATATGTCGACACACTCGAATACCATGTAATAAAGTGTTTTAATATGTAGGACACTCGTGAGGAGGACCCGCCCTTCGTCGTCTAGGGTGAGGTTGTCTGACGCCTACGAGTGCCCCGGCGGGAGGGCGGGCGAGGACCCCGTGTCGCCGAGGACCTCGAAGGGAGGCCCTTCTCCTACCTGTGACCACCCCCTGTTCGATGGGGTGTCGTGGGGGGAGGGGCTCGGACGGGTTGACAGGGGTGGTGTTCAGAGTGCCCGTCCCCCTGCGGTCGGGGTCGGGGGCGGCCAGTACCCCGTGACCGCACGTAGAAGAGGTCCGTCGACCGGGTCTTCCGGTGGTCGGCCGACAGCGCCAACGGTGTCTTCAGACACTTCAGGAAGTCGTCGGCCAGCCGTTTGGAGAGCAGCGGCCACCGCGACCTCGCGGTCCAGAACCACTCGTACCACAACATCCGGGTCAACATCGGGTGCGCGAGGAGCGTCTTGTCCCAGACCGACCGCCTCGAGCACCTCAACGCCGCGGCGGCGCCGACGGGGCTCTTGAACGCGAACCTCATCCCGTCGACGTCCTTGTGGCAGGGACGCCCCTGTCCCGGCGCACCGCCACGGCGGTCCTCCCTCCGTCCCCTGGGGCCCGTGTGGTAGGATGGGGTGGGAGGTGCGGCGCGGGCCCCGCGGAGTGGACACTGCACCTACATGACCCCGAACAAGAGCCGGCCCTTCAACTTTCGCCTGCGTCTCATAAATAGAACTTGTTTGGGTTTGGACTTCCTTCCAGTCCCTCTGTGCGACGACTCCTGGAGGACGCGGCCTCACGCCGACTGTGCTGGGAGTCCGCCGGGCCGGGCCCCTCTCCCCTGGACGTTTCAGAGGGTCTCCTTGCAGGGCGACGAAGAGAGGTAGGAGTGGCGAAGGGTGGGAGGCGGGGCGGGTGGAACGGGGAGACCCCTCGACTCGCGGGGAGTGGACCGACCGAGCGGAAGGAGGTCGGAAGTAGGGGGGTCGGTGGGGCGAGGTAGCGGGACCGGGACGGAGGCGGGACCGGGACGGAGGTAGAGGGGAGACCGGGGGGTGGGGGCTCTAGGAGTCGAGGGTCCCCGTCCGGGAGCAGAAGTGAGGTGACTCAACCGGCCGGAGTGAGGAGAAGGACAGACCCGAGGACGTGATTCACGTCAAAGAGTTATTTCCGAAGCGCGACTCGTTACGATTGACCTCAGTAAAAGGAATTCCGGAGCGACGAGACCTTTGTGTACCCCGGCCGGAGCGACGAGACCTTTGTCCGTCCTCCCCGACGAAAGGTAGGTACCGACCAAGACACGGACCAAAGAGATAAAGGTACTTCGCGTAAGTAGTGTCGAGACGGACGGTTCGCGACACCTCCTGCTCGACCGGTCGCGCCGGGGACGGGGCTCAACTCCCCGAATACTTTGTTCCCGACACTCCTCCGTCGCGACTTCGTCCGTGTCAGGACAGAGGAGAGGCCTGACTCTAGACCCCTCCACGACACGACGTGGGAGCCGTCTTCGAGGGCCAGAGTGTGCCCGTGGACTATCGAGAAACGACTTCCTGTGGACTTCAGTCTTCGCATCTAAGTTGGTTGGCTAGCCGGCGAACGTGGCACTCGAGTAGTGGTAGCCGGCCAAGATCGTGGACACCCGTGTCGAGGTCTCAAGCGCGAAGGAGGAGAGTTGAGAGGGTAGTCCGATAGATGAGTCGCACCTAGTCGTGATGGACGACTGTTTGAGCCGACCCCAGAAGGATTGTCGTCGGTGGCAGAGGACCTCCGAGTGACCCACTGTCCTCACAGTCCCTTGGGGCGGTTGTCGGGTCCTCTTGTGCTTCCGCCTCGTCGAGTGCTGAGGAGGCGCCTACGAGCCACCTCCCCACCCGCCCCGTCTCCACTCGGTCCGGACAGACGGAGAGCGGTTCAGGAAAGCGTGGTTGGAGAAGTGAGTTGACGGGACTTAACATGTGGGAGGAGGACCCTCCTCCTTCGGTCCAGGGTCGTGAATAAAGTGTCGGTAATGGTCCCTAGTTTCTGTTCCCGTCTCCTTCTGGATTCCGTCCGGACCCGGCCAAACCCACCTCCTCCGACTTGCCAGACCTGAAGTAGAATACCAACACCCCACACACGTGTCACCCCCACAGACACGTACTACCCCACACACATGTGCCGCACACACACGTACCATCCTCACTCGTACCACAGACACACGTGCCACCCTCACACACGTGCCACCCTCACACGTGCCACCCTACACACGTGTACCACACACCCATAGACACACGTACACGTGTCACTCTCACACACGCACGTGTCACCCCTACACACAAGTGCCACACACCCCCACACATACGTATCACCTTCCCCACACGTGTCACTCCACACACACGTACCACACGCATACACATGTCCCACACACACACGTGTCACCACACACGTGTCACCCACACACACGTACCGTCCCCACACACACACGTACCACCCCGACCCCGTCGACTCCCGTGGACTTGTTCCACCATACTGGATTTGCGTCGTGTCCTCCGAAACTAACAGATACCAACTGTGTTCCGTCGGTGGTCTGTGGCTCGATCCCTGTAAGACCTCTGTCTCGACCCGACCGGACTCGGATCCTGTCCGGAAGGAACCATGTGTATCGTCCATAGTCATTCATCGGTGACTTACATAGATAACGAACAATTCACAAGTAACAGAAGAGTTGTACCCAGTTCCCCGAGGACTTTTTAAGATGCCCAAAAGTAGAGGACCGTTCAAACCGAGACCCACCTGCGACTCCTCTGCCGAGAGACGAGAGGGTGGTTGTGCTTACTCTCCCTTAGTCCGGACTTTTTGACGTCGAGGTCCTTGACCTGTCCTCCACGAGTAGAGACCTCGGTGTCGTCTCCCTGGGCATCCTCTGTGCGTCATTTGGGCAGGGACCGCCGGACCCAGACAGAGGGTCCTTTCCCTTGCCTGATCGAAGTGACAAACTCTGCTTGTGACTCCGGAGGGGTACGAAGGAAGGACGGTTCTTGTTTGGACACACGTTACCGAAGGACCTTTTCCACGTAAGCCAGGGTCATCCAAAGACCAAGTTTCGGACTTTCCCTTTTTCTCGTTCACGACTTGACGAGAAGGTTCCAAACGTCAGTCGGGACCCAGGTCGGGGGCACTAGGGAATGACGAGGACCGTTACGAGGGAGGAACTCGGGTTCGAGACGAAAGGGTCGAGAGTCTTCCTGACCGGAGGTGGGGTTCTTCCCTGCAGGACTTGTCTTGCTGTCGGAGATTCGAGGTAGTTCCAGATCTCTCCCCTCCTTGTGTTCAGGAGTCGCTGGTCACACTCGACGGTCTTGAACGATACTCTGAGTAAGATTACTTCAGACACGGTTTCCGTCTTTCCTCGTCCTATAATTTAGGTTCGTTTCCTGTTCGAAATTCACGTACGATAAACGAAGGCTCCTCTCTTTTTGCTAAACGGTTAGAAGGTCAAATCCCCACCCCTTTGACTTCGTTTAGTTATATTTTTAGCAAAAACCTTTTCACTAGTCGACCCCTCCCCTCACCTCGCCCCGTCTACCCACGGGCGGGGGTGGCGGGTGAAGTACGACCCCGGACCGACCACACTCCTCTCCTCGTCTCGTTCCTCCACCGTCCCGACTCCGTCAACAGTGTGCCGTCTCTGGTACCCGACCCCCACGAGAACCCCAGTCCCACGACTCGCGATCTCGTCGTTCATGAGTTCTGCCGCAGGGTCTCCGGTCCCCTCGGACGTCTCCGAACTGACGAGAGAGGAAACCTTAAAATATACATGCTATCTACACTCCTAAGACCCATTGGTTTCTCGTTTTTTTTTATTTTCTGAAACCGAAATTAACCATTTTTGTTCTGTGTGGTGTAAGAGCAGTACAAAAATTCTACAACTTAAGGAATAGTCTTCCCCTCTCTTGTCCTCCTCTCTACCGTGTCTTCGTTCTTTTAACTAAAAGTCTAAGTTCAGGAATAAGGAAAGTTGATCCTACGGAAAGAAAGTCGGCATTGGTACCGTTGGTTGTCTCCTACGACCAGAACGTCTGACCCAATGTTGACCGTCCCTTTTGGTAGTCGAGTATGTCGTTACAGGAGGCCCTGGTCGGGACACTCGTGAGGACGGGTCAATGTCGCTTCCACCCTCTTGGGTCTTCTCAGAAACCTACCACACGCACTTCTAGAGCGGAAGAGGCGTTGTATAATTGTTGTCGTCATCCTCCGTCACGGACCGAATTTCAGTAGTCTGTGCCTATATTTGTAGACCGTAAAGTCCTGACGTCTTTTGCCAGGGAGACGTCGGTATGGTGTTCTCCTTTGTTCTCGCACCCCCCACCCCCTTACAGTATTTGAGATTCCTGGTGCCCTAGATACCGGAGGTCCCAGTACGTCGAGCGGACCTAGGGGTTGATGACGACTTTTACAACACAGACATGTTTTTACAGAAGGTTCTACATTTTTTGTATGCCTATATAGAAGTCTTGTTTTCGAGAAACGTGGGGCCGCACCCCCAACCCCTCTTACCAAGAGACGGTGGTTGGTGCGGTATCTGAGTGCTCTTGAGTCCCTTTTCGTGGAGGAAACGGAGTTTCCAAAGAAGAAGGTGTGACTATTAAAGATGTGGATCCTTCGAATTTCCCGAACCTACTGGTCGTCACTGAGGTCGAAAAGGAATATTTTTCCAGTAGACACTCGAATACCTTGCGAAACGTCCTCGATTGTTATACGAGTAGCGTCGCGCGAACTACTACTCTTCAGACGACACACTTGCGTCGAGTGGGGAACTAGATACGTGTGGACGGGGACCTCGGTCCGCCCGCTCCGACCGGGGCACCCGAGGCAAGACCCCCTCCCGACCCGAGCCCCGGAGGCAGGAGGAAGACGGGACGGAGGGACACGGCACCCTGGCCTCGGGAGGTCCGCGACTCCACGGAGTCGGGACGTGATGTCGCGTGGTACAGGACGAGACGAAAGCCGTGGAGGGGAGAGGTCGGGACGACGTGCCTCGTCGTCCACGTTCGGAGGGCGCGCCGAGTCGAAGGACGGTGGGTTCGGTCAGTCCGACCTCGTCTCTCTCCTCCCGCGCCCTCTCGGGTTTGTCGCCGCGGGGAGGGTGGGTGGTACGAGGGGTCCGGTGTGCTCCCAGAGCGACTCGACCGTTCCGTCGAGACCGGTGGGGGTGAAATCTTTGTTTCGGTAAACTCCGAGTCTCTGTAATCCACCGAACAGGTCCCGACCGGTCGGTGATTCACTTCTTTGGTCCTACTTTGCCACCAGGGAACAGGTCTCCGGGGAAGAAAAATGGTGGGTGCTCTTCGACTCGAGGGAGGACCACGGAACCCCCCGTTGGGACCACCCGCCCCGTCCCCCGCCCGAGACACGTCCACTGTCGGGAGCCCTCCCCCCACGGAGAATGACAGTTTGTCCACGAGCGACGGGAGGAACTCGTCCGTCGACTGCAACTCACCCTACTTGTCGACCCGGGCCTCGCCCAGCGGCATGTCCATTGACCCGTCTCGTTTCCCGGGGAGGTTTTGGCCGTGGTTGTCTTTCGGTGTGCTCCATCGGAACGCTACGGTTGGGACCTGGACCACCCTTCACGTCTTTGTGTCTCAGAGGACAATACGTGTTGAAGAAAAAAAAAAAGGACATGGTTTGTCGTACGTCTTAGAATCGAAAGGTCTGGTCCCTAGCTTGGGCTCGGGGTGACGTCACCTTCATGACTCAGAATTGGTGACCTGAACGGTCCCTTTAGGGTGTATACAATTGAAAATTCTTTGTTGCAATAAATTTTTTTTGGAAAGGGGGTTTTACTCCGTTTTCGTTAATTTTTGGACTGAATAAATATGTCTTCTATGTATCCACTGTCCTTTAAGAGTCTTTTAATAGAAATTTTTTTTTTTGCACTGTCCCGGAGATGGACGTGTCTTACAGAGGTGTCATGGTCGTTTCACAGTCCCGTCCTCTACCTTCAAGGTCTCTTGTCCCCCTCCCACCCTCTGCCCCAATGAAAATCGAGATGTGGTCCCTAAGAGTTGACCCCCGTTACGGGGGGAGGGACCCCTGTGATCGTTTTAGACCTCTGTAAAAACAAACTGTGTCCTCCCCCACGGTGACACCCATCTCTGGTTCCTACGGCAAGTTGTGGGATGTCACGTGTCCGGTCCGGGAATGAGGACTGTCTCTTGTGGGATGTCACGTGTCCGGTCCGGGGATGAGGACTGTCTCTTGTGGGATGTCACGTGTCCGGTCCGGGGATGAGGACTGTCTCTTGTGGGCAGGATGTGCAGTCCTCGGGGTTCCGAGTCTGTGGGGGACTAGCTGTGGAAAAGGTTGACAAACTTAAGAACTGTCACAAATTAAAAAACTCTCTCCGACAACGTTGCCAGGTCCACTTCCATTGTCCTCCGACTTGACTCTTGTCAACAAATTCCCTCCTTCTAGGGACGCGTCCGGGCTGGTATGGGCCCCTGAGTGGTAGAGTTTCTCGTGCCGCCGCCAGTGTCGGTAGGTCACGTCGAACTAGAGCTTCCGGCGCAAGTCTCTCTTCGACGGCACCATCATCGTCGACGTGGTGAGGTCGGCCAGGCACGCCAACAAGTGCAGGTGCAGGTCCCAGTGCCAGGAGACGAGGCCCTGTCACCGCCGACGCAGTCGTGCGTCCGGTCGCCCACGGGTCCCGTCCCTTTCCTTCCGTCCCCCACTCCTCCTCCTCGTTCGTTGGCTCGTGTAGCTGCACGTCGACGTCCCAGACTGCGAAGGGCCTCCGGCAGATCGGGTCCCGAGCCGTTCACGTACGATACTTCCAGGTCCATAATTCGTAAAATCCAACACGTCGATATTTCAGAGACAAGAGTGATGAGTTACGACGACAATTCTCACGTTTTCGTCGGTCTGTAATGGATTTACTTACTCGTGTGGTACAAGGTTATTTTGAGATAAATGTTTTTGTCCGTCTAAAAATCCCGTCACTCTGATGAGACACACTATGATATTACCACTCACGACGACGCGACACGATTCAATGAAACCAGTGTAGGTCGAGAAACGTTGGGATACCTGACACCTGACATCGGGCGATCCGAGGAGACAGGTACCCGAGGAGGTCCGTGCTTGCGACCTTACTCCACGGGACGGGAGGAGGTCCCCGAGAAGGACTGAGCTTCCGTCTTGGGCGTAGAGGACACAGAGGACTTAACGTTCCTCCCAAGAAGTCGTGATCACGGTGGGTCCTTCGGGGTATTACCACTCGTGTACAGTAATATGCAAACAGATTTAGGTATTTTCCGTCTTGTGGGTCTCGTCTGAAATTCCCTTTGGTACCTGGACCAACTATTACTACACGACCACATCCCAGTAACTGACATCGTTTGTAGGGTGAAGTCACCCCTATACAGCTACCGCCCCCTCCGTCCCCGACCGTCCCTCATATGTCTTTGAGATATGAAAGACGAGTTAAAAGGACACTTGGATTTTCACGAGATTTTGGTTTCAATAAAATTTTGTTTGTGTACTTGTTTATCCGGAGAAACAAGTATCGAACGGAGGAGATTAGAGTAGGTCGGGGTCTAGATGTCTACCCCTTTGTCGTCGGGTACCTCCCCTTGACAGGACCGGTTCTAGTCTCAGTCTTGGAGTCGGTCCGACTCGGGGTCTAGAAGGCTAAGGTCTCTGGTTCGTCGGATCTGGTCTCACTCCTCCCCCATGACGAAAAACCAAAGTTGGGTCCTTCCGTTATCAAGATATTAGAAAAGAGTTCTTTACCTTTGAGAATGACTTTAGATTGCGAGACAGGGTCCGAAGGGTTCACCGGGATCACCATTTCTTGGGAGGAGTTACGTCCTCTGTACCCAAGCTAGGGACACAAGTCTTCTGGGGAGACCTCTTCTTTTACCGTCGGGTGAAGTTGTAAGAACGGACCTCTTAGGGGTACCCGTCTCCTCGGAGCACCCGATGTCAGGTACCACACCGTTTCAGTCTGTACTTACTCGTGTGTGCGTTACGGGACAGGGTCACTGACCCACGACGGGTGACTACGGCCCAGTCGTGGTTTCGTCGAGTAGGCTAGACCCGAGGACGAGTGTTCAGGAAGAGTTGGTTCTGCCCACAAAATCTCTGCCCAGTCTACATCTCAAGGACTGGTTTCCGGACTTCGACCGAGTCTTCATTTGTTTTCGGTCCCGAGACCAGACAGAAAGACCCACTCCGGTCTGGACCCCGAAGACATTTGACTCTAACCGGGGCGAAGGAGGGAGGGGGAGCTTAGGTCGCCGTGAAGAGGTACCCGTCGTCAGGTGAGATTGTTAGTACGCTCGAGAACCTTATCATTCTCACAAAAGGGTCTTTGGTACGTGTGCACTTTCCAAGACGGATCAAGGTCTCAATAACTTGGGCTGTGGGTCCTACAAGGACTTCTCGGACAGTTCTTGGTTCTGCTGTTGTGAAGAGGGTCTTCGTCTTTGGGACTGTCTCCTCATGTACGTCGTGTGCCCCGGGACGTGGGCACGGACCCCCGGAACCGCTACCCGCCACGGGACGGGGCTGGTGAGTGTGTCCCGTGACCGGTGCGACCGAGACTCACTGAGACTGCTAGACCTTTGGTCGTTCCAAAGGTAAGGTGGTCGGTCCGTTCTTGAGCTCAATCGGTCCGTGAAGGTCCGACTGGTTCATGTTTCTCCTTAAAGTGACCTCAGACCCGACCCAATACAAACAAGGGGAGGAAGACCCCCCAAAAGTCCCAGAGAGGTTGGACGGAAACTCCCCTTAGAGTACTGTGGAACGGATCTTGAGTATAGAGTTGAGTAGTCAGACCAAGAGTTTAGTCCAGTGGTGGTACGTTATTCGTACATAAGTGGGGTGGAATCCCTTCCCAGGACCCCATGTACGGGGTTCCATTCGTGTAAATCACCCCTCCTGTCTCCCCTCCAGGTGCGAGTCTGACTCACGGACCTTACCTGGTGGAGACTCTGGGGAAGGAGAAGACTCCAGGACTCTACGAGACCACTCCCCTATCGGAGACCGTCCCCAATTTGGTCGTCTCTTGTCAGTGAGTGTGGGGCACAGGACTGGGGGACCCTTCTCACTGATGTGACAGGCCAGGTACGTCCTGATCGTGGACCGGACTGGACGGTTGACGACTCGGGACGACCAACCGACCCTGTCATTGCGTACACGGGGTGAGTCGGCCGCCCTCGACGTGTCCTCGGGCGTCGCAACTGTCGGGGTCGCACTGTCAGTGCCACCGGGATTGGGACCAAGGGTGCCGTAGCGGGAAGACCGACCGATGGACGGTCCTGAGACGCCCGGGGTGGCCGGGTCCGTGGATGGGTTCTCGCGCCGCCGGACCGACGCCGGGGGTTTCGACGCCGACTTCCTCGACACGGACGACCGCATCCTCCGACCGGCCGACCCGTCGGTCCCGTCGTCCTTCCGCCCCTAGAGGCTCACGTCCTCGAGGAGACGGTGCTTCCGGTGGAGCTTGGTGAACGCGACCTTCGACCGCTTCAGCAGGTGACGGCAGCACACGGTCCACCACCCGACGACGTGTCGGTGACGCCTCCCGCCACCCCCCGGGGAATCGTACCGACGAGCACAAGAGAGTGGCTAAGTGCGGACTACGTCACTTAGACTTTTGTACCGCGATTCTTCGGTCGGTACTTTCCGACGCCTCCCGTACTCCGGTGAACCCATCTTTACAGGTCTTGCGCCGGTCGGAAATCTCTGCCTGTCGACTGCCCACCGGCCTCGGACCCGCTCCTCCCCAAACCCTCCCTCGTGGGTACTCTTACCTCAAAGGGAAGTCCCACTACCCTTCCAGTGCCTTGATCTGTCTCCACCACCGATGCGTGGTGACACTCGGGATACACGGTGACTTGACCGGGGACATTTTACGAATCAAACCCCCTTGAAGGGTCACCAGGTCACCAATCCGTGAAAGTGTCACCACCAGGATCCAAGTTGGGAACTAGCCCCTTGGTTCTGTGGTGTTCGGTGCACCGTACTGGTTTTTATTTTTCCGTTTTTATTTATTTTACCGATCAAAGTACAACACACTGGAGATAAAGTTAATTTTTTGATAAAATAGGAGACCACTACGAGTTTCATTCATGTCTACAAGTCCCTCCGACTGTACAGGTAGTTGGCTCCCCTGCCGTAGTGTGTTCCTCGAACTCTTCGGGACATCAAACTCCCCCGTGTAGCGGTCCTTTATGGACGAAGTATCCGTTATCAGTCGGAGTGGAGCGAGTCCTAGAGACAGGTAATGCTAGAACATCTTTATCTTCGGCATCTACTTCCAGGCGGTCCGAAGCGGTCTCCGCACACACTACTCGACGAGAAGATCGTAAAAGATCTTCCTCTCAGTCGCTTCGAGACTTTAAGGACGTCTCCTTGGGGAGTCTGGGGTGAGAGGAGGGGTAGTCGATATAGCCAACGTGACACAATTTGCGACACGGACTATGGCTAATGTAATATTTTGCGTTTGAGTATTATGTCACAGTAATCTATAAAGTTTGTGTGTGCGTTCATGTTTCTTTTAGGTCCAGTATGGTAGTCGGTGGAAGCTGATTAAATTGAAGAGCGATGTGTCTGAGTTGTCTAAAAATTCTAGGGCGTTCGGTACGTCGCCTCGGTTTCCTTTGATTTGTTTTGAGATTCTAGAGATACCTAAGAGGGTCCAGAGTGAGGGAAGGAGAGATAGGTCTTTATTTACCAATCCCACTATATTAAGAGTACATACAGAAATTATTAAAGTAATATGCCTGTGCACCGTTAGTTTGCAGTGACTGAGAGGCACCCCCGGAGACACACCTGTCCTGCCACACGCGACTCGAAAGGGAACGGGTGAAGAGCTCAAATTAGGGTCAAGGCTTACTACAGTAATTTAAGTCGTTCCCGACCGAGTCACGGATGGTGCACGGTTCGTTATGAGCCCGTGACCCCTGCACCTTTGTGGACCAGCCTCACCGGGACAAGCGTTCCCCGGGCCAGTCCCGCCTCCTACTTGCCCTACGCGTCTCTGGTGTGAACCGACACGGGCCGCGAGACCCTTCGCGTCCCCCGGTCCTTCCGCGACTCCGTCTCTGTCCCGGACCGGACCCGTGAAAAGTGCCCTAAGGGGGGCTCCCAGTCTTCGTGTCTCAGACGGGTCTTGTGGAGTCACGTGTGCCGTCTAGGACGGAGTGTAAATTCAGTCCATGTCTTCACGGAAAGTTTCGTTCTGCCCGGGCGCTGCGGGGCGGGCCGCGGGGCGGGCCGGGCGCCAGAGTGGACGTACTACAGCTACCGGTACCGGACGCAGACGTGGGGGAGGTGCCACAAGTGGTCGGTCACGTGGTGGAGGCGCGACTACTTCGTCGAGCCGCTGTCCGGGAAGACGAGTCCCTCGTCGACCTGTGGACAGGACTCAAGGTTCCTCCGTTGTTCCTCTCTCTCTTCCATCTTTTTCTCCTCTGAGGGGGTGACTTCACTCCTGGGAGCGGCACGGTAGAGAGGGGTACGAAGGGTCTGGGTCTCTTTAGGGACGCCGCCCTGTGTCCTTCCACACTCTCCCCTTTCCTCTTCCCCCTCCCCCTCTGGACCGGAAGTCTTATGGACACTGAGTTGGTGACATCAGGGTGAAATGTTTGTGCCATTGTCCCGAGTCTCTCCAGTTCATTGAACGGGTTCCGGTGTGTCGAGAACTCCTCAATCCATATTTGGGAGGTTTGGGGTGATGGACTCGTCGTGGGACCCAGTGTGGTACCCTAGGAGACTGGGGGACGTAAGTCGGTGAATGCTCCCCACGAAGTACCGGAGGTCCTAGAGGTGGTCCCACCTCCTTCTACAGTCTCTCGACCGGCGGTCAACGACTCGCGACGTTTGTCTTCCTTCGGTCCTACTAGACCTGTGACTTCTGTGACTTCGTTTCATGCCGGTCGATGGAGGATCCCTATAGAGTTTCCCCGACAGGACGAAGGTTTCGCACACACACACAGCGAGTCAGCACAGGTCGAGAAACGCTGGGGTAAATGACATCGGGTGGTTCGAGGAGACAGGTACCTTAAGAGGTCCGTCCTTATGACCTCACCCAACGGTAAAGGAAGAGGTCCTCTAGAAGGGTTGGGTCCCTAGTTTGTGGCGTCCGTCTAAGAAAAGGTAGACTCGGTGTTCCCTTCGGGAAAGGTTTATTCACATATATATATATATATACAGAAATTTGGGGTAGGAACCCAGGGGCACTGGGAGTCCCTGATATATTTGTAGTACCAACAGGAGTCCGACCCGACCAACCCGACTAGACTATTTGGATAGACACCCCGTCTTTATCTCTGAGTCTGGATGTCTCGTCTGAATGTCTGGGTCGCCCCCACCTTCTCCCACCCTACTTAACTCTGTCATCGACTTTATATGTGTCATGGTGTACACTTTATGAGTCGATCGATTTCCCGTCCACGAGATAGTGTGTCTTTCGAGTTGTTAGATCTCCCCACACCACCCTCCCGCGAAGTTCTCCCTCCCCTGTACCCATATGGATACTGACTGAGTGTACCGACATCCCGTCTGTGGTTGTGTTGTAACATTTCGTTGATGGGAGGGTAATTTGTTTGAATAAAAAATTTTTTTCTTAAGTTTCACCAAAACACAGGACTGACCGAAGGAAATTGTTCGTAGAGGGGAAACTTGTTAGATACAGTCCGGACTGGTGAAGGTTCTATAAAGGGACCTCCCTTCGAGACCCGGAGGGTGTGTAGTGTGGGAAGAGGGGACCACGGAGTCGCCATTTCATAGACGGGCGTCACACCCTCGACGTCCTCTGCTCCCAAGCTAGGGACCCGACCCTTCCAGGGAACCTCCTCCCGTACCGTTGGGTGAGGTCATAAGAACGGACCTCTCAGGGGTACCTGTCTCTTCTCGAACCACCGGATGTCAGGTACCCCAGCGTTTCTCAGCCTGAGCTGACTCGTTGAATCGTGCGTGTGTTCGTGATCCATGACACGAGTCTCGTGCCGCCTGTCTTGGGGTGCCAGTAGTGGTGGTCACCCTCCCGGAGACCGAAACGAACCGAAGTCAAAGGAGTAGATTTTTGACCCCTCCTGTGACAAGGACAGGAGGTCCCAACGACCCTGCGATTGCACATATTTATGACTCGTACCTGACTGCGGGTGGTCCAGGTTTTGCCAGTCACTGTGATTTGTATTGTCATTGTCGGTGGGAAAACTTGAACCTCTGTACTTTCTGCGACCACTTCCCCTGAAGGGACCGTCAGGTCATCGATTTTCTGAGGCTCGAAAGTTACATGTTCCGTGTCCAAGCTAGGGACCAACCCTTGGCTCTAGGGTGTACGGCGTACCATGCCGGCTTTTTTTTTTTTCTTGACCGCTTCCAGTTTCTCGGTCCTCCGTAGTTCCCAGGCGTAAACTTCGGCAGACGGACGAGGGTCACGGGTCTCGAAAGGTAGTGGACGACGCGCTCAAGAAGGAACTACTATACTGCCTAGTATTTCTGCGACTTATGAGTCGTCGATTTGGGTCCAGGGACCTGTGTGTCCGTGCCCGGTGTGGTTTGGACCCCGAATAGGCCTTCGAGGAATTGGGGGAGGGGGAGGGGCCCACAGGGACAGAACCGGAGGAGAAGGATGAGTCCCAGATCCTGGGTGGCCTCGTAAAGTCTTGGAGTCTGCAATTTCCTCGGAAATTTCTTTCTGGGACCTTCACTTGAAGGAAGACTATGGACTCAGGGGTACTGTTCGCAAACCTGTCTCCGGTGAGACAGCACACTTGTAGTAGTCGTCGCCGTCTCTCGAACCAAGGGACTCCGTCCTGGTCGACGGACCCCGAGATACGGCACTCTACCTCACACAAGAGACATTAAGTCGGTCCGCAAGACTGAGCACAGGCAGGACCGGAAGAGGTCGGATCTGTAAGGGTCAAGGAGAAGGTTTTCGTCTTCTCTTGGACGACAAGATGGGAGCACTCGTTGTTCCTTCGTCTTTACACGTACGGAAAGGACACGGGACCTGTCGTCCTCGACTTGCCAGGTGGTCGGAACCACCCCTGTACCCGGACCTCTCTGCTCTCCGGGTCTGCTCGGGTCGAGGGCGTGTCGCGGACTACGGCACCACAGAGATATCCTCGGACACTCCTCCCGTCCCGTACCTGGTGGTCGTGGCAGTCTTCCACGGTCACTCCTGACTGATCAGACCCGAGGGTCTGTATTGAGCATCGGCTCAATCTTGAGCCCGGGCTCTAGGTCTGGGGACCGGAGACGCTGGAGACTCCAGTCTCACAGGGGTGACGGGTCCTCGTGTTCACTCAGAGTGGGCGATAGCGACCTCAAACGCCTCCCCTTCGTGACAAGGGGGTTCGAGACGCTCAAGGGCTTCCAGACCGATAACGGGGACAGGTGCCTGACCGGACACGAGTGGGGGTTCGACGACGGCAGGTCGTGACCCCGCCGGCAGACCAGGTCTCTGTGGACGTCCTCTAACTTTTCAATTGTGGTTTTGGGTTTTTGGAAAGTCCGACAAGTGTACATGCCAGGAAGGACAGGGAGAGGAAGGGTTAGGGGCGACCAGGGACCCCCTCCTCGATTCCGTAGGTCCCTGATAGGGGGTGGTCCGTACGTGGGAGAAGGTAGTCTCATCCCCCTCGGGTACATGGGGTTTGGCTCCGGTACCCGCCGGCGACACGTGTCGCTTGGGAGGTCTGGTCGTGGACTGAGTTTGGCGTTCCGGATGTGATCTCTTCTAGGGGTCTCCCCCTCACTTCTCCGGCCACAACAGGGGGTCCCGACCCTCCTCCCTCTGTCGTCTCTGTTCGTCGAGGTGGGGAGTCGGGATAGGAGGAGTGGGTGCAGGCAGGACCCGCGGTAGTCAGAAGGGCAAACAGGTCCAAGTGTGGAGTCCGTGTAGACTTCGAGGGAAGAGGGCGAAGTGGGGATTCCTCTCCGGAGTAGGACACCGGAGGGGAGACGACTGAGGGTCCCGGGTGGTCTACACGGGCACTTGGTGGGTCGAGGGGGACTGGGGTGGGGTGTGTGTGGGATGGACGCTCGTGAGGTCGAAGTGGGAGAATTTCCTGTTAAGATTGGGGTAGTGAGGCGATGGGACTGTAGAAAGGTCAGAGAGGTGTTCGATAACCTGACTCTGGGCTGAGCGTCTTGGCGCCCGAAGGCGTGTGTGTGGGGGTGTGGGTACCGACGCAGAGGTCGTCCCAGTTGGGGCCACAAGTCAGGACAGACACACGGGGCGGCCCTGCGGGAAGGGGTGGCTACACCCGATGTTTGCGACACGAGGTTCGCGACGAGGGAACCACTTTGTGAGGGACTGAGTGAGACCAGGGGCTTGTCTTTGGACGAAATGAAAGCCAGAGCCTGGGAGCGGACCCCCGACCGTGCGAAACGAAGTGCAGTACCAAAAGACAGAGTAAGGGAAATTTGTCGGACTGCCCGTCCTGATGCTGGGGGGGTGGTGGGATCTCTCCGGCGTGTCCCGTCGCCTGTAGACCTCTCTTGCCGGTCGGAAGTCCTCGTGAAGACCGTTTTATGATCTACGGACCAGAGAGAGTGTGCCCCAGAGCTCATGAAGGTCTTCTTGTCATAGTCTATGAGATAATCTACTAATTTTTTGTAGTGAGGATTTATTTTGTCTCGTAGAGTTGGTGCCATGACGACGGTAATCCCATGACGACGGTATTCGGAAACAACACCCTCGAAGGGTCGACCGAGTCACCATCTCTTGGGCGGACGTTACGTCCTCTGTGTCCGAATTAAGGACTCGTCCCTTCTAGGGGACCTCCTCCTTAACCGTTGGGTGAGGTCATAAGAACGGACTTCTTAGGGTACCTGTCTCCTCGGACCGTCCGATGTCAGAACCCCAGCGTTTCTCACCGACTCGTGGGTACTTCGGAGCCAACACCTCTGACGGTCCACGTGACACCTGCGAGTCGTCGTAGGGACCGAAGACGAGTGGTCTGCGATCGGTGCTGGGGGACTAGTAGAGGGAGACGAGGTCGACACTGTCTTTACGGAGGTCCATAATGGTTTCCAGGGGACCCTCTGTCAGTAGGGACCAAGACTTTCTTGGTTAAACGAGAAGATGTAGTCCGAGTTACTTAACGTTTTTTTTTTTTCCTGGTGTATCTGAAACGGTCGGGGTATTTATGTCTCTCTTTGCATCGTTCTCCGTCGAACGTTAATGGTTGGTGGTAGACGGGAGTTGGTCGTTCTGAATCCTTCTCCACAGTGCGGTACTTTGATTCAATCTTCGATTACCTCCCCTGGTCTGGGTCGAGAGACCGTGTCCACGGGGAAGACCCGGAGAGATACCCAATAGAGAACAGATGGTGAGGACTCAGTCTTGGGGTGGTGATCGGGTGTGGTCCTACACCAATTTCTCAATAGAAGATTTAGTCTTCAACCGTTTATAGAAGACAGTTCCTGGTCTACCATTAATAAAATCCGAAACACCCGATATTCCGGACAACCTTGACGAGTTGAGACGTACTTTTTCGTGTTTTCGTTGGTAGTTACTACGCTTACTTCCCCACACCGACACAAAGCTATTATGAAATAACTGTTTTCGTCTACCACCCGGTCTGATCACAAACATACTAATGTACCAATTAGTTATATTTTATTGTTCAATTTTTTCTATGTTGGAGGGGACGGGAATACTACGAATGGTCCTTTTTTTTAATTTCTCAAGTCGGAAATTCAGTCCAACGATGTAGTATGCCTGTTTGTGTGGATTTCCCCTTCTACGATGGTACACCGACTCAGTCACCGTTAGTGCACCCGTTTCTGCCCCTGTGACTATGGGGAACCAGCGATGGTTGTCTTCCATGACGTAGAGGTTCTAGTTTAAGTTAAAGTCGACGGGGAGTTTGAACCGAAGTCGGGTTAAGGTCCACAAAAGTCTTGGCTCGACTTCCGGTCCAGTTCCGAAGTTGACTGTCTGTCCGTGCGTACCCGACGTCCCGGGACCCCAACCTGACTGGACGCCCATCTTCCGCCTACTACGACACGCGCCCGACGCCTGTTTGAGGTATTTCTTCCGGGGCAGGACTCCAGCCTCGCCGTCCTTCGCCGCCGTCCACGCTCCCCCACCTCCTACCGGGCACCGGGTCGCCACTTGGTAACGTCCTCCTCCTTCCCCACTTCCTTTTTCGGTTTTGGTTCCTCCCTTCCTCTCTTTCTTCCCGTGTACTTCCCTTTTCCCTTTCTCTCTCTCTCTTGCTCGCTCTGGGTAGGTGGGTCCTCCTTCTATAGGTCTACGTTTCGCAATCGTCTTTGGGTGTGGAGGGGTCCGTCTCGTAGGGTCGGTACATCCGCGTCGTGGGCCCCCTTCCACACAGGTTCGCGGAGTCCAGAGCAGTCTCCGGTCGAACCTGCGGACGTAGGGGTGTATCGAGACTTGCAGGAAGTCTGGGGACGGCTCCCCTGACCTTCCGGCGTCCCGTCGAACACACAGCCCCCCGTGTCCCGTCCTGTCCCCCGTCGCAGGACCGGACCACCCCTCTGGGGGTCTGAAGACCCGCTATGTACCTGTGGACTTCGAACACGAAGGTGGACAATGATTTGTGCCGTCGTCTACCCTCTTCTCCTAAGTCACGTCCTTTTCAAGAACGATTTAAAAGGTTCGCTTGGTCCCTGTGTCTTCGTCGTCGTGGAAGAGGAGATGACCAACACATTGTTGTGGTGCTTCGGCGACTCTGTAAATATGACAGTCTGTGCGCACACGAGTGGTCCTCCCCGAGGACCTCGCCGGAGGGGCGGTAGGGACGCCCCAAGTCCGACGGCACCTGAACTTTGTATTTGCCGTCTCTCTTGAAAAGGTTAGTGTAGAGGGAGGGAGGAAGGAAGAATTCCAGTTCTGTATAGGAGAACAGGGAAGTTTGAGAAACGTGAAAAGTTACAGTAGTGACTTTAAACGTTTATCGTGAGGTATATGGACTTCCAGAGACGAACGGATGTTGAAAAGAAATTAAGATTTTCCTCTAAGTAACTTCATAAAGTGACAGACAAAATGATCCTGACGACAGGACCGGGTAGTCGGTGTTGTTCGAGATCATTGCTCGGCGCCTCTGTGCGTGCGCCCATGGGAGGTGTACAGGACCGTACATCCTCAGAGGGACCTCTGTCACCGCCCGGCAGAGGACTGGGGAGACGGAGGGGGCCTGGTGAGCCTTTAGATGTGGGCCGTCTGGGTACACACCTGACGTGACAGATCGGTCTACTACTCCCCTCACGACACCTGTTGTCAGAGGGTAAACCAGTGACCGTACAATTGGGATTAGGCACGCCAAGACATCCGAGAGTGAAGAGTCATGCCCGGGGTGGGCCGAAGATTAGGACACCTGTCGTGTGTCCGCAAACACACAAGGGTACGAGATAAACGCGGGGCGGAGACGGTCTTGTGTGTCTTCGCCTCTACGACTGCACTCCGTGGGCACTCCTGTCTGCTTTTCTGAAGGAAGTGACTGCCCAGCAAGGGCTACGTGTTTGATGTGACCCCTGACCTGGGTCTCGGTGACAGAATCTCGACCCGAACGTCTTGTCGGATGTTTTTTAAGACCAGGGGACCGACAAGGTCGGACACTCAACTCTCGAAAAGTTTAAAATTTACCACCTCCTTCTCAGGTGTACTATTGGACCCAGGACGGAGAGTCGGGTGTTTCTGATTTTATAAAGAATTCCAAACGACAGAGTCCAAATACTTAAGGGGTTCAACGGACGTCGGAGCCAACGATGAAAAGAGCTCTAAAATTAGGGAGGTAGGATCAGTAGATTAAGATCCGTGAATAGGACTTCTTTATTAGTCTCTACACTAGTTTATTAACACACGTTCCGACAACGTCGTAATAAACTTTAACACTGTGTGACGTCTTATTAATATTTTTGGAATGCCTTACGAATGGTTTTTGACAAAAATTTTTAGTCTTTGGTGTATGTACGACAAAGTTTGTTTACTTCCAGATCAGTATACTACTTTATAATATATCAAAACAAAAAAAAATTTGGTACGAAACCTCTTTATTACTCTGCCCCTTTAGAAGTACTACACCTTCTTTTTATTTATCCGTCTACCTATATATTCGACCGGTGTCACAACTTTTTGTTTCTTTAGATAACTTAGACGAAGTAGAGACTCACTCTCTTTGGTCTACTCCCTTCCACGCCGGTGTACTCTTGCTAGAGTCCAAGACTTAAAGACCCCTCTTCCTCGACTGGCTCAGCATGGATAACCAGAAACTCCCGTCCTGTTCGGACGGGACACCTCAAAAGCCGGTGAGACGACATGGGCGGTTAGGGCACGTCCCCGGTTTCAGGGTCCAAAACCGAAGACACAGGGTCCTGTGAGGGCAGACTGATGAAGAGTCCTCAGATACGTTTGACTACCCGCAAGGCAAGTGGTTTCTGCCTCGAGAGGACCTTAGACGAAGTCGGGAAAAGATAGGAGGGGGGCGGGTGAGTGTGTGGGTGGGGGTAGGGAGGGGTGGGAGCGGTCCCTCCCGACTCCTACCTCGACTTCCCTTTGGTCTCCGGTCGCAGTGTCGAGTTCGGTCTCGAAGTCAGAACTGACTGGGTCAATTGGACTGACTAATTATGTGGACGAAAGATCCATCAGTCGAAGGAATGTTCAGGACGGTAGTTGTGTCACTACGCTGGTTCCCAAGTGGTTGAGGAGTCGTGTGAACCTAGACCGAGACTCCCGACACGCGATGGAAGGTGCCGCTCCGGGATTCACGTGTGCGGCCGGGGGACGGGTAGGCTCCCAGAGGAAATGGAAAGCGCCCGACAGGTGCATCCACCCTCAGTACCGGTGTCACGGCGAGAGTCGGCCGCCCCGCCTCGAGAACTGGGGCACACGGCGACGGACGACGAGAGGGTCCGTGGACTCTCCTCCTTTGTGTGTGTCCGCCAAGACGAGTCTCGGGTCCCTTCCTGGTCGTAGCCGGTGCTGCTCGGCTTCCGACGAGACACCGGCAGTAGAGACTTTGTGCGAAAAGGGAAACAAAGAGGAGTCTGGAACACACCACGGGAATTAAAGTAAGTGACAGGACTTACTAACGGTCGACAGTGGCTTTTAGTCTTTTATCGAGTTAAAATTTTCGTAGAACCACCAGGTCACCAATTCTACGTCTCCTACACCCAAGTTAGGGAACACCTCCTTGATTCTAGGACGTGCAGTGTGTCATGTCGGTTTTTATTTACTTTTATTTTCATAGAACCGTGTCGAATCCCAAACGTATAAGGAAACTTTTCCGTTCACTGTCCCAAACTCAGTGAGGTAGGCACTTGTGGTACGAAAGTTGAGAGACCCTGTCTCGAAAAGGAGTCAAAAATAATTTGTCTGGTGGTCTTCGTGTGAGACTTTTAATCCGGACACAATGACAACTCGTGTTGATATGTCCCCCCTGGTACAGTTGAGAAATGTGTAAAACTTCTAAACAATTAGAACGCTTACGTGTGTGAATTAGGGAGGAGTGGCGGATTTTTTTTTCGGTACACGTATTGTCCGTAATCGAGTCTGTGTTCTGTTGATACCAAAAGAATGCTGTAGAGGAGGGTAGAACCAAGACCTCAGGTATTTGCGGATGAAAGTGTAAATATAAAGATTTTATTTGGTACTTAGTAACATTGAATCCCGAAAGGTCCACCGAGTCACCATTTCTTAGGTGGACGGTTGCACCCTCTAGACCCAAACTAGGGACCCAACCCTTCTAGGGGACCTCTTCTCTTACCGAAGGGTGAGGTCATAAGAACGGACCTCTTAGGGTACCTGTCTCCTCGGACCACCCGATGTCAGGTAAGTCAAGTCAAGTCAAGTCAGCGAGTCAGTACAGGCTGAGAAACGCTGGGGTACCTGACGTCGCGCGGTCCGGAGGGACAGGCAGTGGTTGAGGGTCTCAAATGAGTTTGAGTACAGGTAACTCAACCACTACCCAGTCAGGTGCCCCAGTGTTTTTCTTAGTCTGTACTGGGTTGCTGATTTGTTATTGTTTGAGATTGAGTTTGCTCGGGGGTTTAATCTGAAAATAACATAGTGACTGAGAAATGAACTATTCAAGGTCTCCGAGTGTAGGGTCAGAATTTACGAGTCAACAATGACACTGTGTGGGATGAGCGCCACCCGTGACATTCCGGATCTGGGAGCGCACCGGCGTGACGTAGCCCTCGACGGCACAACAGACCGCCGGGGGGTCGTCGGGAGGTCGCGCCGGGTACGGGGAGGGGTCCGACGGGCCCCTGTTACTTGGTAGTGGTTTCCCACATTTGCGGACCGGGACCAGGTTGAGTCGAGTGAAGGTCCCCCTCTAGCCTCCGTAGTCGCCCGAAAGGACGTCGCCCAGAGAGGGAGTCAGGAGACGGGAGAGGGAGGGGCCCCTTTGGTTAAGCCCTGTAAAGAGAGTAGAATTTAAGACTGTACAGACAATGACTACCCCTCCACTTGAGTATAGCCTCTAATTTTTGACCAAAGGTATCATTGGACGATATGAGAGAGAAAAACCAAAAATAGTACCTTTTAAAAGTTTGGGTATACTTTTAGGTCCTAGTACATTAGTTTGAGTACTAGATGGACCTGGGGTCCTAGTAAATACTACCTCGGTTAGAACAGGGTAGATATGGATGGGTGAGGCTAATAAACCTTCGTTTTGAGTGTGTACGATAATAAAGTAGATATTTGTGAAGTCACACATAACGTAGAGATCTTCTTTTATTTTCTTATTGTTAGGGTAGTTGTGTGAATGTAAAAATTTTTAAAAGATCATAGTAATAAAGAGATTAACAGAGGTTTTTTTGAAAAATGTCACACAAACGACCTACGTCAATTCCAGGGATGCGACGTCAGGCAGTACAGAGAGCTCGTAGGAAACTCGGTCTTCGAGAAAAGTAGAGAGGTATAGGACGTTAAATAGACACCCTCTTTCCTCGGGTGACCAGAACATTTAAATGGTAGACCTACACGAGTAGTGTAGGGAAATAACAAATGGGTCGAGGAGACGTGGGTTGTGAAGGACTCTTGATCTTTAACATAGATCTCAAAACTCGTATAAGTCCGAACTACCCGTCCTTGAAGAGGAGTTCGTACGACACACGAAGATAAACCTCCGGAGCCGCAGACCGCTACACTCGTCAGGGACCACTGGAGACGATCTAGGCATTCGCGTATCCTCGGGTGTGCACCCTTACAAGTTCGTGAGGGAGACCTGGGTAAGCGAACTTATGACCTCTCTGTCTGTGGAGGGGTGTGGTTAGCGAACCGATGAGACTCCCCACTAAGTATATGCGTCTCAAGTTGAGACGGACTCGGGGCATGTAGCACGGCAGAGACGTAGTGTAGCACTGCACAAGGAGACCCGGAGCAGGTGTGTGTGTGTGACCCTACAGGAGGATACGAAGGACCCTCGGTACCGGTAAAGGGACCGAGACGGGGTCCCAAGGGAGCAGACTACACCCACTGTTGGGAGCACATGACTCGACGGTAGATGCACGACTGGATACCTGGTCCCCAACCCCTAAGTCTCTGTGGATCCTGGATAGAACGGGAACCTCCGAGGAGTCGAGTCCCCTCCCCTGCGGTGGTTTTTTTGGCGATACGACACGTGTGGGTGTGCTCTGTGCGTACCCCGTGTGACGGAAGAAGGGTCTCCGGTACTGCTGACGGAGTACCCGAGCGCGGGACGAGACTGAGGGACTACAGTCAAAGAGAGGTAGTCTGTCTTCGGTGCCTCGGGTCTGACGGGTGTCGGGAAGAGGGCACCGGGGACGGAGGGTGCTCTCGCACTGCGGTGCACTCGCGGAGGTCCGTTTCTGAGTCCCCTTGCCCTCCTTTGGCTATGAGCACTATTCTACCGTCCTGATGTCCACTTCGAAGATTTCGAGAAGAAGTATAACGACGTTGTGTCAAAAGGTATTATTTTGACCTAGACGAACCACATCGTTTTTTATGTCTTTTCGTGTTCCATTTTTTGCGGTGCTCTCGTTTATAATGTATTTCCGGACCGAGGGAGACGAGCCGGAGGTCGAGACTCTTCTCCGTGGCGCAGCGGGTCCTCGTCGGTAGACCCCCTTTTATGTAGAGCCCCGTGGGACAAGACGGAGGACGACACCCCAGTCGAATCGCGGAGGGTGTGCAATCCCCTGTGACAGTGGGGTTCTGTAGGGAGGAGAAAGGTAGACTCGTCTTTCTCCGAGGTGCCTCGCGAACCTTGTTACTGAGTGACTGTGTAATTTTATTCTAAGGGGGTGGGGGTCGAAGTGTGGGGAGGGTCGTTGTATACAAGGAACAAGAAAAAAAGGTCGCCCTTTCCAGACGCTAATCGATTCCTTGTTAGACATCCGTCTCAACACCCCAGAAAGGACCCAGTCTAAAAGACCGCCGGAGTCGTGGGAGTTAGTACCCGGACTGGATAGGGTCGAAACGGACAGTAGACGGGCGGGGGTTGGGGGGTGGCAGTGGGACCGGTGAGAGAAGGGAGGTGGGACATAGGGAAAGAGAGATGGGGTAGGAGCGGAGGTCGGAGACAACGGAGAGTGGAACTGGTCACTCCGGAGACGGAGGACTCGGGTAGGTGGTCCGAAAGGGTATACGTCCTGGGTAGAGACTTTTGTGGCGAAGACGGTTTCTACGACGTACTTATAAAGTGCTATAATTCCTTGACGACACTGAAGAATCCACTTAATACTATAATGCCGAAATTCTCATGAATAGAAAGTCTCTACGTGTGACTTTAGAATATCTTCTTCTCTACTCGACAGACCCCAAAATATTCTTTATTTTTCCTTCTCTTCACCCTATATTTACTTTGTTCTGACCGGGACTCAATTGTTAGTAATCTCGACCCACTACCCATTTACCCCTAATTAATACAATTAGATCAAAAAAAAAAATTACAAACTTTAAAATGTAATTTTATTTCTTTGAAAGTTTGCTGGCGAGAACGATACCCTTGTACAGCCTTGTCGAAGCTCAGACTGAAGGGTGCGACAGAAACGTCGACATAGAGGGCGACCCGGTGTTCGAGTGAGTGTAATGGAAGACTCTCGAGTTGTAGACACCCGAGGACGTCCGTGCCGAGCCTTTGGGGTCGGGTGGCCTGTCTACGGCCCCTCGTGTCTAGACCGACCTTCCCACCTCCCCCGCCCCAATTCCGAACACCGTTACAAAAGAGGAAAAGGGGTTCAGGGTGGAGGGGTCCTTATTTACGTAGGGAAGGTTGTTTCTATAGAATTTAGGGTGTAGGGTTTCGTTCTACCCTAGGGAGACCCCAGGACTCTCGACGTCACGGACGAGAAGTACTTCCCTGGTGTGTGAGATTGCGGATCTCTTCGACCAGTCCACCGCCTGACTCCCTGGTGCAGTTCACGTTCGTGTCTCCTACGCGACCGAGGTGTCACTTGGTCTCGTGTTCGGGCGGATTTCACGGTCGGGTAGGTGGCACCGGTCCGAACTTACGCCTGGGTCACGATTGGCTCAGAGGTCATCGAGTTCGTCTCGTTTATAATGAATAATGTGCATTGTATGGAAACATACTGCAACAGAAATAAAAAGCATATTGGTGCATAGTACATCCACATACAATCGATAAAAAAGTATATCCTTAAGTGATTCTTTAATTCTAAAAAAAATTCCAAAGAACAACAAAAAAAAAAAAAAATGATAAATGAATAAATAAATAAAACCGACACGTCGTGTACACTAGAATCAAAGGGTTAGTCCCTGACTTAGGTACGGCGACCGTCACCTTCGTGTTTCAAAATTGGGGACCTGGAGGTCCGCGGTCTTCAGTTTTTGACCGAGTTTATAAGATTTTTATAAGACACAAAAAACCCGTCTCTTTGATGAGAAATTACCACCGATGCACAGTAACATTCAAATAGATATGGGTACCTGTCTCCTCGGACCACCCGATGTCAGGTGCCCTGACGTTTCTCAGTCTGTACTTAATACTGGTCTGATTTGGTTGTGGTGTGGGTATCTTACACGTTGTGGTTCTCACTCCGAGCTACATTTATTTGCCCCGTGAGACCCGGGTAGTCAACGTGGTTTACCCGACGAGTCACTCCCTGCACCTACGACACACCCCTTCCGACATATACCCTGGGGAGACATGGAAGGCGAGTTAACACGGAACTTGGATTTTGACTTAATTTTTGTCTTTTCAGATAATTTTTATTTCTGTTTTTCAGTTCGTTGTTGTTGGTTTTTTTTTTTGTAACACCTGGTTTGGTTAACATGGACATAAAGTTTAGTTCGAGGTCTGTAGTTCAAATATTTAAGACCGGATAAAGTACTGTGAGTTGTGAATGGTACATACTTGGAAAGAAAAGCGGACGGACAGCAAACAGTCAATGACCGAGGAACCGTCTGCCGTGGTTGTAAAGTGACGTGAGCCCGGACGCCCCGTGCCTCCACAGAGGGAGGTGACCCGTGAATGAAGACTGATCGGAGGTAGAGGTCGTCCCGTCTGTCTCGACTCCAAGGGAAGAAGGGTTGACCCCCAGGCCGGCTGAGCTCCCTCACTCACCCCTACCCGGGCCGGTAGACGTTCGGAAAGTACCGCCGGGGAAAGATCTCATCTCTCTTCCTTTGTCCGGTAGTCTACGACGACACAGGCGACACGGAGTCCAAGACCCTTAGGTAGTCATGTCAGGTCCTCCTACTCTGGGTCCTCGGCCTTTACGGTCCTTTGTCGTAAAATGAGTTTGGTTTTCAGGGTTCAGCGACAGTCCGAGTTTTGTGTGACGGAGGAACTCCGCCAATGAATGTAAAATGAGAATGGTGTCAAACTCCTTCATTTGTTACATTGTAGATGTAATACCTTTTTCTTTGATTCAGAGTCTTTTCACTTCAAGTCAAGTCAAGTCAGTGAGTCAGGACAGGTTGAGAAACGTCGGGGCACATGACGTCTTACGGTCCGGAGGGACAGGTAGTGGTTGAGGACCTCAGGTGGGTTTAGGTACAGGTAGCTCAGTCACTACGGTAGGTCGGTAGAGTAGGAGACAGCAGGGGAAGATAAGGACGGGAGTTAGAAAGGGTCGTAATCCCAGAAAAGGTTACACAGTAGAGAAGTGTAGTCCACCGGTTTCCTAACCTCGAAGTCGAAGTCGTAGTCAGGATGGTTTCTTGTGGGTCCTGACTAGAGGAAATCCTACCTGACCAACCTAGAGGAACATCAGGTTCCCTGAGAGTTCTTAGAAGAGGTTGTGGTGTCAAGTTTTCGTAGTTAAGAAGCCGCGAGTTGAAAGAAATTTCAGGTTGAGAGTGTAGGTACTGATGACCTTTTTGGTATCGGAACTGATCTACCTGGAAACAACCGTTTCATTACAGAGACGAAAACTTATACGACAGATCTAACCAGTATTGAAAGGAAGGTTCCTCATTCGCAGAAAATTAAAGTACCAACGTTAGTGGTAGACGTCACTAAAACCTCGGGGGTTTTTATTTCAGACTGTGACAAAGGTGACAAAGGGGTAGATAAAGGGTACTTCACTACCCTGGTCTACGTCACTAGAAGCAAAAGACTTACAACTAGAAATTCAGTTGAAAAATTAAAAGGAGAAAGTGAAAGTAGTTCTCCGAAAAATCAAGGAGAAGTGAAAGACGGTATTCCCATCACAGTAGACGTATTGACTCCAATAACGATAAAGAGGGCCGTTAGAACTAAAGTCGAACACGAAGAAGGTCGGGTCGTAACGAGTACTACATGAGACGTATATTCAATTTATTCGTCCCACCGTTATATGTCGGACTGTATGAGGAAAAGGATAAACCTTGGTCAGACAACAAGGTACAGGTCAACTGACTGAGGTTTAGGTTCCAAGAAAGGTGATGTGTCGAGAGGACCTTTACGACGACACATGTCTTCTGTCGACTTGAACTCCAATTTTTGTTTTTCATTTTTGTGCTGACTACTACTTTGTCACGAGTCGTTACCTTTTCTTACTTGACACCTCAGTTCGCTGTTCAATCTACTTAGGGTTTCCACAATACGACTCCCCTTCTTGTGTCCGACCTTTCTAATACACGACATACTAAGGTAAGTATCCTGTAAACCTTTTCTGTCGACATCTCACTACCCCTTGTCTGGTCACAGGGGGCCCAACCTCTCCCTCCCCGTCACTCGGAGACTTCCACGACCCTCTCGAGACGAACCTCGCTACCTTGGTAAGACACAGGACTGGCACCGCCACTACCACCGCTGTACTTCGATGTGGAAGTATTTTGAGTCTCTCGGCACACGTGACCGTGTGTCCGCACGTGTCCCCGGCTTGGTAGGGTCTAGTCGGGAAACAACCGACCCACAGGAGTCTGTGTAGGAGGGTAGTGGGGATGTTCGGAGTCGTAGGAGTGACCCCTCACTCAGTGACTTTCCTCCGGGTGCCCACGCCCTTTTGATGTTCACGGACTTCACTGCGCCGACGACACCTCGTTAGGCCGTGGTCCCGTGCGTCCGTCGACACGGACTGCGACCCTTGGGGCGTCCCTCGAGGACCTCCCGAAACAGAAGCCCACCCCTCGAAAGGGGGCGAAGGGGGTGGTGGTTGGTGAAGTAGGACGTGACTCCCTCTTGGGTGAGACGACCTGACTTCTATTAGGGACCCACCGACACCCCCCTTTCTTGACCGACCCCTCCCCGGCGGCGACGCTCTCCTGCTCCAGGGACGTCGGGTGGGGGGCCCGTCGGGCGGTCCCCGGGGCCCCGGAGTGGGCGTAGTACGCCAGGCTCGCCACGGCGGCCGCCTACGCCAAGTCCGGGAGGTGCTTCGCCTGCTTCGGCAGGTCCTCGACGGTGAGGAGGAGCAGCCGGGCGCCGGCCAGGGGCATCTACAGCGTCGCCCGGAGAGGGAGGCACTACGCGAACCACCGCCACTGTGTCCGACCGTCGTCGTCCTTCGCCCAGGAGGTCTTGAAGTCCCTGAGCTAATTCGACGCCTCCCTATGCCCTTTCGTTCGCCTCCCCGCCGGTTCGACCGCTATTTTCGTGGAGGTCGCTCCACGTCGGTAGGGTCGTGGGGGGGTGGGGGTGGAGGTCTCAGCCCACACCTCCCAGGAAGACGGACCCTCGTGCACGGGTAGACTCCCACGTCCGAGGTTCCCTTCTGGAGGTTCCGACGAGAAGGGAAGATGGGGTCTCTGCGACCTCACGAAGACACGTGGGTCCGGTCACAGTGCCGTCGGAAAGTAGTAGCGTTGGTATGTAGTGCGTATTTTTACTTTTCAATTTTTGTTCTGTAGCCTTTCGAAAGACACATCTCTTACGTATATGTTGTGCCAGGATGACGCGTCGTGTCTCTTGATCTAAGTCACCGGACACTAGCACTTTCTCTTACTTTCTGGTCGGCCCTGTCCCTTCGTTGGATCTACAGGTAGGCGTCTCCTCGCCTATTTTCTTCGACGCCGTGTCTGTGCGTTACCTCGTAGTGGGTCGGTAATTTTTCCTACGTAAACCTAGTCGAGGTTACTCCACCTACTTTGACCTCGGACAATGTGTCTCACTTCATTCAGTCTTTCTTTTGGTGGTTGTGGCATATGATTGCGTATGTGTAGCTTAAATCTTTCTACCATTGTTACTGGGGTATACACTCTGTCGTTTTCTCTGTCTCTACACATCGTGTCAGAAAACCTGAGACCCTCTTCCGTTCCCACCCTATTAAACTCTCTTATCGTGACTTTGTACATATAGTAGTATACACTTTGTCTAGTGGTCAGGTCCAAGCTACGTCCTTCGTCCCGTGAGTTCCGACCACGTGACCCTACTGGGACTCCCTACCCCACCCCTCCCTCCACCCTCACCCCAAGTCCTACCCCTAGTGTACATATGGGTACCCACTCAGTACACTTATATACCGTTTTGGGTGTTATGACATTTCATTAATCGGAAGTTAATTTTTTTTTTTTATGACGGTAATGACGTTGTACCTACCTGGATCTATAATAGTGTTACTCACCTCATTCAGTCTCTTTCTGTTTCTAGTATACTATAGTGGATTTACACCCTAGACTTTCTTACCGTGTTTACTCGTTTTGTCTTTAACTTAGTGTCTGCATCTTTTGTTTGAATTGGTCAATGGTTCCTCCTTTCTGTCACCCCTCTTTGTTTGACCCTCCGACCCCAGCTGTATATGTGTGACGACGACGACAACGACGACGATTCAGCGAAGTCAGCACAGGTTAAGACACGCTGGGGTATCTGCCGTCGGGTGGTCCGAGGGGGTAGGGACCCTAAGAGGTCCGTTCTTGTGACCTCACCCAACGGTAAAGGAAGAGGTTACGTACTTTCACTTTTCACTTTCACTTCAGCGAGTCAGCACGGGCTGAGAATCGCTGGGGTACCTGACGTCGATTTATGCCGAAGGGACCACCGAGTCAACCATTTCTTAGACGGACATTACGTCCTCCGGGCCCAAGTTAGGGACCCGGCCCTGATAGGGGACCTTTTCCTTTACCGTTGGGTGAGGTCATAAGAACTGACCCTTTAGGGTGTCTGTCTCCTCGGACCGTCCGATGTCTGGTGCCCCAGCGTTTCTCAGTCTGTACTGACTCTCTGATTTCGTGGTGCATATTCTGTCTGTCGCTCATTCTCGGATGACGTGTCGTGCTCCTTAGGGTGAGCCCTGAAACACTGCCAGACATACTCTGTTCTTAGATTCTTTCCCGTCTGCATACATACACATAGTGGCCGAGTGAAACGACCTATGGGCCCTGATTGTGTCGTGCTATTTGGTTGATATGAGGTTAATTTTTTTTGTCTTTTTCACACGTAAATGTGTTTTGGCAGTGTGACATGTGGAATGTATATATCACGAAAGCAGTTAAGATGAAGTCATTTCGACTTTTTTCTGAAAATTTTTAGGATCCTATTTGGTACCTCCTCCCCGAAGAGACCACCGAGTCTACCATTTCTTAGACAGACGTTATGTCCACTGGGTCCAAGCTAAGGACCCACCCCTTCTAGGGGACCTCTTTCCTTACCGTTGGATGAGGTCATAAGATCCTCGGACCACCCGATGTCAGGTTCCCAACGTTTTTCAGTCTGTGTTGACTCACTGATGTGAAAGTGAAAGTGTTCTATTTGATATTACCTTTTCTTATAGTTTTTTTCTTTCATGTATATATTGACTTGGTGAAACGACATATCGTCTTTAATTGTACTGTAATGTTTAGACGATATGGAGTTAAATTTTTTTTTACAATGTTCGTCAGTCCTTCTATACTTCTCGTGCCTGCAGAGTGGTTTCCCGTGTAGAAGTGGTCCCTAAAAAACGACAAACAACAAGGTACACCACTTTGTGTACATTGTTGTAAATGGTAATATTACTAGAACTCCCGTGTAAGTCACCGTGAGTCATGTAAGTGTGACGACACACTAGCAGGGGCAGGTAGAGTAGTGACTCAAAAATTGGGTTAGGTCTACACGAAAAGGGAGGTAAAAAAAAAAAGGGATTTTTTCAGGAGTAAAATGTTAGCCTCCTTCCTGTCTCCGTAAGTTAATGTCTGTGCACCGTCCGGTGCTACCATCCTTCGGTTGAGCCCGAGAGACTGGACTTCAGGAGCCTCGGTCGTCTCGTCTACATGACTAGATTCATTAAGGTGAACATGAGGAGGTCAGCGAGTACACTCTTAAGGTGGGTTGTCCTCTGCTTGAGACTTAGCCTCACCCTCCCCGTCTCCGACATCCACATCACCTAGACCCGTCTGAGCATGCCCATGGACTTTCTGTTTCCAGGTTTGTTCCTATAGGCGGTTGAGAAGACATGGAAAAGTAAGAGTTATATGAACCGCAAGTTGGTGTTGGTCGAGTAGAGTCCCTTGAGCATCACCTCTAAAGAGTCAAAATTTGGTCTTTTAGTAGATGAAGACGACATAACTGATACAGTTTCGGAAGCTGACACATCTAGTGTTGTGTGACATCTTTTAAGAAGTCGTCTACCCTTATGGTCTGGTGGACTAGACGGAGGACTCTTTAGACATACGTCCAATGCTGTCCCTGGACTTCGTTGTCTATCTTGACCTGGACCTTGTTATCTGACCAAGGTTCAACTCTTTCCTCATACAGTTCCGACATATAACAGTGGGACGAATAAATTGAATATACGTCTCATGTAGTACTCTTTGCGACCCGACCTACTTCGTACTCGACTTTAGTCCTAACGGTCCTCTTTATAGTTATTGAAGTCTATGCGTCTACTGTGGTGGGAATACCGTCTTTCACTTCTTCTCGATTTCTCGGAGAACTACTTTCTCTTTCTCCTCTCACTTTTTTGACCGAATTTTGAGTTGTAAGTCTTTTACTTACCGTAGGTCAGGGTAGTGAAGTGTCGTTTATCTACCTCTTTGTTACCTTTGTCATTCTCTGAAATAAAAAAACATGGGGTTTTAGTGACGTCTACCACTGACATCGGTACTTTAATTTTCTTCAAACGAGGAATCTTCTTTTCGATACTGGTTGGATCTGTCGTATAATTTTTCATCTCTGTAATGAAACGACTGTTTTCAGACAGATCCGTTCGATGTGAAAAAGGTCGTCAGTACATACTTACACTCTCAACCTGATATTTCTTTCGACTCGTGGTTCCTTAACTACGAAAACTTCACATCACAACCTCTTCTGAGAACTTTCAGGGAACCTGACGTTCCTCTAGTTTGGTCAGTTAGGATTTCCTTTAGTCAGGACTTAAGTAACCTTCCTGACTACAACTTCGACTTTGAGGTTATGAAACCAGTAGACTACACATCTTGACTGAGGAACCTTTCTGGGACTACGACCCTTTCTAACTCCCGTCCTCCTCTTCCCCTGTTGTCTCCTACTCTACCAACCTACCGTAGTGACTGAGTTACCTGTACTCAAACTCATTCGAGGTCCTCAACCATTACCTGTCCCTTCGAACCACACGACGTCAGGTACCCCAACGTTTCTCAACCTGTACTGACTCACTGACTTGGTTTTGGAATAAGAAGATAATATAAGAAACAAAAATTAACCTCACAATTCTGAGTACGATTTGTAACATTCGACTTAGTTTAGGGAAAGTCTTTATCTACTCGACGTTGGTATTTTGGGTTGGGACCTTTCGTCTGAAAGGACCACCACGTCACCTATCCTTAGGCGGACGGTTCCGTCCCCTGTGACCAATCTAGGGACCAGGTCCTTCTAAGGTGTACGTCGTCTCGTTGATTCGGGTATCCGGGGTTGATGACCCCGGGTTCGTGGATCTCGCACATGAGACGTTGTTTCCTTCAGTGACGTTGCTCTTCGGATGTGTGTCGTTGATCGGGTGTGTGGTCGGGTCGGGGACGACCGGAGTTGGTCGGGAACGTTTCGTTACTTCTGGGTCACCCCGGTTTTTATTTATTTATTTTTAATTTTTTTTTTTTTTTTTNGACGACCGGAGTTGGTCGGGAACGTTTCGTTACTTCTGGGTCACCCCGGTTTTTATTTATTTATTTTAATTTTTTTTTTTTTTTTTTGGAGACCCTTTGTTTTATCATTGAGATTTTGTTGGTGATGAGTGAGTTAGAGGGGCCAAACTTATATGTACGTTAAGTCACACACCTGTCATACACAATATTTGTAGTGAACCATCCACCTGTACTGGATCCTGTCTTCGACTTTTACAATTTGTGGGTCCTGAGTGAACCCTTCCATCGCCCAGTGACACTAGTAAAACAGAAAGTCACACTGAAACACCTTTCAAGACGGGTACGAGTCGGTCATGACCAGAAGGAGAAGGCCCGCCAAAGCCCTGTGTTCCGGATTATTCCTTTTTTTTCTTAAAGGAGGTAGACCAACTCCCAGGAAGGAAATTTTCCGTTAACGAAGAGAAGGTGTATCTAAGTGTTTACCTCTCTTCTTTCTCCGTTCTGAAAGTCAAACTGTCAAAACACCTTTTCTTTATTTTATGAGAACCAACTTTTTTTTTCTTTTTCAGGACCTCCACCTTCTAAGAAGACAATGACTTGGTCGGTCGTCCCCCGACCTCAGTCGCCATGGCTGTCGTAGGCCTACTATGTGATCCCCGACTTGGTGGACTACGGGGCAGGAGACACTTCCTTCAAGATTCGACCTACGATTCACTGATTTTACCTTCGGGTGCGAAGAATCCGTGTTCGACGGTGGACCGTAGACTCTGGGAGTCGGGACCCCGTCGGTTGGGTCGGGTGCTGCGGGTGAGACGATGTGGTACAAAGTCTGAATTTCCTAGTCAATGACCCCTGACGGTACCGTCAAGTCACCAATTCTGGGACGAAGGTGACGTCTCCTGTACCCAAGCTAAGGACCAACCCCTTGATTCTAGGGTGTACGTCACCTCGGTTTTTTTTTCTTGGTGAATAAATAAGTGAGTTTAAAGGAAGAGGTTTGTAGACGAGGACAATGAAGAAGACGGAAGAGAAGGTAGAGTAGAGACGACAGAGTGGTAGTTTAAGGATTTCTAACAACTTCCAGTGGTAGTTCACGGTGGAAGAAGTCTTTCGATAGTCTGGGGTAGTTGCCACTTAAGATGGGACCTATATCGAGGAACACACACACACAGAGTGAGGGACTGTTTCATTTTCAAGGTCCTCCGGTCCCGGTTTACAACAAGTAGAAACATAAAAGTCATCGTGGAATATTTCACGGACAAGTCTCTTTTCCGTTGGAGCTACCCTGGTGATTGTGCTTTCCTCTTAAGTATGGTGGCACAAATCCCATTCTTGTTTTAGGAAGTGTACCCGGCACGTCGGACCCAGAGGACTACAGAGACCGGTGCAACGACCGAATGAGCACGATGAGGGGTGTGAACAGAAAATCCACGCGCCTTTCAGAATGTTCCAGAGGTGGTGTCCCGGAAACGTGTGTGGTTAGGACGACGGATCGTACGAGACGGGAGGTGAGGAGAGGAGAGTGTGATTTTCGAGGACGTACCCAAAGTCCAGCGTCGAGTTTGTAGTGGAGGAGTTTCTTCAGCGGGGACTGAGAGGTCTGTTTTAGGGTATAATTTATTAGGGTATAATTTATTAGAGTTCGTTCGTAAAACTAAAAAGAAAGTTCCAGAAATAGTATTGTACCTGAATGTAAAGTATCAAACTGAGTACAATAAAACAGGATATCTCGTCCTCGAAGTCTTTATGATTACTTACTTACTTATTTACTCACTTGATTACTTTATTACTCACTTACTTACTCACTGCATTATTTTACTCACTTGATTACTTACTTACTGACTCGACTACTTGTTTACTTAATCACTTGATTCCTTACTTACTTACTTTACGCACTCATTTTGCTACTTACTTGCACACCTTATTACTTACGCACTGGATTCCCTACTTGCGTGTGGTAGCATCCAAGTGTCTGGGTACGACAGGATATGTTCCGTGCCAACGAAGGTGCCACCTTCTATTATTCTACTTCGACTTCCATAGTCTTTCCAAATCGTCTCAGATATTATACTCTTCCGTCATAGCGCACTATGTATAGTGTTCTCCGAAAATCTTTTTTGGGTCTCCTTGGGTTTCGAAGTACCACTTGTTACCCCGGACCTGCGTTCCTGGTGATTCGGAGGTAACTGTCCAGGTACGAAGAAACCTAGGAGACTGACCTCCTCGAAATTACCTTGGTTTCGAGCGGACTCCAAACCAAGACCGACAGATCCCTCGTCCCACCCCACGAGTAATCGATGTCCCTCCTTCGTCCCCCGCTTGTCTACGAGTCACTACCGAGGTCCTTCACTGGTGGCGCGAGACCAAGGTCCGGGGGTGTACATTAAGAACGACGACCTGGACAAAGTCCTCTCTGGAGGTCTCGGGTCGAGTTTGAGTCGGTCGTGGTGACTCAGAGACATGAGTGATCGGAGACGGTGAGTGCCTACCGGGTAGAACCGAAGTTCAGTGACTCGACGTTACTCGACGTCACTGTTATCCCTTCCTCCCCTCTTGTTCGTATTCCAAGTCCAAGTCCATTGTAATCTCCTGGATGACACAGTCCGTGACACGTTCTTTATTTGGGTCCGGAGACCCTGCCCTTATAAGTGGGACATCAAACTGTCAAGCTGGGACGAGTCGGTGGACCCCGGGTTCCATGACGAGTTCGGTCCAACCTTGTAACGACTTAAATCCGTATGGGAGAAGGAATTTTCCTCTCCACCTCTAATTTCTCTCAAAATTCTATTCAGACTTGGGTCTCCTATACAATTAATAACATATTTCATTTTTAAACTTTCCCTTTTTTTTTTCCCATTCGTTATGTTGTCTCTTATAGACATATTTATACGGTAATATATCTACGTAATTATACAATATATAGTCATATGTATTTGTGTACTTATATATATGTATTTGTATACTTTAATGATGTAGTTTTTTCTACACACAACTTTCTGTTACTGAAATTCACGTACATAAGGGATGATAGAATTCTTGAACAAACGTGTTTAACTCGTCTCCTCTTTTGAATCCCAGGCGTCACCTTGGAGTGGGGCCGACATCTCACCCGACGACGACTCGCCGCCACCCGGTCGTCCCGACCCGAAGACACGCGCCCCGACTTGCTACTAGACCATTGGGACGTACTCGGCGACCGTCTACTTGAGAAGCTTATGGACGACCCGGCAGTAGACGTGCGGGAGGAGCAGGGAGGATTTTTCTCTCTACCGTAAGTGTCCCGCACGGCCCTCGTGTCACTGTCCCAGGGGTCAGGAGTCGAGGTAGGGGCACTCGGGGAGGCACCACCACACACTTTGACTTCCAAACGTTTGGTCAGAGCCCTCTTCGTTTTCGGTCCGGGGAAGAGAGACAGTGGCTGGACAGCTACAGTCGGAGACCCTCCTCTAGCATCGTCGGGAGACACATCAGTAAGACGTCCGGGACCGCCAGTCCCTTCATCAGGCACCACTCCCCCTCCGTGCGCCCTCAGCACTCACTGAAGGTCAGGTGTGGTTGACACGTTGTCTTCGGACCGTGATGTCCCCCTCGTCTGTCGCAGTCTTGACGGAGCACACTTGTCCCTCCTTCCATCACTCCAGTGGTCCGTCCACACCCTACACCCACCCCTCACCCCTCCTCTTCCCGTCACACTGTCCACTAGTTTAACGGTCCTTTCCCTCCCTCTCTCTTTCCCTCCCCCCTCCCTCTTTCTCTCTCTTTGTCTCCGACAATCTGTTGCGTCACGAATAGCCTAGGGTGGTACGTTTACCCTCGTCGACTGTGAAAAGTAAAAGACGACTAGCACTCGACGTCGGCACTCAGGTCACTCCAATGCCGTCCCCGTCCGGTCCGTCTCAATGTGTAGCTTCGTTTAGTTGCAGGACTCTCGCCTTCTCTCCGAGTCCGGCCCTCGGAGGGGCTCCGCCGCCTCCCCGGCCCACCCCTCTTCTCCCCCCACGTCGACTAAGACCTCGTTTGTCGTGTCCCCTCGTCTTGAGTCCTAACTTTTCATTCAGTGTCTAGGTAGTCCCGTCCTTCTCCTCAGTTCCCTCCTGCAGACCCTTTCAATGCTCCGACCTTGAAATCCTCGACCTCAAATTGTTAGATCTTTACTCTCGACAGTACAGTCTCGCCCGGGTCGGAACACCCAACCAGTCTCTAGTGGACGCGAAACCACTTCGTCCCGAAGGGGTGGAGCCCCGTACTCTGGATGAGACCAGTCCTATTAAGACAGTACCCCCCCACCAGGACCCGTGACGTCCTACACTCGTCGGAGGGCCAGGGATGAGTGATCTACGGTCACCGTAGCGGACCAACATTTTTGTTTACCACAGACGTCTATGTCGGTGTACACGGGGTTACTCGTCTTATAAGGAACGACTCTTATTGACTCAATTGCGTCCCCCCGTCAATCGAAGAAGTCAGTTCATTCACTTGTAACAAAAAGTTTGGAGGTATGTTCCCTTGTTACTCTTCGTCTATATGAGGTGTGAAGTCCGAGACACAGGGGTCACTCTGGGAGTGTACAGAGTGGAGGGCACCGAGGATCCGGAAGGCGGGCGACAGGGGCTGTGGGGAGGAGACTCGTCCACACCGTCGTAGTAGCTGGGGAAATTTGTGGACCGGCTCGACTTGGGGGGGTTCTAGTGTCCTGGTCTTCGGAGAGACGAGTCCCTAGAAAGGAGGTATTTCACTGGTTGTACGGGGGTCCTTTTGTCACAGGGACTCGGACCCCCGGTCCCCGGTCCTTCTGAAAGTTCGACTCAGGGTGGCCCTTTGTACGGGGTACACGTCGGTGTTCCGAAACCCCTTCTACTGGACTGGACGTTGTTCGGATTGAGGTACCAGAGGTGAGGTCCAGGACCCCACTGAAGACCAACCAACCAGACTTAAAATAAAATAACACCATTCTCGTGAATTGAACTCTAGATGGTGGAATTGTTTAAAAATTCACATGTTAAGTCACACGAATTTGAACCATGTCTCGGTACGTCGTCCGGAGATCTCTGGGAGGAGTAGAGTGCTCCTGGCTTCGAAGTGTAGGGGGCTGATCGTTGGGGGGCGTGGGACGGGTGGAAGGGGACCCTGGGACGTGAGAGACTCAGACACTCAGACTGAGATATGTCCGGAACAATTGAGGAATTATGGGGTACTTGAGTTTTGTGTCGCTTTCCCTTCGTCCCTTCCCTCTCCTTACCTGACCCTCAGACCGCAATCGTCTACGTTTGACGCTGTAAGTCTTACCTAGTTGTCGTTCCAGGAGTACATATCGCGTCCTTTGATGTGACTCGTGGACACTATCCGGTACTACTTTTCCTTACATTTCTTTTCTCGCACGCATACACACATTGACTCAGTGGGACTACACGTCGTCTCAACGTGTTGTAAGATTTAGTTGATGTGAGGTTGTTTTTTGTTGTTGTTGTTTGGGTCAAGTGTCGTAGGATCAATCGTGGGGTCAAAGGATGTACCGTTTGCTCCCACTCGAACGCACTCGAAGGACCAATCTTAGTCGTCGTCTTCCACCCGCGGTTTACCTCGGGGGTTCCCCGTCGGCCTTTATGTTCCGGGAGATAGCGACACGGAAGAATGTGGCATGACCGGGAACGGCCAAGGGACTGGGAGTCCTGATATTTTTGGAAAGTCTTTACCCCAGGTTCCCGTGTGTACCTCTGAAGTTTGGGGTACCACTCTTTTCGAGGGTCAAGAATCGACCTACGACGACGACAAAGGGACCCATTTCTCAGACCCACCGGAGAAAAGGTGGAGGTCATAGAGGTCCGGGACGGTTTCGGAGACTCCACCAAGGTCGAGTCTTGGTGCGTCACTGTTTGTGTCTACTGTTTTAGGTCACGACCCGGACGTCTCCTCTTTGTCCGAGGAGATAAGTTCCGACCGTCGAAAGATCTTTTATTAGTTAGACGGTTGATAAGAAACCTTATATAAGGTTCCTAGACTTGGTTCTCTTTTTTTTATGTGGGTACCGTGGTACGTAATATACGATATTTTTTTTTTCATCTTTAGTGGGTGTACCGGTGGTTACCTGTACTAGTAGGTTTAGCGTTATAGCATTATACACACTGTAACGGTACTCTTTACCGGTCGCACGGTCTGGACCTTTTGATCACTTTACTGACGATTCAATGAACCTTCACCCCTTTGTCGAATCCGCTACGCGTATGTAGGTGACCAGTGTCACTCCGTTTCGTTGCCACCAGTTCGTCGTCAAAGAAAAAGACCAGAAAACGATAACGACTATAAATCTACAAGTCGATAAAGTTGTCTGTTCCTACGAGTCACATTTACGTTGGGTCTGTGTGTGAAGTTGACGTCCCTACCTTTGTCGAAGTCCAGAGTAAGGAAGGCTGAAGAGGGGTGTCGGGGACAGTCCGGAGAGTCTCGGTTCCGGTCGCGACCCTTATGCCGGTGGGAAGGGCACGCCGGAGGGGCGGCGAGGGAAAGATAGTCTGTTCGATGTCTGAGAGGGAGTGGTGTGACGGAAGGGCGTGGACTCTGGACTTGCAGGTCCGACAAGAGGGGGTTTGTCCCGAGGGAGAACGAGGGAGAGTCACGGAACTGGTAGGTCGGGTGTGGAGGCGGAGGGAGGTAGTCGGCAGGGGAGAATGAACCCAGACCTCTCCCTCTGTGTGACAGGAGACCTCTTAGGAATAAGACCCAGGCTCCTAAGTGTAGATACTTTTCTATTTTTCTTAGACAAAGTCACTCCGAGTAAAACGTTTTCTCAAGACTGGTCAATATCAAAATTTTTTTCTCTCTCTCTTGGAAGGTGTGGTCAGTAATTTATTCCTAAAGAGACTTTGAAGGGAGAAAAGAGGTCTCGTCTAAAATATCAAGGTTCTGAGTAGAAGACTCCTTAGTTGTCCACATACTCTCGACGGAGGGGGTCCGGGTCTTAGTGTGAGGTACAGGTGGGACCCTTTTAGGACTTCGTCAATGGTGGACTTGGGTACCAAGGGGACGAAGTCCGACGGTCCTTTGAACGAGATTCACACCAGGCCAGGGCATTCGGGGTCTCGTCGGAAGGAAACATGTTGAACTGGGGCTTGTCGGCCCTTCCAGTTTGAGACCCAAGGATATTTCACCGAGGAAAATCGTTTTGTTGTCTTTGTGCCGGAAATAGCATAAGGACAAAAAAAAAAAAAACTTCAAGAAAGAAAATTATAAATAAACCGACGTATCCCAGAACCACCGCAGTGCACCCTATAAAAACAACGTCGTGTGCCCGAGAGACCAGCTCCCCGTGCCCGAATCAGCGAAACGTCTAACTTGGGTGCAGGTGACGTGACGTTCCGTCTAAGAATTGGCGACCTGACGGTCCCTCCAGGGAACGGAAATAGTATAAGACTTCCATGAAATGTTCTCGGACCGTCGGTTCATTGTAAAAGTCGGGGGTTCGTGTCCCTAGCTTTCCTAGAATCGGGATTTGAACATAAGTTGTACAGAAGAGTAAGTTTTACTTACTACCTTTCTACCTGATCTTTATCCTTCCTTAATTAATGCTGTGAAATCCTTAAGAGAGTGACGGTTAGGTTAAAGGTTCGGAATCCGGTGGTCTTTGATAGTGATCGACTTAGGTGGGCACTTATCTCCGTTTGAAATAATTGATTAAAATATTTTAAAGTTAAGGCAACAGAAGGAGTTCAGTTCAAAGTCTTTCCGTTCAATTGAATGTCTTTTGCTTCTGTCCTTTATCATTGAAGTGACAAAGAAAGTCAAAATTGCAAAAGGTATAAGTAAACCATATCATAGATAGGAAACTCCGAAAGGTTTTAGACGGTGGGTAGATTTGAGTACAAGGGGATGAGGACATTTCCGAGAGATTTATCACGTCTTTAGTCTTTGTCATCGTTTGCGCCCTCTGTAATCTCTCCGCTCAAACTAGGGACCCAGTCCTTCTGGGGGACCTCCTCCCGTACCGTTGGGTGACGTCATGAGAACGGACCTCCTAGGGTACCTGTCTCCTCGGACCGCCCGATGTCAGGTGCCCCAGTGTCTCTCAACCTGTGTTGAGTCGTGTCTTTGTCGTCCTGTCGACCGACGACCGACCTCTCTGGTCTTATTGTGGAGGTGTAGAGACCCACAATTCAACGATGCACACATTTTACATAAATTGCTGAATGAGGGATGTCCTTACTAGTCTATTGTTCACGAAGGTTTTTCATACTTCGGACATAGTTATTTTCGAGGATGGGAGGGACGTGAATCTTAGGGAGTGGAAGATTGAGAGGACTGGTTTATGGTGGGGAAGAGTAGACTCCACGGATAGGTGGAGACATTCGGTCACCAGGAGTATGAAATACCGGGGTCCCTGGTCAAAACACCTTCTGTAAAAAGGGTACCTGATCCCTCCCTCCCCCTACCAGAACTCTGTTAAGTTCGTATAATGTACATAACCCGTGAAATAAAGGTAATGTAGTCGAGGTGGAATCTGGTAGTCCGTAATCTAGGGTCTCCGACCTCTGGGGACGACATTCGTTGTTCCGGTGGGAAGAGAAGAGATTAAAGTTTGGTGTGACAAGGGAGACCCAGAAACTAGTAAAAATACCCCCCCCCCCCAGAGGAAGGTGTATATTAACTTTCGAAGGTCCGGACCACGTCGGGAGTTGTCACTAGAGTATTCGTCGGGAGTTGGTGCTGAGTGACTGTCTGGTTACTGTCTACACAAGGGCTGGTTGTACAAGAGTCGATTTTTGCATTGCACGCCGGGTAAATATTAAGATACGTAATATGTCGTGTCGAAGGTTTATCCAGTGGGCCTTAACACCGACTTTACTAGGACTTTATCTGTACCGGGACGAAAAGACAGGGGTACAACGAGGGTCCCCACCCGGACGAGTCTCGCAGAGAACCCGCCCAATGGACGTGGTGACGGCGACTCGTTCGACTGACTCTCAAGGAGGCAGGGTCGCTTCGAGTTCTTCCTGCACGACAGCGGTCCGACCGCCCTTCACGACACGGACGTCTCTTGTTTGTCTCGGGTCGACGGACCGAATTACCCCTAGTAGTGGAGAAAATAGGACGAGTGGGACAGAGACCCCCCAAAAGTAGTTTTTGTCCGGACTTGCAAACCGTCGTACCCGACCGTTTGTGACTCTAGGTGTAGTGTCGGTGGTCCGAAGCCCTAAGTCTCGCGTAGGTCGAGGTCTGAGGGTGGGACCATGGGGTCGACGCAAGGGTAGTGGTACGGTCTACGGACGGGAGAGGTAGGATTCGGACGGGGACGACTATGGGTGTCGCCCTGTACTCCACGAAGTTGTCTCCATAGTACAATTGGCCCATTTCTCCCAGTGCGGGACGAACACAGGGTGTAGGTCGGGTACCCTACGACCCTACTGACCTTTCCCCGGTTTCTAACGAGGAACGTTCTCATTACGTAGTGTCTTCTAGGTCGTATCGGACCCGATCTCGTACAGTTCCAAATTTACTGAAAGAAGGATTCGACTGAGAGAGACCTATGGAACATTGTGTAAATCTTGGGGTCAAGTTTTTCTGAAAACAAAGATATTTGTGTCCGGAACCAGAGGTAACGAAAATGAATAAATGAAAAATAGTTCGTTTTAAAATTATTATATCTTTATATATTATCAGGAACTAGTTTTTATAGTGAACTTTCAGTCATCATGGGTAGAATACTAAACGTTAAACAGTTGAAAGCGATAATTGATTTAAGAATATGTCACCAATAAAACTCTAGGATTTGTTACGTTATTTTATACCTTTTGTTAATTTTTCTTTTTGTAAACGTCGCTTCCGTACTGAGATTAAGAAACCCGAGGTGACGAAAGTCACAATCGGGTCGTCACCCCAAGGAGTTACTGGTTTTGCTCTTTTCAGTGTCTGACTGGCGGGTCTCGTGTGCCGTCCCTGGTGGACGGGACCTGAGTAAAGGTGGGAACTGACTCCTAGTCTTCATTGAGTACAGACGCCAACTGTTTCGTACAAAACTTAATTTCGCCTTCGATTTCGTTCCCGGATCCGTTGTAGAAACCGTTTTTGTGGGGTCCGAGAGACACAGTTACCCGGGTCCCTTCCCCTGACTTCTCCCACGACGACGTCGGGGTGGTGCAGGGGCTCGGAGGGCCTGCACTGCACAGCACCCGTCGGACAAGGCGGTAGTGGGGCCGTGGAGGGTCTCGGGGTCCGGGTCGGAGTGGACGGCCGCCGGAGCACCATGCGGTCGAGGTCGTCGAGGCGCCTCCTCACCCAGTCCAGGGAGACGGGCGACGGGACGTCGAGACGGTATAAGACAGCCCAGACCACTACCTAGACTTACCGGAGAGGCCTGCCAGGATAGGTCTGTCTCTGGGTGACTGGGTAGTGGGGGGTCTTCGGCCTCGGTGTGGGAGATGGAGTGCGACGGAGAGAAGGACGACGAGCCTGTACTCGCGACCTCTCCGGTTTTCCGTTGGTGTCGTGTCTCCTTGTGGTACAGGAGTCGGGAGACCGAGGGTCTGTCCTGTAGTGGAAGAGACTCGTTCCGAACAGGACACTCCGGAGTCGGATTCTTATAACGTCCCCTGAAGGGACCACCACGTCACCTATTCTTAGGCGGACGGACACGTCCCCTGTGTCCAAGTTAGAGACCAGACCCGTCTAGGGTGTGTGGAACGTCGTTGATTAGGACGTCCGGTGTTGATGACTGGGGTACGAGATCTCGGACTCTCGGTGTTCTAATTAAGTGGTTTTACTCTTCGCGTGTGTGGCGTTGATCTCTCCTCGGGGGTGAGTAGCGCTGATCTCTTTCGGGTGTGTGTTGCTGCTTCTGGGTTGTGTCGGCCCTCACTGCTCTCTCTCTCATGGCACCCTCGGAGACAAAGTGTGTGTAGTTCACTCTATGCCCTCCCTTTCTGTCGTCGTACCCTCCGCCCCCGAGGAGGGCCCTCCGAGTCGGGCTCAGTCCGTTCCTCCTGTGTGCGCCGCCGGGGACGGAGGTCCGCGTCTCTTCCCACTCCGGTTCGTCCCCGCCGACGACGCCCGGTCGAGATCCTTAAGGACCGGCCCCGAGAGAGGGTTCTTTTTGAATGGGTGCCCCTTTCACACGTAGGTCGCGGAGGACAACCTACACTCGAAGTACCCGTAGGCGCTCCCGCGTTTCCCCAATTAGTCACGGGCGACCCCGCACATGGGCGGTCCCGCCTGCACGTCGTACCTGAGACGCGACGGGTGCACCTTGGACGGGCCGCGCGACCTTAGGGCGACACCACCGAGGTAGTACAAGAGGTCCTGCAGACGGTCAATGGCACCCCTACTCCCCCCTCGTGTCTCTCTTTCGTGTCCCAGTGTCCCTTTCGTCCCGATCCGTCCTCTCGGAGGCTCCGACTGTTCCTGGAACCTCCCACGTGTACACTCCCTTTACTCCCTTTAGCGGTTTAATATTTCTTTACTTTATGACCCAAACAAATGAAAAATTTGTGAATTCCTCCAAGACCAGGGATTTAATGATCGGATCACTTCGGTGTGGGTTTCGGCTACCCCTCCTGGTGTGTAACGGACCTATGGGGTCTGAGACTCGACCTACGTTACTGAGGTACCTCGACAGAGGAGACGCCTACCCCACCCACATAAGACATATGACCTCCTTGTTATGCCCATCCATAAGCCACTGGTCTTCCCCCCTGGGACCGTCTCTGTCCGTTTCACAAGTCAAGTGATCTGGGCAGACTAAAAGGAGACTCCGAGTGTTCCTCTCCCGTCAAAGGTCGGGGAAACGTGACCCCGGTGTTGTCAAGCTCAGGCGTCTGTCCGTCTTCACTGGACGAGGTGGACTTCCAGACCTGGTGACTGCTAGGTGAGTACTAGGGGTAAGAGGAGAGGGGACGACACCTTTGAGACCTCTGGACACAACTACTGGTTCCGCAGGGTCCTATCTTCCTTGGGGTCCGCGATCGATCCACTGACCCACCTGTCTGTTGGGGGAGGGTGACTACGTCTCCGGTCCTTGCACTTATTCGTTAGGTACACTGACACAAATTTTTTTATTATTTAAGTGCCCTCCTTTTTACTCCTTTACTCACATAGGTCGGAACTGGTCCGTACCTCTACCGTACGATAAATCTGGGTTCGGCAGGGTGCGTTACCGTCTGTCCAGGGATTGGACTCACCTAGTTTCTCGGCTTTGGATGTTGGTCCACGGGACCCCTTACAGCGTACGGGTGGTTCGTTTGTGGGTCCAATCTTTCACCCAGGCCCCGGAGGGGACCACCAGGTCACCGATTCTGAGACACGAGGGTCACGTCCCCCGGACCTCGGCTAGGGACCGGCCTCTGGATCTGGTGTACCCGGTGTTGATTCTCTCTAGGCTTGCCGCTTCTGACCTCACGACTCACGACGGCGATTGTGGACTACGTCGCTTTACTTCTTTCTTTGTCTTCTGATTTCGCCGACGGGTCGGGACGGGAGACTGGAGCTCACGACCACATCGGGTCCCTCGACGACTGAAGCATGACCACGTCCTACCCCACTCCCTAGTGGTCCTACAACCGCGAGGACGGGTCGCTCGACAGCAGCCTCCGGACCGAGGAGTGGAGGAGGCACCCGTCGCAGGCCGGCCCGTCGCTTCCCGACCTGCTTTGCAGTGTCCTCGACCGCGAGAAGGCCGACACTGAGAGGGCGAGAGCGTGTCTGGACCGTCCACCCTCTGGTTCAGTGACAGAGGTCGGGCCCGATGTACCTTCTGGTCATTACTATTGGGGGGTACCCTAGAGACCCACCCTCCACTGCGTCCTCCATGAGACGGGACTCGTCGAGGCCCTTCTTTGTCCTCTTTACTACCTGTCAGGAGGCGACCGGTCTCACGACCCTAGTCTCGGAATCTGTTCGCTAGGGAGTCAGACTGCGGTGGAGTAGGGTGGTAGCTCGAGCGCAGTGTCTCTTACCTCAAAACTGAACTCCAGTAGGTCCTCCTTCGTGTGTCGTGATCGACTCTGTAGAGGACCGTAGTCTTTAACTTAGATTTAGAGTGACCCGGAGGTCTCTGTTAGCGGTCAAATGTCCTCTGAGTCTCTACTGTCCCGTTCAATTTGCATTATTTCCTTTACTTCTCGGTCTCTTCTTTTTCGTTCTGTGAGATGTCAGTGTCTTTCCTGTGTTCTACTTGACGGTGTGCACGCAGAAGAAGTCTAGGGTTGAGCTCGTTTGATTAACATTTTTGACGTAAAAACTCTGTTAACCCTTCAGACGTCTCCCTGACCGATAGTCTCCTATAATCGTTAATCACACTTAAAACAATGGTCATTGTGTCCATGACACTAGTACAACCCAAAACAAAAAACACAAAAAATTAAGAATAAACAATCTCTGTGTGCGGCTTCATAAATGTCCAATTTTTTTTATTTTTCCCATAGACTCTAGACAAAGTCTTATGAGGTTGCTTTAAAGTTTACACCTTCTTCACTATTTTGTTCTAACTGTTGTACGACTATTGACAAATGAAATGATCAGAGACTTGTAAAGGAATTATTTTTAATTTTTTTTTTTTGTTGTCATACGGGAATAATTTTGTACTTTGAGGGACTCTGTCCTCGGAGATCTTCACCGTCCTTCTTCCTAGTCTTCTCTCTTCAGGTTACCTTCGTTTTTAAGTCTTACTTTCTCAGTCGTTGACGGGTGTCCCGACGGGGACACGATAGTCTCGATAAGAGAGAGATGGACCTTCTCAAAATTTCACTCTCGAATTTACCTCGGACTTCTATCTGGGGTTCCCCTCTGACGTGTAAAGTAATAAGGTTGTTATTTATAAACTCGTGGTCGGGTCACCTCCCTGTCTCGTGGCTAATCCCGTACCAGATACAGACTCAGAGACCCTGTAGTCCAGAACGGTAGAAACCAGTCTTCTTTCTTTTGGTTCCTAGAACCTGGGACTTGTACAAGAATCTACGGGACTCCACTTCGGGACTCCGTCGTGGGTGTACGTCCCTCGACGACGATTGTCGTGAATGAGACTCGAGATTCGTGAGAGCCCTGGTCTGTAGTCCTACCCTACTCCCCTCGCCTGTCTTCTACTCGTGCACCGGTGCTTCTCGGGCAGACAGTACTACACTTCTCTACCCTCCAAAAAGGTCGGTCACCATGACTCAATGTCGTGTGAAAGGTATGATTCTTTACGTCTTTTATCTGACCGTTACGAACCAGTTACTCCCCCTTTTTTTTTTTCGATCTTGAGACAAAGGGTGTAAGATTTTTTTTTAAGATGTGTTTAGTGATTCGTATCTTTGATTCGGATGTCCCTGAAGGGACCACCAGGTCCCCATTCCCGAGGTTCAAAGGTGACGTCCCTCCACACAGCAGACTAGGGACCAAACCCTTGGCGTACGGTGTTACACGTCAGTTTTTGTTTGTCTGTTTGTTTTTGGTTCTAATTTTGTTGATCCTCTTTTATGTTTTATGTGTAGAACCTAGACCCTACCCAAAGAATGTGATCTGGGTCTTTACCCATACAACCATTTAGATTTATGTAGTGTCACTTTTTGATGACACACTGGGTTTATGGTCCCTCGTTTAACGTTTGTGTTCTCAATTTCTTTCTTTTCATAGAACGGGAGACCCTTATTATTTGGATTTTCTTTGAGACCTGTGATCCTAGTTAGATAACGAGATAGATTGAGCCATCGAGTCTGCTATTTCTTAGACGGACGTCACGTCCTCTGGACCCAAGCTAGGGACCCAACCCTTCTAGGGGACCTCTTCCCTTACCGATGGGTGAGGTACTAAGAACGGACCTCTTGAGGTACCTGTCTCCTCGGACCACCCGATGTCAGGTGCCCGAGCGTTTCTCAACCTGTGGTGACTCATTGATTGTGTGAAAGTGAAATAGATAATCCCCGACGAGTCACTTTACTTCTAAGATCTTAAGTGTTTAACGAGGAGAACTGATCTTTTTCGTCTTACGAGAGGAATAAACACTTGTGAAGTAGTATCGTTTGTATCGATTGGTTTGTCGATCCGGTCTCTTGCCCTTTTGTCTGAGGGATCACTATATGTATGATACCGAAGGTAAACCGATTAAAATTAAATTCTATAAAAGTTCCAACGAGAGTACGTCCAGGGAGACCCCGGAGCCCAAAAGGATCTATCAAAGATACAGGTGGGTTTCGTGTAGACCGTCTCTTGGACGTCCACGGCTCCGCGACTCGGGCCCTCCCCGGTCCCTCGGACTTCTGAACACGCAGCATTCGTAGCATTAGGTGGACCTACCCTTCCCGCAAGAGTCTAAGAAACCCCCAGGGCTCTCGACTTTGTGTATTTATTATGGTTGACAGTAGTTTTGTGTGAAGTTGTTCTCCGGAAGTCTACCGGACGTAGTTTTAGACGTTCCATATCCAGCAGTAGTCGTAGAGGGTCACTTTTTGTTACTCTATTGTTGGGTACTAGTCCAACGCTTCTAATTTACTAAAAAGGTAGTTTTGCTATCTCTTTAATGATAAATGTTCGTGATTCATTTCCGGTCTACTACCGTGGTAAAGGAAGATACTAGGGTAACAATTTTTTGTCGTAGAATCCCCCCACCCCCACTCACCCTCCCTCCGAGTTCTCCCTTCCCTATATACATACCTATGTCGACTAAGTGTGACAACGTGTCGCCTTTGATTGTGTTGTAACATTTCGTTAATATCAGGCTAATTTTCTTATTTTTTTGGTTATTATTTTTTATCGTGGAACTACCTATACAACCTCTTCCTTTACCGTTGGGTGAGGTGATGAGAACGGACCTCTTAGGGTACCTGTTTCCTCGGACCACCCGATGTCAGGTACCCCCAGTGTTTCTCGGTCTGTGCTGACTCGTTGATACACACACATATATGTGTTACCCATATAAATCAGGAAATTTTGAAAGGTGAGCTAAGGATATTGGTTGGATACCTTTTATTTGTGTTCTAAAACTTTTTTTTTTTTGTTTGTTTGTTCAAAACAATAGTGGGTGAAATGTCACCCATTACTGTTTTTATATACGTCAGTAATTCCCTGGAAGGTTTCCAGTGTGTTCCCCTTAAGTCCAGGGTTTGAACCGGCACTTGAAAAATACGTCGGAGTGTTCTAGGACAACGGTACCGAGTCAACTGAGATCTTCGCTACTTTCTTCCTTTTTTTATGAGTGTACATAGTGCCGGTAAAAAACGAAAGAGTCTCCACCCGACATTTCAATTTGTCTATCAATTAGTGAGGACCTTAAACGGGACGATAAATAAATAAATTACGTCTTCTGATATTTTAGAATTTTGCTTAAAGAGTTAACGATGAGTACTGGTGACCCCTTGTCTCCCGTAGAATCCCGGTTTTATTGTTATAGTCACTGTCAGGGGTTTCCGAGACGACCAGTTACTTTGGATGGAAGAAAGGACGGTCAAATTAAGCACCACACTTTGATAATGTTTTCTCGACCGAAAACCTACACATCTTTGACACTTTCTTTGTCTGTCCCAATGAGTAGATTTGGGGAAAGCAAAATAAAAAAAAAATCAAAAAATTTTTTTAAAAACTGTGACGACGTATCGTACACCCTCGAATGAAGGGGATGGTTCTTAGTTTGGGTCCGGGGACGTCACCTTCACGTCTCAGAATTGGTGGTTTGGTGGCCCATTCAGGAGTTTGGGGAAAGCAAGATTTGGAGGTCTGTGTCAGCCTTAGGGATCAGGACTAAAGATTCACCAAATCTTGGAGGAGGAACTCGACTTTAGTCGTCCTTGTGACTCCGGACCAGGTTCAGTTGTCCTCCGTGTCCCTCGGAGGATGTTTGTCTCCCCGGGTCCGGGTCGTAGTCAGTAGACACCCGACGCCCTCAGCCTTTGGTCACACCTTTATTCAGGAAGTTTGAGCCCGAGTACGCAGAGTGGTGTCTGACATTAATACAGTCCCGGTACCGAGACGTGCATCTCTCTGGACTTCGTTTATAATGTTGAATTTCAAAGGTGTAATAGAACTGTTTTCTAAAATGCCATTCTCGAGTTGTCCAAACGTCTTTTTTTTACCGTTCCCTCGATTGTCTTAGGGACTAGTGGATGCCACTTAGGCCGAGAGCGAGTGGACACCAAATAGGTCACTCCCTACAACATCAGCAGGGGGTCTGCCCTCAGCACTCCCCGTGAGGCTAACACGTCGACTTTCCCTTGTCTCGCACCTGGTCCACTCGACCCCTCGTCCGCCCTGGGTCTCGGGGGGTCGAAGAGGCTCAGAGTGATAAGTTCTGGTGGCACGTGACCTCGGACCGAAAATCGTTCGTCACGTTCTAGTTAGTGGAACTTGTTGCCCTGTCGCACGTCGCCGACGAGGGGGTACGTGTGGTCCAGGTGTGGCTAAGGATTCCTTGTTTTCCCTCTCAACCCCCCACGCGTAGTTCACCCCAGTCCCAAGCTCTGTGTCGACTGAATGTCGCGACGAGTACCGTCCATTCTTCCTTTATCCACGTAAGGCAGAAAGATTGGAAGTGGTTCAGAGGGACGTGGACGGCGATTAGTCGCGAACTGTTAGACGGAGACTGACGGAGCGTCCAGCACTAGACAACTCGTCTGGTGGTACGCCGGTACTCGTGTCAAAGTTCCGGTCTCTCCTTTCCCTTGGGACGGTCGAGTCATTTTTCGTTTTGTTAAGGCAGTCAATTGTCTCAGAGAAATGACCCTGAGTGCAAGGGTTGATGTAGAACGACAACCTGTGTTTAGTTCGACCCCCTCCCCGCGTCGAACCCCTGCGGTGCCTCCCTCATGGTCCACTAGAGACCGCGAAGGGTCCTGCCCGGCTACCCGTGACCTAGGACCTTTGTTACGGTTTCCCCAAGAGGTCGCAGGTCATGCAAACCCTGTGAGTCCCGGGACCAACACAGGAAATCTCCGTTTCTTCTGTGAGACTGTGGAAGTGTGCCCGTTGCTCCTTGACACGGACTGACACGTAAGGGTTCGACTGACTGGTACCTTGAGAAAAAACAGTGGACTGCAATGAGTCCAGGGGTCAGGACTATGAGTCTCGGGATTACGATTCGGTCCGACATTTGTGTCCCTGCGTCCCGTCGTGGGGCCCACGTAATGGTAATAGATAGTAGGCGACGAACCAGTCCTAGTACTCGTCGGCCAGGTGAAGCTTGTGTGGGTGGGGCCCACACTAGTGGTGTCTGTAGACGGGTCAAGCCAGTTTCAACGCCAACTACATCACGAACAGTTTGTGAACTTTGTCTCGTTTTTTAGGAGGCCACTTCTACGATGTCGAAGAGTCTTTGGTCGGTTACCGTTCGCAAGGACACGAGTACCTGGGTTAAGCAGGTGTGGGGATAGTCTTGCGGACGGTAGAGGACCGACTCAAGTGCAGACAGGAAGGGGAAGCTACAGGTCTCGAAGAACGCATATCGAGATACAGGGATAGTGGAAACAATTAAGGGGAGAAGTTCCCGCATATGGATCGGACACGTCGGAACACACTCTTCACTCTCACAACCAGCAAGTCAGCACGGGTTGAGAAATACTGGGGTACCGGGTGTCGGGCGGTCCAAGGAGACAGGTACCCTAAAGGGTCCATTCTTATGACCTCACCCAACGGTAAAAGAGGAGGTCCCCTAGAAAGACTGGGTCCCTATCTCGGGTACAGGGGACGTAACGTCCGTCTAAGAAATAACAGACTCTGTGGTACGGGTTTAAAGTACGTCAATTAAATTTGGTAGGTATTTACCTAGACGTAACGTTGAATCTTCTTAGTTTATAATTAATTCTGTCATAAGCGACGATTTACAATGTACCGTCGGACCTCCCCGCCCCTCAAACCCCCTCTTACATACACATGCCGGCTCGAGAAGACGATATGTAGTACGATGATTGTTACCAAGGAGAACCCTTCCGAGACTGTCACCTCCCTCTCCCCTCTAAAAATAAAATGAACTTCATGAAAAGATCATAAACTTAAGATCCTTGCACCCAAGGAAGACAGTAATTTTTTTCTTTCCATCTAAATATTTAATGAATCTTCGTCAACTCCCTACCTCACCTTTCATTATTTTTGTGTCAAACCCCCTTTTATTTCCTGGGTTCCTCCTACCGGATGTCGAGAGATGGGAGCCCTGCCGTACTCTGTCCGTTCAGTCGACGGTCGTCTTCGGGGCTCTGGTTTACCACCGGTAAGCTGGGTAGGTTGGTCCTGAAGGGGCCGTCGGGTCACCGATTCTTAGGCGGAAAGTCACGTCCCCTGTGCCCAAGCTAGGGACCACCCCCTTGCTTATAAGGTGTACGGTACCTCGTTGATTCGTGACGTTGTTTTCTAGGGCGCACTGCGTTGTTTCTAGGTCGTACTGCGTTGTTTCCTAGGGCGCACTGCGTTGTTTCCTAGGGCGTACTGCGTTGTCTCTCGGACGTACGCCGTTGATGCTGGGCTACCCGGTTTATGTATTTATATGCTAAATATTTCAATGACGAACGTCAATTAGACCCCCCATCCATCGGCCCCCGTAGTGGTCGAACCGGACCCAGAGACGTGTAGTCATTTCTCTCCAGGTGCCAGTGCACCAGTCGCTTGCGGGTGTGTGGCGCCGACGCGGAGTGAGTGGCAACTTCCTTTCCAACTACCGGAGGTCCATCAAAGGAACACGACTCCATCGTAACAGAGGTACCCCTTTCGGGAGACGTCGTCTTCTGTGTCTGTTCCTTGTTGTAGAGTACTTTCTACCTGAGCATTCTTTGTTCGCGTTCCACGGACCGGGGTGTCCGGGGGCGGGACGTCTCCCCTGTCCTACTTGGACGACGTGCGCGTCACTGGTCGTCCGGGGACGGGGCGTCTCGCCTGTCCTGACTTGGATGGCATGTGCGTTNTTAGACCCCCCATCCATCGGCCCCCGTAGTGGTCGAACCGGACCCAGAGACGTGTAGTCATTTCTCTCCAGGTGCCAGTGCACCAGTCGCTTGCGGGTGTGTGGCGCCGACGCGGAGTGAGTGGCAACTTCCTTTCCAACTACCGGAGGTCCATCAAAGGAACACGACTCCATCGTAACAGAGGTACCCCTTTCGGGAGACGTCGTCTTCTGTGTCTGTTCCTTGTTGTAGAGTACTTTCTGCCTGAGCATTCTTTGTTCGCGTTCCACGGACCGGGGTGTCCGGGGGCGGGACGTCTCCCCTGTCCTACTTGGACGACGTGCACGTCACTGGTCGTCCGGGGACGGGGCGTCTCGCCTGTCCTGACTTGGATGGCATGTGCGTTGCTGGTCGCCCCGGGGGTTGGACTCTGTCTGTGGACCGGTCTTCGTCTTCGGTGTGAGCCGTGACCCTCCCTCCGTTCGTCCTTGGAGACGCAGGGGGTCGGAGGTGGGCTGGGGAGAGGAGGGTCGTGTGGAGGGCCGTGGATTCACGTCATGGACGGACAGGGTCAGCGTGGTCGTGACCCATGACCTACTTCTCGAAAAACTACCAGTGCTCCTCACTCCAGGTGAGAAGGGAGGAGAGCAAGACGTGGTGGTGGGACTTTCCTCGTGGTAGCGTTCCACCCATGATGCGTCGCTGTTGTGTGTCCTGTAGCCCAGGGAATGTCCCAAAGTGCCTTTCCCCTACTTCCCTGCGGACCTCGACCCTAAATAGTATGTCGTTATGTACTACTTCAGTTTACACAAATTGTTTGTAATAGTCTGGCCTGAAGAGATTGCCAAGTCACCAATTCGTAGGTGGACGGTCACGTCCCGTGTTCCCAAGCTAGGGACCAGGCTCTTTTAAAGAATACGACGACCCGTTGATTCGGACCGCGGTGTTGTTTCTCAGCGGGGATGATCTACGTTGACCTCTTTCTACTCGTGGCGTTACTTCTGAGTCATGTCGGTTGTTATTAATTTTGCGAAATTTTTTATCGTTTTAACTCTCCTCCCAATATCTCTGAAAGGTGTATCAGGGAGGGGATTGTGCACAAGACATGAGGGGAGTGGGCTGATACTAGTTATAAGGAGTACCCTCACCCCGTAAACAACGTTAAGGATTTGGATGTCCCTGCGTAGCAGTAGACTTTCAGGGGAATAAGAAATCCTTGTTTTACGAAAGCATGGACATTAAACGAGATTTCATTTTGTGTGTGTGTTTTTGTGTCCACTTCGTTTGTACCTTACTATAATTGACAAATTAGGTCCTTGACCCCCATACCCAAGTAATATAAATCAAGTAAGAAGAAAACACGCTCTTAAACTTTAAAGAATGTTATTTTTCGAACCCTTCAAGTTTTCGTTACACTATGGGATTTAACCTAGGACCTTATTTTTTTCCACGGATTCACCTTTTTGACTACTTGAGACTCTTTTCAGACTCTAAATCAAGTATCGTTACATGGTCACACCCCGAAGGGTCTATCGAGTCACCATTTCTTAGGTGGACGGTTCGTCCTCTACCCCCAAGCTAGGGACCCAACTCTTCCAGGGGACGTCTTCCTTTTCCGTTGGGTGAGGTCATAAGAAGGATCTCTTAGGGTACCTGTCTCCTCGGACCACCCGATGTCAGGTGCCCCAGCGTTTTCTCAATCCGTTCTGACTTCGATGACCCGTCTGTGGTCACGAGTAGAGGCTCAAACTTGTCTCCGTGGAACCAATCCTTCACGACCCTCCTTTGACACATTTCCCGTGGACCCCTGAGAGACGATCGAAACGACGACGACGACGATCCAGCGGAGTCAGCACAGGCTGAGACACGCTGGGGTATCTGTCGTCGGGTGGTCCGAGGGGCAGGGGCCCTAAGAGGTCCGTTCTTGTGACCTCGCCCAACGGTAAAGGAAGAGGTCACGCACTTTCACTTTTCACTTTCACTTCAGCGAGCCAGCACAGGCTGAGAATAGTTGGGTGAAGAGACGTTTAGATTTTAATAAGGTTTCAGTTTTCCAATTAAAAAATTCAATCCATTCTTTGTTGGTTCCTCTTTTTGTCCGTGTTTTTCGTTTCGTGAGTTTGTATGAACATTTTCAGAAGTATCTTAGCGGGAAACACTAGGACGGATTAACTCCGAGCCAAATAAAGTCCTTTAAGTAGACTTTATCTCTTTTGTTGTATGCATCTAGTCTAACTTCTTTAAGTCAAAGAGACGAGGGGGAAGACCTAACTTCTTGATGTAGTGTGTTTGTGTGTGTTTTCTATTGATATAAAGATAATTCAACCCTTTTCAAAAGTTAATCGTTATTACCGTGGAGTCTATTTGGAATACCCGATTATGACGGTGACGCGTTTTGATCCAACCAAAATTCTACCTAGTGTCGGGTCTCTGAAGAACGTAACTGATCACCTGACTCAGTAAAAAGTGAGATAGGATAGAAAATTGACTTTTTAACCCTCGCTACCTCGTCCTTTCTTTTTTTACTATGTCTCACTTAGTCCTACCTGTACACCTTTCGAATTATTTTTTTATTGAAATCTTTGTCAATCTCTCTAACCCTACCTGTCCATGTGGGACGAGATAAACTTTACCTATTGATTGTTCCTGTATGATACAACGTTCCCTTGAGACGAGTTACAGTACATCGTTGGACCTCTCGTCCCCTAAACCCCCTTCTTACCTATGTACCCATACATACCGACTCAGGGAAGTGACAAATCAACTTTGATAGTGTTATAACAATTGACCGAGATGGGGTTATATTTTATTTTTCCATTTTTTCTATATTGAAACATTCTCCTTCAATGAATGGTTCTCTGAAGCGTAGTATTTTTCAGGACCTCTTCTCCTGGTGACAGTGAAGTACTGATGTCAAGGAGAGGATCCGTACTTGTGTCTTCCTCTCCCGAGTTCAGATTAGGTACATGACGTGGTACTTCGTCGGACGCACTCGTGTCGGCGGAGTCGAGACCCGCCGTGTCTCCGAGTCCGTGACCCAGTGGAGGACATTGACCTCCGACGTATTAGGTCCCCTGTCTGACGATCCGACTGAGCACCGGGACTTTGACTGGTGATGCACTGGAACCCTTTCAATAGACTTCAGTGACGTTTAGTGACCTAGAGGGACCACCAGGTCGCCAATTCTGAGGTGCGCAGGTGACGCCCCCCGTGCCGAAGGTAGGGACTAACGCCTTGATTCCAGGACGCTCGATGCGTCGTGTCGGCTGTGTTTGTTTTTCGACGTCTAGTGGCTATTCCGCCACACGGCAGAGGAACGACGCCACGCGTTGTCGGGTCGGGTGACAGTCTCCCAGGACCATAAACATGGACGAAGTGCCACAAAAAATTGGACAAGTCCTGACACCAAATCTCTTCTTGTCTTGGATCCCATCACCCTACGGTCTTGGTCTGTGAGGGCGGATGAAGGTCCCAGTGCCCTACCCCTGACCTACGACGAACTCTACGTCCCCAACTTTAGTTCCGTCTCTTAATGGAAACCTGACCCTACCCCTGCTCACTCTTATTTGTAAAGGTACGTTGGCCCTCAAGTTACAAGATCTTCATCCCACAAATGTCTGCCGTACTTTAAACCGGACGTGGTCCCTCAGTCGTTCGAGTCATAGTCAAGGAGGACCAGAAACTTTTGTCTTTGGGTGTGATTGGTTGGAGCTGAGTTTGAGTCGGATGACTGACGTGCTAAGTCGTCAGTAGTATACTCCTTCTGTTGTATTGCGTGTGACGTGCAGTGGAATGCGAGGAGTGTCGAGAGAGAGTCCGTCTGTCTTTAAGGATTTATGTTCGGTGTCCCGGTTCCCGTGAGGAAGTGATCGGTGGTTGAGTAAATAACCTGTAGACCGTGAGGTTTACGTCGAAGGTTGAGTAGACTGACCCCACGGTCAAAGTCTGTCTTTTTCACGGACTGCCCCCCGACCGTACCCGTACACTCGCAGAGTTGAGTACACACTGCCTCCTCCGCTGTATGTTGCCCCAACTGCACCGAGTCCTAATGTCTTTGTGTCTGTCCTACCGGACCCCAATGCTAGGGTCCTCTCGTGACCCCCTTGCCTACCTTGTCCTGATCTTAAGAACAAGACGAAAACGTCCGACGACCAGGGTCCGTCCCATGGACTGGAGAAAGCCGACACGGAAGGGATAGACACTTCTCACTGCTCGCTCTCCTAAGTCACCCTACTACATCCATTTTGTACTGTTGTAGGCCGCCGCCACCGACAACAAATCCGGCAGTCGGTACAGGTTGAGACACGCTGGGGTGCCTGACATCGGGTGGTCCGAGGAGACAGGTACCTAAAGGGTGTTTCTTAGGACCTCCCCCAACGGTAAAGGAAGGGGTCCTCTAGAAGGACTGGGTCCCCTAGTTTGAGTGCAGAAGAGGTGACGTCAGTCTAAGAGATGGTAGACTCGGTGGTCCCTTCGGGAACCCATCATAACGATAAAATTGTTATAATTCAGGAGACCAGACACTTGTACTTTACAAAGGTGACTAAACCCAGAAAAGAAGTCGTTGTGACACATCTAAAATCACGTGTTTGGAGCGTGGAAGAACCCATTTAATAATGTATCACAAAATACAGAGACTACGAGAACATTTACCTTAAAAATAAAGAGAAATTTTAAAAATTAAGGCAAAATTAAAGGACAAGTCTAACAAGCGACAACTACTTTATGTTTACTAGACACACGACTAAAACGTTGAGACGATTTAAACAAGTAATCGAGATTATCAACAAAAAAAAAATTACCTAAAACTCCCCAAAAGATGTATATCCTACAGTAGACACATCTTTTTATCAAAATGAAGAAGAGAAGGTTATACCTACGGAAGAAAAAGAAAGAAAGAAAAACACCGGATCAACGAGACCGACCCTAAAGGTCATGTTGTGACTTAACAACAACAAGTCAGGGGTTCAGTACGGACTGAAACACTGGGTTACCTGACGTCGTGCGGTCCGAAGGGACAGGAAGTGGTAGAGGGTGTCAAACGAGTCTTGGTACAGGGGACTCAGTCGCTACGCTAGATTGGTAGAATAGGAGACGGCTGAAGAGGAAACCGGAAGTTGGAAAGGGTCGTAGTTCCAGAAAAGGTTACTCAACCAAGAAGCGTAGTCCACCGGTTTCATAAGCTCGAAGTCGAAGTCGTAGTCAGGAAGATCACTTATAAATCCTAACTAAAGGAAATCCTACCTGACCAAACGAGAGGAACGACAGGAGGTCGTGGTGTTAAACTTTCGTAGTCAAGAAGCCGTGAGTCGGAAGAAGTATCAGGTTGAGAGTGTAGACATGCACTGATGACCTTCTTGGTATGGAAACTGAGGTCGCTAGAGACAGCCGTTTCACTGCAGAGACGAAAAATTATACGACAGATCCAAGCAGTATCGAAAGGAAGGGTCCTCGCTCGCAGAAAATTAAAGTACCGACGTCAGTGGTAGACGTGACTTAAGATCACCACTTTCGTTTGCAGGAATAAAACAAGGACTTGAATTCCCCCTTTCAAAAGTCAGACGATGGTGACTGAAACTACAATCGAGACCCAAGAAGTGTGCTTGTGAAGTGGTACAACTTCACTAATTCCATTAAATTTAGATGTCAGAGTAGTTAGTCTGAAATCGAGACCACGGAGGTAATTTACGTCTAATTATTTTTATCAAGCAAAAGTTTTAGACGTGACTTATTACAAATATGTCGTTCTGAACCACGTACTCTTCTTTGTATGGAAGGTGAACCATTTCTCTAGTCGTTCCTTTGGTAAGTGTCGAAAGAGTTTTATATCTAGGGGACTTTTCTTTGTTATCCTTCTTCCACTCTTAAGAGCAATAAAGAACGAATGTTTAAGAACGGAGTCATTTCATTGTCCTTATCCTGATCAGTTTCTCTTCCACGAGATAGGAATTTCACCAAAGTTGGATCTGAAAGATGGCTCGGTTTAAATTATAAATGGAGTGAGTGATTCTCCAGTACCCAAGTCCCATTTTGGGTACTAACTTTTTCTAAACTTTTTCAACACTTTTCTGACTTTTTCAAAACTACGAACTTTTTCTCACATAGAAGTTTTACTCTCTTGGTAGATTGACAATTTATATTCATAAGAGCATCACTACGAAGTACAAACAAGCTTCCACTAGCCCATCTGGGACCCGTCAGTGATTTAATAGTGAACGTCAAAGACGACAAGAACCCGTTTGGGAACTACTGGATGTACTTTTTAATTAAACATTAAAACGATTTGTGTTCGATCTTGACGTACTTGGTACTCCGACCACACAACCCGTTTCGTAGGTGTGGAGTACCGTCGAAATAGTATGAGGTGAATGTCATATCATTAAGATTATTTTACTCTGTTTGAACCACTAAAGACACTCACTATCTTGTACTTTACTTTCAATAGTCTCTTCTACGACCAAGGACCGGTATCTCGGTGATGGAGATACTGAAGACTGAGACATGAATGTCTTATTAACTTCTAGACTCTTATGTCTGAAAAGTAATTACGAAATGATGTAAAGTATGTTAAGTGACGTGTATATTATACATATAAATAAAAATTGTAAACTCCTAAATATTTCTAAGTCCTGTATAGAAGTCTCTTACAAGTCTCTAATGTCACTTACTATGGTTAAACTTCCTTTGGTCTTTGAAGAGGGATAATCGTAATGTTGGGTGTGAATCCTTGTCATGGTATTTATAGTTTTAGGGTGTAAAGTGTCGAGTAGACTTATTTATACATTTGGTATCGGCTGCATCTTGCCTTGTGGTGGACGTTATTTGTTTTTGTGTTGACGTAATTTTCCGTCACTACCTATCTTAAAGTCAAGGCGTTTTACTTCTTGAGACCGCTAGATAAAGTCTTACTACACTTATATGAGTTGTGATGACTTGACATGTAAATTTTTGCCAATTCCCTTAAGAGACCACTAGGCCACTAATACTGAGGTGGCAAGGTGACGTTCCTCGTACCCAAAGTTGGGGACTAACCCTTTGATATCCGGTATACGGAACGTCGCGTCGGTTCTGTTTTTTCTTTTTTTCTCACTTGACGATATTTTGACCCCCTTTCTAGTGGCACTTTGTGGTTACGTACGGGTGACCTCACCGTCTTTGAAAGTTTGAAATTTTGACCCATAACCTCTTTCATTTTTTGTCCTCCGAAATATATACCGATGGATCCTCATATTTAACCAGGTTTCTTAAACTTTCTATTACACCGTAATAGAATGTCTCGTCTTGGATACTGTATTGTTTGTGTGAGGATTAATCACTAAATTCTATCTCACGCGCGTTTGCTCTGTCGATTTTCTCTTTCACCCCCCTCCTTCCCCCTCTTATGTAAAAGTAAGGAGAAATTGTTTTGAGCTTTCATTCGTTTTACTCATTATGTGACGAATCCCATTTTATATATACATAACAGTGATATATTTATTCGTTTAATGTTTTTATCAAAAAACATTCTGTCTCACCAATAGAGAGTTTTAACGGGGTGCAAGAGTTGATAGAACGGACGGGTCCCCTGTAGACCACTACAGACCACTGTAAAGACCTCCAACACTGAACGTCCCCCACCCCTGCCCCCACCCTCGATGACCATAAATCACTCATCTTCGGTCCCTGTGACTGGTCGGGTGTCACGGACCATGTCGGGGGGTTGTGATGACGGAAAAGCCCGGTCCACTAAGGGAAAGACTTCCCGATACGAAGTACGACATTGTCTGACTTGTCGGAGGAGGTGTGTTGGGGTCGATACTGTTTCTACAGAGGTCTGAAACGGTTTTCTGGGGACCTCTCCGTACTAGTGGGACCCCAACTCTTGGTGACGAGAGTTCCCTCCGACACCCACCCTTGTGCCTTCTCGTCTGTCCACGAAAGTGGTCCCACCCCTTTCGGGACCTCGGTGTCGATGACTCGGGACTAAGGGTGGTCGTACCCCTAACACGTATCCACCAGTCAAACCTTAAAGGGTTGACACGGTCTCAGTGTCCTCTAAGGGACCGTTTCCAGAAAAAGGCCCAAATGGTTGTGTCAGAAGATGAGTCGAATTGAAAACGACACATAATCACCCGTGTCTTCAGACACTGGATCTGTGAGGTAAAAATGGAGACTATAATTTGTTTCCTTTTGTTTCTAGTGGGGGTTTGGTCTCTCTAGTTTGACATTTTGGGGTCTTAAAGTTCTCAGGGACGAAATAATGTCATAATAAGGTCAACCCGTCTACCATCGAACCAGTGTTCGAACTAGTACTCTAGGCCAAAAACGACCAAAGGCAAAACAAAAACTAAAGTGCTGAATGTCTGTAGTGTTGTGCCCCTTTGTTTTGGTTTTTTCGCAGCATAGTTGGAATGGGACCATAGAAGCGATTATATTGGTGTGTACTGGAAGAGTAAGAACTGGGTGTCGAGTGGTCGGACACGGGACTTTCCTCTACGTGTGTGTAATAATGCTCAGGAGGTATTTCGTTCTTCTTTGCCTCCACGGAAGTCCCGCCGCGGGAGATGAGACAGTAACAGTGGGTTTACTGGACCAGTCAATGTCTAAAGGTCTCACGGTGTTTGTGTTCTCTCTCAAAAGTCGCAGGTGACTTAAACATGTTATCCTCGAGAACTAAACCCCCAGGCGTCTGTTGGAGACTTAGACTCCTTCCCGAAACCCCTTGGGTGCTTGGGAGATTCACTACGTTAGAAAGGACGCGTGTCTTAGCATGTGAAACAGTTTAGAGTTTTCCCGGGTCCAGTGTTTTTGTCAATTTTTCGTGACTACTTGTTTAGACGATTAGGATCGAAACTCTATTACTCAAGGTTGTTTTTGTTCTGGGTAACGTTGTAGTGTTCATCTGTCCTTCGTATTTCCGTGTCCCAGGGATAAGTCACCTCCGGTAGAAAGGAACCCGTTCGGTACGTCGTACGACCTAGAATCAAGGGGTTGGTTCCTACTTTGAGTACGGGAGACGTAACCCGTGTGTCAGAATTGATGACCTGGTGGTCCCGTCAGGGTCACCTTCGGGGAAAGGACTTTTGAAAGGCACAGTAATAATTCACTATACCATAGAAGACGGGGATGTCGAAAAAAAATTAAGTAAAGACACATAAAAGGCCGGTAACAACACTCTAATTCGAGAAGAAAAAAGGTCGACACGGCCCAGAAACGACGACGGACCTGAGAAGAGTCGACGTAGCTCGTCCTCGACGACAGATCAACACCACACACCCGAAGATTGACGTCGCCGAGGAGAACGACGCGTCGCGTCCGAGATACTGCTCGCGTGAAGTCATCAACGCCGAGGACCCGAGATCTCGTGTCGAACCACCAGCACGACGCGGCCGAATCAACGACCCGCCGCACACCCTAGAAGGACCTGGTCCCTAATGTGGACACAGAGATCGTAACCATCCGTCTAAGAAATGGTGACTCGGTGGTCCCTTCGGGAGGAGAACGAAGAAATAGGACAAAAAGTTTAACAGATGTTACTTGTTCGTGACATACATTTTTATGAATCGTGTGCGGACTGTGTGTCGTAGACGACTTGTGCACCATGAACTGTCACAATTAAAGTGCTGGTCCTGTGCACAACTCTGACCGGTGGTTTCTTAGTCTCGAGTTCAGTCTCTCTTATAAGGTCTTCTAGGAGACGTCAACCCGTATAGTTCGTCTTTTTGTGGGTTTGACCTACAAGGTTACCCGAAAGTCACACGGGTCGTGTGTCTAGACAGACGAGGACCCGGATGACACGCAAAGTAATGTACCTATAGGTGTACGGAGTTTCCGACATACATCTTGTCAATGACGTGACCTAGGACGAGGACAAATGTTCGACTACTTAGTCCTCACTGTGTCATCAATGGACTACGGTCGTTTAAGGTGGAAGACTCACTATATCCGTGTACACGACTGGATCCACCTCTCTCTCTCTCTAAGTTGTTGTGTAGCTCCGGTACTTTCCAGTGTCTCTTTCGGAGGACCGAGAGATTAGAGAAGGTTGTTGGGCTATGAGTTAATTGTACCCTCGTTATCCAAATAGGGTGTCCCTTTGGACGACCCCGCCCATATTGTCATCCAAGACTTCCCGAACCGTCCATGTCTGTCATCACTTCTGACCCACCTATCATGCACCGGTCGAAGTGGACATATGAACAGTATCTGCGAGTACATACGTGGATATAAATGTACATCTTGTAGATGAAGAGTAAAATCTTTTACCTTGGAAGAGGGTGGTTTATTTTTTATTCGTTTCTATAGAGACAGATTTTTATATGTCACACCTGTAAAATGAATCCTAAACGACAAGGTGTTAACGGTTTCTCAGGTTTTCCTCTTCAAAGGCGTGGTCGAGCGTTAACACTACTTGACTAGCACAAGTCACCTTTTACGGTCAATTTTTATTTATTTGTTCCTTTTTACCCTCCTCCCCTTTCGCTTTTCGTCAGATTGGACCTTCGTTGTTCTAGAGCCAAGGTCGGCTCACAGTTGACAAATGATCGAAAGAGCAGAATCCTTGAGTGAGTTGGGGAGATAGAGTCAAAAGTATATATATCTAAGTCCCATTATTTACGGATAGGTGTCCTCCTCTATACTTCTCGTTTACTTCAGTCCACTTTTGAACTTTTAGTCTCAGGGTAAATTTACGTTTTAGTAGAATATGAAAGGGTAAGTCTAGTTTTTTACGTCTCACTTTGAGACACTGTTGTTTGTTCGTCTTGTTTCGCACTTTTTTTGTACCTTTCTCTTGCCTTCCCCTGTCTGTCGTAGAGGTGTCATTGACAGACACTACGATCTTGGCCTTTACTAAAATGTGGGAAGAAGGTTGATCTGTATGTAGAGGGGTCACTGTACCTAATACAATATTAGTTTTTTCATGTCTGAAACTTTGTTTTTTTTTTAGTGTAGAATGGTTTGAAAAGAAATCAGCGGTGTATAGGGGTGCCGGTTATATGACTAGGAATTTCCAATTAAGGTGTTCCAGTTCCCAGTGTAGGATTTTTCCTATTAGTCTACATACAAAGACGTAATGAGGCGGTACGAAATGTCCGCCTTCTATCACGAGTAAGTGGTGTGTCTTTGAAAAACTGTTTTTCTGTTCGTGACTTCTGGTAAGTCATCACTTTCACTTTCAGCGAGTCGGCACAGACTGAGAAACACTAGGGTACCTGATATGTCAGGTACCTTAAGAGGTCCGGTCTTAAGACCTCCCGTATCGGAAGGGAAGAGATGCCTAAAAGGGTCGGGTCCCTAGCTTGGGTCCAGAGGACGTAACGCCCGTCTAAGAAATGGGCTACTCGGTGTTCCCTTCGGGTAAGTAATCCCCTTGGGACTCTTTATCTTAAAATAGGACGGACTCTTCCGAAAACTTCTGTTCCTTCACAGGTTGTCTATACTGTCGATGACATGATACCAGTTCACGTTTCGTGTGGTCTCATCTGTCAGTCACAAAATCAGGACTAAAACCATGTCTTTACACTGTCACTCGACCCAAAATAAAGGGATCTATTATAGCTAGTACAGTAAACCTGTTACTAAAAAAAATGGAGAATTAAAATATCGTAGTAACGAGTTTCATTTTACTCTTGTGTCTTTCTTTAAAATCATAAAATATCTCTTAAAATATAAATCGAAGTGTTTGTGTGTATATACATGTCTTGGAAATATCCTGTTCGAAAATTTTTTTCCTCCTGAAAGTTGCGTTGCATGTGAGACAGATATTGGATTTGCTGGACACATCCTGGTGTGTAACTTATCAGATGTGATGTGAACCGCACCATCAACGAGGTAGCACAAAGTGAGAAACGCTGCGGTACCTGCCATCGAGTGGTCCGAGAGGACAGAGACCTTAAGAGGTCCGTACTTATGACCTCACCCATCGGCAAGGGAAGAGGTCACCTAGAAGGTCTGGGTCTCTGACTTGGGTTCAGAGGACGTAACGTCCGCCCAAGAAATGACAGACTCGGTGGTCCGTTCGGGATTCATTGAGTAATAAAGGAATCTCTGGATGACAACTCCTTCCCGTAATTAGTAAGGGGTATTCTAGAAGTTTAGGTCTTGTTTCTGTGTGGAATCCCAGTTGTTGTAAGTGTATGTGTAGAACTATTCCAGAATCGGCCTTGTGGACTCAGTGTCAGACCAGGTGTGACTACCAAAGACTTTGTCTCTTCTTTAGACTTAGTGTATCTCGTAAGACTTTTTGGTCCGTTTATGTAAGATTAGATATTTGCCGAAGAGTCCACCGAGTCACCATTTCTTAGACGGACGGTTAAGTCCTCTTAGTCCTCTACACCCAAGCTAGGGACCCAGCCCTTCTAGGGGACCTCTTCCTTTACCGTTGGGCGAGGTCATAAGAAGGGATCTTTTAAGTACCCGTCTCCTCTGACCGTCCGATGTCAGGTACCCCAGTGTTTCTTACTCTATGTTGACTCCCGTACACACACGCAGACACGTACACACGTGTGTGCGTGTGTGGTAGATATTTACGGGTTTGTAAGTTGTTTGTTGTCTTGACTAGGAAATGGTTCCCGTTCTGTACAAAAGACAGAAGTCCTTGAATTTTGAATCTCTCAAGAGACGAAAAGTCCACTTCATTCTGGACTTGGGTTCGTTAATTTTTTACTCTCTCTCTGTCTGACTTTATCTCTCTCTCTTTTTTCTCAAATTCTTCGTTGTATTCTTTTAAGTTTCCCAACACTTTTAAATCTTCTCCTTTCTCTGGGAAAGAGAAAACCTCATTTTCATCACTACCATCAGTTCTTTCTTTGTTTGAAAGGTCACCCGGGACTTCAGACGATTCAGTCTTGCATTATCCGTCGTCCTCTACGACGACGACGACGATTCAGCGAAGTCAGCACAGGCTGAGACACGCTGGGGTGTCTGCCGTCGGGTGGTCCGGGGGGGCAGAGCCCCTAAGAGGTCCGCTCTCGTGACTCCACTCTCATTTTTCCTGTGAGTCGTGGATCCAAACTTTTGTGCAAAAGGGCAGTTAAATTTTGTATCTTTTCACCAACTGTAGTTTTAGGAAATCTCTTCTAGTTTTTTTTAAAAAAGAAAAGTCACGGCAAATTCCTTAATAAAATAAACGATAGTTAATTGTAAAATCAAGGGTCTAGTCGTACCATATCAGTAATCTTCTTTCCTAAACCTAGGTCTGACTCAATCATAACTATCTTAGTGACGAGACCGAGGAAGTGAACGATTGTGGTCCGTTTGAACGAGTAGGGTGACTCTGTTTCCAAGGAGGGAGTGAGTTCTCGACCACCCTTCTTTTTCTGTCTATCTACGGTTCGTCGAGGTCAAGTCACGGAACGTGTTCACGGCCCATTAGTCGCCAGATACAAGGAGGAGACGAGGACGGGTCACATCTGTGCTTTGTTTATAAAACACTTTTTTACATTATAACTCTTTTCGTACGAAACGGTTGTTAACAAAATCTCAAATTCACATCCCGAAGGAGATGAAAGGAAAACTAGGATTTATATCAAAAACAAAAGAACAATCATAAATGAATAAACCGACACGTCCCAGAATCAACACCCTTGAGAATCAAGGGGCTGGTCCCTAGCTTGGGTCCGGGGGACGTAACCCTCGTGTCTCAGAATCGGTGACCTGGTGGTCCCTTCAGGGATTTGTATCAATTTTTACAGATCACGGAAGTTCCACGACTGTTTACTCTAAGGAACCGTCAAAACCATAGACTGTTATAAAAATAATCGTCCTTGTGTTAAACTATTCCTCTCTGTATGACACGGGAGTAACACTTCCCTCGAAAGAATTTCAAAGACTTTGTTATTTCACATTTTTTAGAATCTCTTCTCTCTACCTTAAGAATGGAAAGACGTTTAGGAGGAATTCACTGAACTGGACGTTTTCGTCTCCCGATCTCCACCGCCCCACCCCCACCCCACCCCACCCCCCCTTCGTTGTTTCTCTTCTCTACAACAGTCGTAATTGATTAGTCGAAAGAAATGGTGGGTCTTTTGTGTTTGTCTAGTGAGACCTGTATAAGATTGGCCGTCGTGTTCTTGTCCTCTCTCAAGGAAATCTTTGTTTGAGACGTGAACATGTCATTCAGGGGATGTAGGTTTGGAAGTTGAACACTTGAAAGTTTCTACACTTACACGCACGGTCGGGGACACACGGTGGGTAACATGACCTACTGACATCAAAAGTTCCATGACACGACATGCTAATTTAGGCAAAATAAAAAACACAAAAACTACATACATAATAAACACACTTTTTCATAATCCGACCGGTTTTTCAAGTAACCCTATGCCTTTTTGAGCTTATGACCGGTCGGGTTACAAGACTTGGATAATGTCGTGTATGATATGTCGGCTAACACAGTCGACCCATGGATCCGGTTGAAGCGACCTGAATCCCTGTTTAACCTGAATTCCTGTTTGCGTGAGGGTCTTGTCTTGAGTAACCATACAGTCTCTGAATGACATAAGTTCCCTTACTTATTTACGATGTCTTAACAAGTCTCAAGAGGAGAGTCGAAACATTTGTCTTTCTTACCTGGGGAAAATTTTTCTAACTAACCAGATCGTTTAGGGCCTCCCGTCCTTGTAAAAATAGGGTTCCGTTTCTCGGTAGAGCGGGAAGTAGGGGAATCTGTTGTGTAGTGGACCTTTGTCGTCCGACGGGTCGATCGGGGGATGAGGACGAGTCTACGAGTGGACATGAGTAGCAACCCCACCCGTTAGAGGTGTTACAGAGGTTCGAACTACACACCTTTATGAAACCCCAAGTGTTGATCGAGTAGCAGACTTTCTGTTAAGTCCCTAGAGTCCGTCGTTCGTTGAGTGCGCCCAACACCCAACGACACACAAGAGTGCGACCCAGGAATGTTGGGGTAGTAAGTCATACTGTTGGGGTAGAGTGTCTCCTCCGAGGTAAATTTTAACTCTAAATTCCGAGGGGATCACCGAGTCACCATTCCTTAGGTGGACGGTTACGTCTTCTGTACCCAAGCTAGGGTCCAGGCCCTTCTAGGGTGCACGGACCCTCGGGGATTCGGGCACGTGGTGTTGATAGCTCGGATCTCGGGTCTCGGTGTCATGACTCGGGTGTACCGTGCTGATGACTCGGACACATCGGGTCTCGGACACGGGACGTTGTTCTCTCCGGCGACGGTGCTCCTCGGGTTCCAGGTGTTGATCTCTCCTCCGGGGTGAACGACGTTGACCTCTTTTCGGACGCGTCGTTGCTTCTGGGTCGTCTCGGTTTTTATTTATTTACTTTAAATCGAACTGACTTCCTAAACATGTCCTTCGGTCTCGACCACTCGTCGACTCACCCTACCACAAGCCCCTGGAAACAGAGGTCTCGAAATGGACGGTCGGGTGACGAGGGTCCCTCTTCCGTCGAGAAGGCGAGACCCTTAATCCGGAGATCCCGTTAAGAAATGAAGGAGTTTACCACACGTAGACAGTATGTGGTCCTTGTTCTGTCGGTCCCCGGGTGTATGTCGTGTTAGGGAAGATGAATTATAAGTTTCTTAAAAAGTTTTATGACAGACTTACACTGGGAGTGTTATTTAGAGATCTAGATTGTCTTCGTTCTTTTGTTCTCTATTTCGTTGAACGGTTTCCATCTATCGATCATTGTTGTCATGTGCTCCTGACCAATGATCAGGTCCCAAGGGTTTGGGTGACAAAGAGTGTAGGGAGTTCGGTTTATTTTGTGGGACCTGAACCTCCCGTTACGAACTAGTCCCTTTTTTAAGTGTATATCGTCTTAACTTGTCTGTTGTCTTTATTGAACTGTCTCCTGTCCTATGTTCCTGTGTCATATATGTCGTATAGATATTTCATGCATATGTCACATAGATATGACATGCATATGTCGCATTGTCACATAGGCATATGTCACATAGATATTACATGCATATGTCGTATATGTCACATAGGCATATGTCGCATAGATATTACATAGATATTCCTCAGAAGAAAAAGTCAGACCTCGACCCATGTCCTCTGAGAATTTATGTGTCTCCTACACTAAAATATACCAATAGATAGGGACGGGGTGTGATCTCGAACCCCTTCCCCCTCCCTTGAGAAAGTTTATATTGTGTGAGTCCTAGTATTTCTATATCATAAAACAACAAAAAAGAAACAGAGACAAAATCGAAAATCCCTTTCTACCAGAAAAAAAATAAAATAAAATAAAAAAAACCGGTACAGTGTACCGAACACCCTATAATTAAGGGGTTGGTCCCTAGTTTGGGTCCGGAAATCATCATTCTCGTGTCTCAGGATTGACGACCTGGTAATCCCTTAAGGGTTGTGTAGGAAGATAGTACGATTTTAATACTGTTTCTTTATACAGGTCTAAAGTCTATATTAGTCTTGGTTGTTCTTGAGTCGGATCCTTTCGTTTCATGACTCAATTAGGGGTCAACGAGAAAGAAAAACCTATGTCAGAGGTAACTGTCTACATTTCGTTTGGGAGATACTTCAGAGGGAGATTGAAAGTCAGAGTGTTCATAAGGAAGGACAAATTAGAATGGTAAAGAAAAACGTACATACAGTGTTGTTCGACTTTCGAGGAATCCCTCTTCCTTGGAACAGTATAAGTTTTAGAAATACGAACCATATCTGTCCGCCACATCAGTGATTCAGCATAGACTGATAACGTTGGGGTACCTGATGTCGGGTGGTCCGAGGAGACAGGTACCCTGAGAGGTCCGTTCTTATAACCTCACCCAACGGTAAAGGAAGAGGTGACCACATCCATACATGGATTATTTATCAACAACCTACATAAAAAAAGTTAAACTAAAAATAAAATAAATAACTGTATGTCCACTGTATGTTATGACGTAATCGAAGTCCACGAGTCGTATACTAAGTCATAAAAACACCTTATATATGGTAATACTCGATAATGTTCTATTCTCCACATAAGGGAGGCGATGTATTATATAGGAACAACAAATAGATAGACTATGTATCGTCAGACATGGGTAATTAGGGTATGGGGATTAGACGGGGAGGGGAAAAGGGCGAGGAGAAGCCAATGGTGTTCAAAACAAAATATACAGACTCTCAAACAAGACGTATATGTGAGTAAACAAAACATAATAAAAAAATCATAAACAGAAAGAGACAGACTGAATTAGTGATTCGTATTATAAGGGATCCAGATAGGTACAACGACGTTTACTGTAAAGTAAGAAAAAATACCGACTCATTATAACATCCCACATAAAAAAAGAAATATCAGGATGTCGTCTGACCCATGTCGTCCCTAGACGGTGACAGAACGTGTGTACTTTTTCTTGTGAACGTATGTAACATAATTATCTATGTCTCATATGTGACATAGGAAAATAGGAAAGGACACAGTTTTCAATAAAGACAAACAAGTTAAGACGAGGTGTTTCCAAATCCGTCGAAGGTGACGTATGTTTCATGTTACAATTGTTGTCTGACACCAAAATCGTCTTTAATACAAAATTTATATCGTTACGGCCCATATAGGAAAAGGACCATGAATGTTACCGATGTAAATAAATCGTCGATTTTCCTCGGACCGACTTATGAAATGTATGTAGTGAATTAAACTTGGGAATTCTAGAATACTATATCTTTGATAATAAGATGGAAAATCCGTCGGGAATGGAAACCCTCCGAATATGTAGATATTATGTCCTCGTCTATATTTTCACTTTCACTTCAGCGAGTCAGTACAGGCTGAGAAACGTTGGAGTACCTGATATCGGATGGTCCGAGGAGGTAAGTACCTTAAAAGGTCCGTTCTCATGATCTCACCCAACGGTAAAAGAAGAGGTCCCCTAGAAGGGTTGGGTCCCTAACTTGGGTCCAGAGAGCGTAACGTCCGTCTACGAAATGGTAGACTCGGTGGTCCCTAAAACTCGTGTATATATCATTTTATGTTAAAAATTTTGTGACACAACAATTAGGGTTAAGGACTTCATTTATTCCAATAATCCTGTATTTCCTTTAAATAAGGAGATCCCCCTTTTTTTCAGTAATTCATCCACGAAGGAATAAGCCGTCTAAGTATTAGAGTTGCACGATTCTTTTTACCTCTTTAATGGGATTTCTCGACCTTAAACATTAATTCCATTTGATCTCCGAACGGGTTCCAGTGTCCCTTTAATTCTCCGTCTCGACTATGGGTCTAAGTCCAAATTACCTCCCGTTGTACGACTCAGAACGGGGTTGAGTACCACGAAGTCTCGGTCCCTTTCCAAGGACGAAACTAGTATGGGCAGAATACGTGTGGATAATGGAGAGAAAGTAACTTGTATTCAAAGAGAATAGAGGGCTTGGTCACGTCTGACCTTAAAATATCTTGTATGTGTCATTTATACATTATTTTTTGTGTTTGTTTAGTTGTTCCTGGATCGTGTGTCTTGATATAAGTTGTGGTACATTATTGGACGTTACCTCTTTTTATGTACTTTTTTATATTTATATACTTAATGTAACGATATGTAGAATTTATTTTGTGAAATTTAGTTGGTGTGTAGTTAAATTTTATTTTGTTTTTGTTTGTTTACTTCTCATCATTCGACCTTTATGAGTGTTGTAGGGACTTTTACGTCTTACGTTTACGAAGATCTTCCCCGAACACGAGAGACCAGGACGATAGGAAAGTTATGAAGTCATAGTGTGGACGACGGATTGAGTCAATTCGATGGACGACTCGGAGGTGACAGAGGACTCAGTCTCACATTTGAAGTTCCGTGTCCGATATAGTCTTGGAGTCGGTTGAATGTGTTGGGGTTTCTGGTCAGTTATGACTGGTGACGGGGGCTTCGGGAAGAACACCTACTGCTCAAACATCTGGAAACAACAAGAGTAGAACATGACAACAAAGGAAGTCGACAAGGTTCAAACCCCCTCTCTTCAGTAGAACGGAGGGACGGTCACTTTATGTTTGTTTTTTCCGACCTTACAGTCTCAAAAGAAACGTTGACGAGAAACTAAAATCCCGTCACTTTTGTGACGAGAACGAGTCGACTCTCCACCGTGGTTAGGAACCTACTTTAGTGAGGAGGTTTATGGTTCTCCCTACCTTTTGTTTGTCTTGGTTGGTTAGACCTTGCTTTTCCTTAAGTTCAGTCCCAGATGAGGTTGGAGACTCTATACGCTAGTGTGGGATTTCCCTTTTGAACCTCACTTGCTCCGTGGTAATGGAACGGAGACATATTTAGTTATTGTGAGTTTGTAATTTCTCTGGAATTTTCTTCAAACCATGTGAGTAAAACATCTACTCCTTTCACTCCCGGTCGCGTTCTCTGTACGGGCTCCAGAGACTCTGTCTCTTCTTAAGGATGATAAGTGCAAGCCGGTGGCTACAGAACTCGCTCCTCTCTCCTTCCTAGCGAGGGGTTTGGAGGTAGACGTGTTTGAGAGGCGCCAAGGATGAGCATGGTCGAGGGGAGGACAGTCTTGACTACAGTGCCTCCGAGTCTCTGCCTGTCTCTGAACAGATTCCAGTGTGTCGTCCGACCCCCACCCCGGTCCTAAACTTGGCCCCGGGACCGGGAGAGGAGGACTAGGGGTTGAGGCCGGGGCCGCCTGTCCAGGTGAGTGGGCGTCGAGGCCTCGGGGAAGGACGAACTTCGGCCCCAAGGCTGCCGGCCTGGGACCGGCCCAGGGGCGCGGAGGAGGCCTGCAGGGAGGATGCGGGCGTCTCAGGCGCTCCTAGGGCACGGCCTAGAGGTCCGCGGCCGGCCGGGCGGGGCCGGTGTCTCGCGAGTGGACTCTTGGGCGCGGCGAGGCCACCGAGGCGGGGCCCCGTGGCGGGGGAAGGGCGGGTGGGCGAGGCCCGGCGAGACCGGCCCGGAGGCGGAGCAGAGACACAGGCGCGATGAAGGGGTAGGCCCCGAGCGCAGCCCCCGCCCCGGAGTGCACGCCGGATAACCGGCCCTACGGCCTGCCGCAAAGGGCGAAGGATTCCTGGCAGCTGGGCCCGTCCTTTAGGAACAGGAGGTTCTGCAAGGCTTTATCTAAGCTCGGGTTCTCAACTGAAGGGTGGATCACTAAAGGGGTTGTCCTGTTTGAGCCAGCTCGCAGGGCCCTAGATATTTCCCACAATGCCTGGAAGCGCCCCGGAGGATCCCGTTGTCTCTCCGTGTCTTATTCTCAAAGACCCCCTTGAAAACATTTTACATTTCCCGACTCGTACACGCCGAATCACGCTACCGGGGACGACCCTTCATAGGTAAATCCCCCACGAAAAGTTTAAGAAGGTTTGGGGTTTACCACAAGTCACGGAGACAAATAACCATTATCGATGGTACCAAAAGTGTCTGTAAGAATACATTAGCGATGTAGGGAAATACCTCCGTCTATGATAAAGTAAAGTGTCTGTTGACCTTGTCCGGCTCCTGTCTTTTTAGGAGCCCTCCTTCGCTCATGCCTAAGACTGGGTTGCGTCAGGTTGAACCGAGGTTCCGACTCGTAAATTGGCCGTAAGAGTACAGGGTGGGTTCCCGGATTCGGGGATAACATAACCCTGTGGAAAGAGAAGAGTTCCCTTTATCGCGACACACCCGTCACGGACTTCGACCGATTCCCGAGGTCCGTTCAAAGGTCGAGGCAGATTAACTGTATACTTTCACTTTCAATCAGCGACACCCAACGGTAAGGGATAAGGTCCCCTAGAAGGGTTGGGTCCCTAGCTTAGGCCCAGAGGCCATGACGTCCGTCTAAGAAATGACTAAAACTGACTCGATGTTCCCTTCCGTTAACTGGATATTAAAAACCTTTAAAAGACTCATAACTTTCCCTTTTTCGTGGCGTATAGTGTTTCCTTAACCCCCACCGCCCACCCCCACTTCCCAAGTCTTCAATTTATTAAAAATTTATTAACATTAAAAATTGTCATTTCTTTTCGTACATTACTTCGTGTGACGTTGTCAACGTTTGGAAAAGTTCCTATTTTACAATTTACAATCTGAACAAATACAACGGCAAAGTCCCACCGTGGGGGTCTAGAGAGTCTGACAAAAACAAACAAAAAATCATCGATCACTCTTCAGGAAGGTAGGGTCTGTCTTAATTCCCCTGAGATACAGGGACCGAGAGTCCCCTTAAACTAAGAAACAGGACTCGTTACAGGTATTAACCACAGTATAGAATCTTTATGTTTATAAAGTGAAAAATTAAACCGTTTTTAAGTATTTTTGTTCTGCTGTTGTTGTTGTTTTTTGGAGCAGTTCCAAACTCTGAAATTTTTTACAGATTTCGACCCGTTTCGATCCCTTCCGACCTCGTCCATCGACTTTATGACCCCTCAGTTATCGGAACCAAGATGTTGGTAGACACCCTAACGGACGAAAATCGACACATGGGAACGTGTCCTATTAAGAGAGACGAGTTTAAAGAGGGAACTGTCCACCCTTAATTTCATACACAATAAGAAGGAAGTGTTCCACAAACTCCCGGTCTACTCCACTTCCTGTACAATGTAATCCAGAAACTTTAATTTTTTTTTAATTTTACGGTACAGTCAAGCCAAGTCAGCGAGTCAGCACAGACTGAGACGCTGGGGTACTTAGCGTCGTGTGGTCCGGAGGGACAGGTAGTGGTTGAGGGCCTCAAATGGGTTTAAGTACAGGTAGCTCAGCCACTACGGTAGGTCGGTAGAGTAGGAGACAGCAGGGGAAGAGGAGGACGGAAGTTAGAGAGGGTCGTAGTCCCAGAAAAGGTTACTCAGTTGAGAAGCGTACTCCACCAGTTTGATAACCTCAAAGTCGAAGTCGTAGTCAGGAAGGTTACTTGTGGGTCCTGACTAGAGGAAATCCTATCTGACCAACCTAGAGGAACGTTAGGTTCCCTGAGATTTTTCAGAAGAGGTTGTGGTGTCAAGTTTTCGTAGTTAAGAAGCCGTGAGTCGGAAGAAGTGTCAGGTTGAGAGTGTAGGTATGTACTGGTGACCTTTTTGGTATCGGAACTGATCTGCCTGGAAACAACCGTTTCATTACAGAGACGAAAAATTATACGACAGATCCAACCAGTATTGAAAGGAAGGTTCCTCATTCGTAGAAAATTAAAGTAACGACGTTAGTGGTAGACGTCACTAAGGTTTTCGTACCTTAAATAGTCCTTTAACCGAGAGTAACTGAAAATCCCCCAACTTACTACTACGAAGAAACTCCAGGGAAACACGAATGATGTCTCGATCTTCGTTCTGATCCTGATCCCACTCCACCCACTCCGATTACTCAACACAAAGTCAGTATTTAGGCTAAACTGAGAAAAACTGGGGTACTTAACGTCGTGTGGTCGGAAGGGACAGGAAGGGAAAGAGAGTCTCAAACGAGTTTAAGTACAGGTAACTTAACCACTAGGATAATTGGTGAACGGAATAAATCCCGTGTTTTACGATTCCCCACGGTTTTTTGAGTTTCTCTATTTACTATTGTACTAACAAAAATTTCCTTCGTAATTATGTTTTTTAGGTACAACTTGTTTTATAGTGTAAAATTTTTATTTCTAATCTTATTACCACGTCACGGACAGTACAATCTTGGACTCCGTCTTCTGTTTGGTTATTGTGACCCAAAGAGTCTAGGAACAGACATCCGTACGTCACCGGACTCCTTCTTGGACTTCAGAACCTATGAGGACATTTTTACACAACTTTACAGAATTTCACTCAAAGATCAATTAATTAGGGTTGTTGTAGACATCATCGGATATACACTTCACGTACGCATGTACCTGCTACCTATCTGAGTAACCTACATTTGTTATCACAACCGTAAACCTAAAGACATAGAGGTCGGGATTGATTTCGACCCCTTTGGTGATAGAGTCTATTTTGCCAGGTATACAACTGACCAAGTTTCTATGGAACTAGTTTCTTCTCTTTTGATTTTAGAGAGTGTTTTGACATTTTGAAATCGAGAGATTAGTCGGTTTTTAGTCTGAAGACAAATTTGTGTTCTGACACACTAAACTTCGTTCAACTAACGTAAGAGATCTGGAGTTAAGGGAGAACTTTCTTGTAAGAAAAGGAAGGAAGTTTATGGACGAATCACAAACGAAAACGCCCGTGACGAGACCCGCCACTTGTTTCTTACTACTTGTTTTGTCTATTCCTACCCTCTCTCTCTACTATTTCCTCAGCTATTTATGTACTTTACCATTAAAGTCGATCACGATTTCGATACTTCTCTGCTTTTGTTTTGAGGTCTTTCCTTTCCCTCGTCCCCTCACTGTACTAGATTTTATGACTAAGGTCCATATTTTTCTATAGAACCCGACGGTCCCACCTTCGGCTCTCCAGGGTTCTCGACGTTTGTAATCCCGGTGTTTTCTCCTGACCTGGTCCCACCATCGTCGCTTTAGTCTGTGACCCGGACTCCGAGTTGTCGCCTTAGTTTTCCACACAAGGGGAAATTCTCAGGGCCTCCGCCCCCGCCCCGTCTCCGGTGGTCTGGATCGACTCCCGCCCTCAGGGATGGCTCTTCTCGGCGGAGATCCCACGCGCGCGCGCGTCACGCCCCCGCCCTGAACCCGCTCAGGCGTACCGACCGAGCCCGGGGCCTACTCCTTCACGTCCCGCTGGTATCTCTGCTTCTCCGCCGCCACCGGCCTCGCGGGGGCCCGAGAGTGCCGAGCCGACCGAGTCCATCTAAGCCGCCGCTGCCCCAACGCCGACGTCTTCGGCCCGACCGCCCCGCTCGCGCCCGGCGCCTCGTCCGGCGTCCCATTCTCCGACCCCCGCCCTTGCGAAACCCGCATCGGCGGGGCAGGGTGAGTTCGGGGTCGCCTGGGAGTCGGGCCGCCACGTCCGACTCCCTCTCGGGCCCAGGGGGCGGGAGAACCTCGCGGCTTCCCTTGCGTCCGACGCGACGCCCGCGGCTCTCTGGTCCCCTCTCCCTCCTCGGGTCCGGGGCGCAGCGCTCCCGTTTTGTCGAAGAACCACAGTACCGAGGCCGCCCCCTTTCGCTGACGAGCAGCTGGAGCTATGCCGCCCCCTGGGGGGTTGAAGAGAGGAGCCCTTCCGCTGCGGGCAACAGCACCCGCTTGCGCGCACAGGCCGACGTAGCGCGAACAGTCGCCTCCCTCTGGGCGAGGGCCTCACGCTCCCCCGCTAAGACTTGAATAAAAGTCCTCCCTATTCTGAAGAGAACTAAACCAGTCGCGGGGAGTCCACCTTTCTTTCTGAATTCAACGGATTTTCACTCTCTCTAGAAGGAAAGGACATTTTCTATCAATAGAAGGGAGCATAAAAAGCGGAAATAGGGCCATATACCCCTCCTTCTGGATCTTAAATGAATCTCCCCAATCAGTCCGAAAGAGGGGAGGGGGTCGGCACAGGTGGCTTCCTCGGAACGAAGAGACGGGGGCTCAGAGGACCACACGGAACTCGAGAAATGGAAACGTGTTACTTCTCGCACCCAAACCTCACACTCCCTACGTTCGAGCACACAGGGTGAAAGGTAGAAATACTGGAACTGAGTGTCGAAGTGGAAAACAGTCGGGTAGAGAATTAAAGCCAGAAGAAAAGTATCTTAACAGGAGTTCTGATGACCTTTAAAGCACATTGACGAACCATGTATCATTGGAAAACCATCTGACAACGATAATCAATGAATTAAACAATCCTTTCTTTTCATCATAGAAGGTATCTCTTTGTCTAAAAAAGTACGCACGGAGAAGGGTAGGGAGGGGTGGCGAGGGGCGTAGGCAAGGAGTGATCTCCCCTCCGAAAATTGGGGGCCCTCCGTCTCTTTCTCCGCGAAAATGAGAAAATCTACGATTTAATTGTTTCGACAATCTCATTAGACCCCTTTTCTGACAAACCCGTTTGTCCAGACCTTCTAGACTATCCTCTTCGTCGGAAGGGAAACAGGTGTCTTCGATAGTCAGGAAGGGCTGACCAATCTCGACGGGAGAAGGTTAGGGGCATGAACGAGACGACTACTTTTTCGAAGGAAGATGGACTAGACGTGTGGGGAGTGGGGGTCTTTCCTCTAAGGTTGAAGAAAGAGGACGAGAGGGTTCTTTTTATACTGAGATCTGGAAACTCTCCTCACGGGAAAGGACGACATAGAAACCTCACCGTGTTTACCAAAGAGAAGAGGGGAGGGAGACTTTTTTCCTACTTTAGAGAATACGTCTCAGAGACAGTCATCTTTAGTCCTCGTAAACGTCACAAAGTGAGGGGGGAGCGGTGGGGGCACCTCTATCTCCCTAGGAAAAAGACTCACGACTAATCCCCTCCTTGTCCTTTCGACACGGACTACGAGAACTCTAAAGGACACGAGAGAAGGGCACACCTTCTCGCTCCGGGACAAGTAACATACCTAAAGGGACGGGGTGAAACTCGAACAGACCTCTCGAACAATTTTCTAGGGAGAAGGAGACAGGGAGTTCTTCTCCGGGGAAAAGGCTTAACGGAGTCTCTAACCGATGTCACAAACTTAGAAACCTTTTCTTTCCGGGAAAGAGTTCCACTTTCCGGACACCCCTTCCTTGAAGACTCCAGGACTAGTGATAACACTCATAACAGGGGACTGTGTTCACACCGTCGCGGATCGCAAGAATGACGAAGTAAAGCAATTCTCGTCGGGGAAACGAAAACCTTAATTGTTCTTCCCTCTGGAAGTCTGAACCCTAATAACCCCGTGTACCGAAAGACAAGACGACAAAAGAAACAAACTAAGAAAAAAAAAAAAAAAAGCATAAGAAGAAAACGAGTCACGACATTTGAAATATGGGGGTCTTGAAAACAAAACCCCTCACAAACTTACTGATTTTCAACAGTGAACCAGTCCAAAAATTATAATGATATTATTTCACATAAGATTACTCCGACTCTCGACGTCACAATCAATTAGAAAGTGACCATCAGAGGGGTGGGAGGGGGACCGAAAACAGTAAACCACCCTATCCTTAATTGTGAAGGGTTAACGGACTTCTGTGCGATTTCTTGTCGAAAGATAGGAAAAGCATACATTTCACAAGAATTTAATGGAGGAAACGGGAACGTCATCCCTAATCAGACTTAAGGCATGGTGAAGCCAACCGCAGAAATCCACGCGACACGGTTTTGTTTCACTTTATCTCTTCAATAAATCTCAGAACCCTTAAAATACCCAATCGTCCTGAGAGACTCCAATAAAACAAACTGAACAGGTAAAATGTACACCTTTTGTTCGGGTCCTTTCAAGTCACTGTGTGTGAGTTCCGGTACGACTCACACTCCCCGTCCTATCCCTGGGACCAGAGGGTGGAACCTCTGGTTTTGATCTGATGAAGGATTGGCACTGAGACGGAAACTTTGTCCTTCTGACCCTCTACTAACAAGAGTCAACTTTTCACTAAAGAAGACAACCTTATTAACACGACGGATGAGGGGGTTTACAATCAGAGGGGGTGGGGGGTCGGGGTGGGTCCCCATCTAGGTAGGGGACCTGTCAGATTAAGAATAAACACAAGTGCCATTTCTACTGTTCGGTCATCGTCATCCTTTCTCAACAAACAATCAGATACCCAATAAAAAGGGAACATGGAGTTTGATCCATTAATAGACTACAGAAGTTGGGTCATCCAACCAATATTCAGACATCATTCCTAATTCGGTATTTAGAGACAGATGTAAAATATTCGTGTACGATATGAATGAAATAAAGTGCATATAAATTTTGAAATTTTTGAAAATACCAATTCCCTCTCTCGATTGTAAATTTTTTATGACTATTTTCATTTCCCTATTATGGTCAACAATAAATAACGAAGTATAAACCTAGAACTCTGTATTATAAAAAATCTTCAAATTGTACATAATGTGTGAGTAACATTTTTTTTTACCTCTATACAGTAATTATTAGGATAGTGGGTGCCAACGTAACAATTATAAACCGAATATCAAAAATTTTGTAAAAAGGACATACCTACATCTATATATGAAATGGTTTTATTTTATTAGGATAAAAAATTATACCCGAAAGGTCCTCCGTGTCACCATTTCTTAGAGGGACGGTTACGTCCTCTACGTTCTCTGTGCCCAAGCTAGGGACCAAGTCCTTCTAGGGGACCTCCTCCCATACCGTTGGGTGCGGTCATAATAACGCACCTTTTAAGGGACTTGTCCCCTCGGACCGCTCGATGTCAGGTCCTCCGACGTTTCTCAGTCTGGGGTGACTGCTGTCTATTTGTGTGTTACAAATAGATCAAACTATTCTGTAGGGTCTGTCGAAAGACACCTCTCCATATAAAGACATGGTAGTAAAAAATAACGAGGTAACTTAAGTCTTTAAACTTCCTGAGCTTACCATTTTAAAACAAAGACGACAGAAACACCGTGTTGGTTCATAGAACTATCTACCTCTCACATCACTGTACGCGACCACTCGATGCTTATTAACATTTTGGCGATGAGATCGAAGATTTAGGATGAAGTGGAGACCCCGAAGGGACCACCGAGTCTACCATTTCTCAGACGGACGTCACGTCCTCTGGGTCCAAGCCAGGGCCCCAGCCCTTCTAGGGGACCTCTTCCTTTACCGTTGGGTGAGGTCATAAGAACCGACCTCTTCGGGTACCTACCTCCTCGGACCGCCCGACGTCAGGTCAGGTACCCCAACGTCTCTCTCTGTGTCGACTCGTCGAAGTGAGTAAGTCGAACCTCAAAGTCGACTCCGCGACTCGACAAGCACCACTGAGGTGACGTGTGTGACGACTCTTTGAACTCCTGCTCTTCCCGACTTCTCTTTTTCCTCCCCTACAGACAAAACGAACTTATCGGCTACACGCACCACCAAAATGTCCAACTTTTCAGCATCTTAAGACAGAGATGGTTTGTGCGCATTGCTCTCTGTCATCGAAACACTGTAGACCGAAAACATATAACCCTCAGTAGAAAATCAGTGGTTCGGAATGTTAAGACCAAGCCAGGTGCCGTATCCACCTCTTCCGTTACCGTGGGGTGAGGTCATGAGAATGGACCTTTTAGGGTACCTACCTCCTCGGACCACCCGACGTCAGGTACTCCAACGATTCTCAACCTGTGCTGACTCGTTGAAGTGAAAGTGAAAAGTGAAAGTACGTAACCTCTCCCTTTACCGTTGGGTGAGGTCATAAGAACGGACCTCTTAGAGTCCCTACCCCCTCGGACCACTCGACTTCGCTGGATCGTCGTCGTCGTCGGTGTCGTATCCACCCCCGTGTCCTTTCTACTCTCGCCAAAAAGGACTCCTTACAAAACTCGGTAAAACACACCAGTCACAACGGGGAGACGCTATTTCTCGACAAATCACTCACACGCACACGAGCACGTACCAGGACACAAGTCTCGTTTTAGAACTCAATCCTGCTACCCCTGCCTTGTCACTTCACACCACCCCTGTGTCGACCGCAACCCACGCACACAAACTCACGACTGACGCGTCGCACACCTGCCGGTCTGGCAATGGAAACCCCTAAGTACAGACTCGAGATCCCAGTGCGCCACGGTAATGACTCTCTCCGTCGTCCTAGTCTTTATTTTCGTACATTCCAATGACTCTTATAGAATTGAGTAGGAACTTAGAGTGTCGACAAACGTACCTGTTATGAACTAAAAAATGACCCAACTCACACGAGACAAAATCCGTACAATTCAAACCCCCTCCCCCGAAGGGACCACCGAGGCACCATTTCTTAGGTTGACGGTTACGTCCTCTCAATTCTTTCTGTATCGTTGGGTGAGGTCACAAGAACGACCCCTTTAGGATACCTGTCTTCTCAGACTCGTTTCAGGTACCCGAACGTTTTCTCCACCTGTGTTCAATCGTCGATTTGTTGGTCAGAACTCTCCCACGGTAGGAACAGTTACTTTGTATCTAGTGTCGAACTCTTTTTCAACTCCGGTGCCTGTCCAAAGAAAAAAATTTTTCAGTTGAAATAATTCTATATTAAGTATATGGTATGTTAAGTGTCACATTTAACATGTTAAGTCACCACACACCGTATCAGTCTCAACACGTCGGTAGTGGTGTGGTCAAAATCTTATGAAGACAGCACGTGGTTTCGTCGTGACAGGTAGTCGTCGGTGAGGCAAACAGGTGAAGAAGGTTTTCAACAAATCAGGGAGTCAGAACAGGTAGAGAAACGGTGGGGTACCTGACGTCGTGCGGTCAGAGGACAGGAGGTGGTAAAGGACCTAAAACAAGTCTAAGTACAGGCAACTCAAGCACTACGGTAGGTCGGTAGAGTAGAAGACAGTAGGGGAAGAGGAGGACGGAAGTCAGAAAAGGTTGTAGTCCCAGCAAAGGTCACTCACCCGAGAAACATAGTCCACCGGTTTCATAATCTCGAAGCCGAAGTCAGGAAGTACTTGTAAGTCCCAGCTAAAGAAAATCCTAACTGACCAAACTAGAGGAACGACAGGTCCCCTGAGATTTCGGAAGAGGTCGTGGTGTCAAACTTTCGTTATTTAGAAACCACGAGTCGGAAGAAACATCAGGTTGAGAGTGTAGGTATACACTCATGACCTTTTTGGTAGCGAAGGTCTTCATCCGCTGGTGATTAGGTGAAAGGCCGAGATTTAAACGGACGAGACCTGTAAAGCACCTTTACTCTAGAATATTGTCACCAGAGAGTACTACCGAAGGAAATCGACGTACTACAAAAGTTCCCCGTGGACACAACACAGTACTTGGTCGTGCAACGCAGAAAAGTATCAGCTCACTCTGAGGTAACACCTACCTGCTGCAAAGTGACCGGTAAGCAGGCAACCATCTGTAAAGCTCGACAAAGACGAAAGGCCGGGGACACTTGTCACGATGTCACTTGTAGGTGCATGTTCAAAAACACGTCAACACACCAAAAACGTGCAAGGAGTCTCACCTCAGCGCCTCAGCACACCAAGGAGACACGGATTTCCCTGTCAAACTCAGTGGAAGAACCGTCTGTTCGACGTACTTTTCCGTTCCCGTACTTCTTTCACTTCGGCCCCTTGCGCACAGGTCCCGACCTAAACTTTTCGGGGTGTGCTACCGTCGACCGCTCTGGGTGCCTCGGAAGAGGTCGGTGTTCTGGTAGAGGACGTGACCCGAAAGGTCAAGACGCGAGCGAGAACGCCAGACAAACACTACACTGTCAGTCTTCGACCTACCACAGACAACTCCACTTTCCCCTCGACTTGGTTTAATTTTACCTCGTGACGGTCGGAAAACCCCCTCCCCGGAGTTTATCGTTAAGGTGATAATAAGGGAATTGGGGGTGCATAGATGTGTGTGTGTATCCGGACTTTAGGTCTCATCGGGACCTCTGTAGGTCCTCGAGCACCTCTTTCCCCTCTGATTGAGGTCCTTCCTCCGGAACAGTCGCGAGAGACACCTTCAGACGCTCGGGACGGCACGAGGACGCGAGTCGTCGGAGAGAGAGGAACAAAGGGAAAACCTCAATTCAGAGAAGAATGTAATGGAGTCGGAGTACCCAGCCGGCAGACGAAAGGATATTAAAGATCGCAAATTTAACCACCGCAGTGTTGCACGGGAAAGCAAAACTCATCCCAAGGAACTCTTGTGTCTCCGCGAGTCGCCTACTCTCGTGTCCCTGCACTTATTTGACAGGGGGGACCCAGCCTTTTGGTCCTCTTCCCGTCCTACCGGGTGTTCCTCTCGCGGACAGTGGGCGGGGACGGGGGAAGGAGCCAGTGTCGAGGTCAGGTCCGTCGTGTCCGGGTACCTCCCCTGGCAGGTAGGGGGACAGCCGGGTCCCTACAAGTTCCTCGTCCCACGAGTCACTACCCCTCCACCTCGCACACGAAAACACCTTCGCTATGCCCACCCGAGGGAGTCCTTTAGTCCCACGTTTATCTCTGTCCCGGGTTTCCGGCAACCCAGGATTCCTCAATGTGCCACAGAGTCCCTCAGGGAGGACGAGTCTTTGTGTCAACGCCAACGACCTCTCTTCGACTCTGGTGAGTCGTGTCACTCTTGTCTAGACATCAACCGAGACCCGAAATGAACTACATTACACAAATAATGCCCCTTTGCACCTGCAAGCCTTCGTCACCCTCATCGAAACACTTTGTAGAAAAGACACACGAAAAGCCGGTTGCCCTAACCGGCGGTCATGGAGATCATTTAAGGACAAGACTTAAGCCTCAACGGTTTGTAAAGAGTGGAAGAGACAGGAGGACAAGTCCCAATCCCTTTCGTAGTTCTTACTTTCGGACGTCACAGAGGAAACCAATTGGTAAAGGTGGAACCAGTCTAGTTCACCTAAAACACCACCTTTGACGTGTGCAAACCATCTGATTTTACCTTCTCAGGGTCGGTCCTCGGGGCCAAGACCCCCATGGTATGGGATAGAGAGACGTAAACAAAACTAACGAAATTATTACATCATAACACTTGATGAATTTGTATGACTAAAATCGTCTATTGGGTACAAAGACAACGGGTTGTCTTCACTTTACACTGGGGGCGTAATCTTCGGCGTCTGTAGGGGAGAGGAGGGAACGTAATTGTTACATTATAAAGTCCGTACGAGTGACAGAGGAGGCACAAGCTGAGAGACCGGGGTACCTGACATCAGGTGGTCCGAGGAGACAGATACCTAAAGGGTCTGTTCTTACGACCTCACCCAGCGGTGGTAAGGGAAGAGGTCCGTTAGAAGGGTTGGGTCCCTAACTTGGGTACAGAGGACGTAACCGTCCACCTAAGACATGGTGACTCGGAGGACCCTTCGGGGGTTGTGAAGGCCGTCCAGTGAGAGTGGGGGGAGTCGATACCACAGTCTCGGATGTTGCCCTCCTGTCGCCGACGGGACAAGTCGAGTGCCCCGACAGTCCTTTGAGCACACTCGCCATAGACCCTTGCGTGAACCCGTCAGAACTTCACGACTCACCTTCAGTCCTTCCTAAGCCGGGGTCTCGACCCTATCACGACAGGCCGAGGTCCGACACACCACTGTTACTTTCTTACCTTAAGACAAAAGAGACATACAAGAAGGTTTCTTTTAAGAATTACTTCTCTTCAGTCAGTTAGTCTAAGACTCAGGGAGTCACATACAAGGAAGTCTTCTAAGAGAGACTCACGGACGATCCACACTCCGTCGACAAGGTCCGTCACCCCGACGTCGTGACTTATTTTACCCGTTCCAAGTACTGGGCTCTTGCTCACCTCTTGGTAGAAATGGAAGATTAAAGTTTTTGAAGAAAGAAAAACTGGAACGGAGTGTTGAACGTCCCAGACAAAGATTTCGTCCCTAACTTGGGTCCGGGGTCGTCCCTTTCGAACCTTAGGATTGGTGACCCGGTGGTCCCTTGAGGGTAAATAGAAGATTAAATAAACCATGTAGCCCAGATAGGAACTCACGAATCTGTTCAGAATAAGAGTAGATGTAAACTAGTCTAGAGTGCATTTAGGTCGAAATTTAACTCTTAAATAGTGTTCCGTCAGAGACTTAACACTAATCTGTCTACAGATGATTTCCAAATTCCATAAATAAAAAGGAGTTTGAGTCAGACAATTCGTCTAAAGAACCACGGTCTATTACGACCGTAAACTCCATCTTAAAAACCACGAACAAAATCGGTTAAACTCGACTCTGTCGAAGGAAGATGGGACGTTCCAAAATTTAAGAATAGGGAAGGAAACTAAACACAGTCCCACTTGGTAAACCACATTCTCCGAACTGAGGTATAGACGTGGACGGGGGTACGACAGTAGGCCGCACCTCTGGGTCGGGCAAGGTGAACTAAGGAGGTACAGACGACTCCACGTCCTTAATATGAGACTTGAGGGTCCCTCACGGAGGTTTCTCGAAGTACAACTGGGGCTCGGCTCACGTTGAGGTCTACATTTTGGGCCTCGGAGTTCGAGAGCACATTCAGTCTCATCCCGACGCGGGAGCCTCGACGTCTCCTGAGGACGCCTGTCAACAGCACTTCTTCGGGGGCTCTGGAGCCTGGTACCCCCACTCGGACCCGTCACACCCGACCACCTGGGGAGTCGTCTTCCAGGGCACCGAGGACCCTCGGACCTATCCCTTCGTTTTCGGCTCTCGGACCTCGCCTTCCAGAAGTCTCTACCTCCCCTGGTCCGTCTCCACCGCTCTCTAGGGACACTCCCTCGTCTTCTCCTGGGCGGAGTCGCAGGGTGTCGCCGACCTCTTGTCGAGGCGGGGCCGGTCCATTCTGCGCGCTGAGTCGAGTGAGCCGCAGAGAGGTCGACCTGACTGCGAAGTGTTCCACTTCATGTCTGCGAGTGTCCACCGAATGTTAGGTAAGGACTTTGTAAAGGTCTTACCACTAGAACTACGATTGAAAGAAAGTCACTAGAAACCTTTGCACACAGGGTAGTCTGTGAACTTCTCCCCTTCACGAATAGAGTGCTTTCTTCACAGTCAGGAGACATCGTCTACGACATACACCCTACAACTCAGAGACACTGTCAACACACCCCAAAGACGTAGACAACAATTCCTTGCTGGGCATGACCAACGAACAAAACCATTGTAGTGCTAGTCCTGTCTCACTCCACAGTGTCTCCACGGACTCCCTCTGACCTGCGTCGTTCCCGAAGCGTCCTACCGATGGGAGCTCCCCAGAGGCACAAAGCCTGTTTGTCTTTCGGGCAAGAAATTATGTCTCACTCTTCACCCTAGAGACGAACCACACCGTACTTTTTAGGTCAGAGACACTCAAACTATAATCTCATTCTCTCTAATCAATCCACGACGACGACGACGATTCAGCGAAGTCAGCACAGGCTGAGACACTCTTGTTACCAATCAAGGAGGTACCGTATGCCCTAGAAGGACCTGGTCCTTGACTTGGGTACAGAGGACGTAAAGTCCGTCTAAGAAATGGTGACTCGGTGGTTCCTTCGGGACACGGACGAGAAAACAAACAAAAAGAACCACGACTCTCAGTGTCCCGATCTAGACGGACCAACTTAGACAACACTTTCGAAATCGGAGTTCTATAAGTACGAGTCGTGTCCGTGTCTTTGTAAGACTTAGCAGACGACCGACTTTGTAGGCTCCCGAGTCATGCAACAGACTGTCTATACACCTGTCCTCTGTAGGTCATTCCTACGTGTCACCGACCACTAGTGAGCTCCACACACTGCGAGAACTCTTTGAACAATAAATTGCCGTACAAGTATTTTCTGGACTAGAGCACACTAAAGGTACTGAAGTGAATTCACTTTCCGACCATACGACTCCCGGTCAAATCGAACGAAGTAACAGTGGGGCTCTCAGAGACTAAGACTCCTTCGAAGAGGTGTCACACTTCCTCGAACGACAAACACATTTTCTCTAGAACAACCTGTCTCGATCAAAAGTCACTAAATTTTCATTTTTTTTAGACTTGAAGTGTGAGAGTCATTACTTCGACTACCGGTATTCGAGAAGAGGTCCAGTCGGTCCTGTGTCACTAGGGGTGTACGGCCGCCAAGAGTCGAGGACAACAATTATCACACACTACCTCGTCACGGGCACCGTGACACACGTGCGACGGTCCGGAATTCCATCTCGACCCCGAAGGAGTCACCGAGTCGCCACTTCTCACGGGGACACCACGTCCTCCACCCCCAAACTAGGGACCCCACCCTTCTACGGCACCTCCTCCTTTACCGTTGGGTGAGGTCATAAGAAAGGGCCCTTTAGGGCACGTGTCTCCTCAGACTGCCCGATGTCAGGTACTCACTGTTTCGTGCGTGTGTTCCACTTTGAAAGAGTAATTCGTCAAGAGAATCCATTTGGGGACACCCCCCCGACAGTACTTTACGGAATGGGGCGAGTGTATTAGTTACGGAATAGACTTCAAAGAGACTGAACTCTAGGTGTCTCCGTGTGAGGAACATTCGGGACATTTCCACTAAGTCTCAAGGACAGGGCGTCGAGAATGAAGGGCCTACACGTTCACATCCATTGTCCAGGTAGACCTCTGAGGTACAGAGTGACTAAAAGTCACAAGAAGTGATGTGTGCGCACTAGTGCCGACAACGGCACTCGCAGTTCTTCACACCCGAGAGAGCAAACGAGGTACACACCGGGGCGAGGACACACAAGGTACACAGCCACCATCGAGACGGACTTCGACCCTGGTGGTGACGGACGTTCAGTCCTTCGAGTCCGAACCTCCTTCAGACGTCTTAGATCCCGGGTTCCGAGTCTCTATGTAGTCCGGGGTTCCTTGAAATTGGTCGGACGAATGTTTTCGACTTCTCGGGCCATACACAAGTAAAGGGAGGATTTCTATAAACACCCCAAAAAAACAAAACAAAACAAAAAAGACCGGGATGTCATTGGAGTATCTATACTTGGTCATAACGTAGAAAAGATCCTGAGTGTCGGTCGAAAATTGTCCTTTACTCTAATGTCTACTTGTCATTCTTACCAAAAGTCATGGGAGGATTTTAAACGGATCTGAAACCTCTTCATACCGTTCGACTAAAACCAACTTTCGTCACCCGTCCTCTCACTGTACAACCGACACCGTCCGACTCCGCCTCTTCAACGACAGTCAAACTGTTTAAGGTGATACCACACTGGAAAGAATAAAATGTATCAAATATATTACGATGTCTGATGACATCACTAGAGTGAACTAAAACGTTCTCCCTAGGTATAATTGAAAATAGAACCTTTGTCTAAAACGTTACTGATAATTCTATGATCACTAGTCGATACCTCTAAAAAATTTTAGATCTACCATCTCTCTTTACAAATCCTGAAGTGGAGACCCTTAGGACTTTGAATTCACGTAAACAACAACGATACGTCAGCGATTCAGCACAGACTGAGGAACGTTGGGGTACTTGACGTCGTATGGTCCGAAGGGACACGAAGTGACAGAGGACCTCAAACGAGTTTAAGTACAGGTAACTCAGTCATTATGATAGATTGACAGAGTAGGAGACGCCGGGGAAGAGGAGGACGGGAGTCAGAGGGTCGTAGTCCTAGAAAAGGTCACTCATCCGACAAGCGTAGTCCACCGGTCTCAAAACCCTGAACTCGAAGTCGTAATCAGGAAGGTCACTTATCAGTCCCAACTAAAGGAAGTCCTAACTGACTAAACTAGAGGAACGTCAGGTCCCCAAGAGTTCTGAGAAGAGGTCGTGGTGTCAAGTTTTCGTAGTTAAGAAGTGGTGAGTCGGAAGAAACCCGAAGGGGCCACCGAGTCGACCATCTCTTAGGCAGACGTTACGTCCTCCGGGTCCTCTGTGTCTAAGTTAGGGACTCAACCTTTCTAGGGGACCTCCTCCCGTACCGTTGGGTGAGGTCATAAGAACGGACCTCTTAGGGTGACTGTCTCCTCGGACCACCCGATGTCAGGTATCCCAGTGTCAGTCTGTCTCGATTTCGCTGATTCGTGTGTGTGTGTCGGAAGAAATACCAGGTCGAGAGTGTAGACATGGACTGATGACCTTTTGTGATCGACTATTCCATAATACCCTTCTCTTGGAGCACAGACTATTCAAAAACGCTCACAATGTACCACCCGACCGGAATCCCACCACCTCAATGTGCGTCCTGTGTATCCGACGAGTCGGCGCCGAAGTTTAACAGACAAGACACGGGAATAGACGTGAACCCCGGGTCCGACAAGTTCGAGGGTGGACTAGACCTCCAGCGGGTGGTGGGATGACCGTCACGAACCCACAGGGAGTGTAGGCTGGAGTCGGAATGGACCAGTATAGACTATTGGGTCTAGTCTAGATTTTGAATTTCGAAACATCCCAAGCGTCGGGAACACTCCCCTCTGAACAAAAAGGACTGAGTCCTGGAAAGCTCTCCAGTCGCTCCGCCTCCCTCTCCCCTCAGACAGGGAGAACCGGGGACGAAGAGGGGAAGGGACAATCCTAGCACGACGATTGGTCCCTCTTCCCCTACCGGACTTCGTCGACCGAACCCACACCCCAGAGGTCGATCCTGGGGAGGAAGCTCATCGTCCACACCTCCTTGACTTGAGTGTCGTCGGGGTGGTCCCGGGGGAGTCCTCTAGTGGACTCGGGAACCCTTAGACTCCCCTCGACACACGACGACCGTCCTCCAGGCGAGAGTCGGACGTCTCCGAGAAGTCTGGGTCTTCCCGAATCCCGTTAGTGGGGTCTACTGTGGCCCCAGACGACGACTGTCAGGACAGTCGAAAGAGTGTCCTTCCCTACTGTTCACAGATTCCACACGACCCACCGCTCTCGAAGACAAGTACCGCGTTCGACGGACACCAGGGGTAAACATTTTGGTGGACACTCGAGCGACATTCGGAGCGCTTCGACGTCCACCCGTAGGACTCCGACCTCGCCTCGACTCAGACCCAGGGCGGAGTCGAAGACGAGGTCGTGAGCCGGAACGGATATCTCACAAATAGACTTCTTTATGAGCTTATCGTAGGTCAGAGTGGGGAGTCTGTGAGTCGGACTCTTGATCTTCACACGTCCCGTCACAGCAAACCTCGTTCCCAGTTCCCAATGGGGTCTTTTTCCACGAAAGAATTGGAAAGTAAAACTTTATTAAACTCTGAGTGTCTTTTCAACGTCTTCGTTACACTTCTGGAAGTGCACCTAGGGAGAGGACACTTGAAAAGTGGTGTAAACGAAAAAAGGGGAAGACTAGAATCAAACATCAACGTCTACACTCCGGATTTATGAGCTGACACTTAAATGAGAGTTTGTTACCCGTAAGACAATCCACTGGCGTCGTGTGATTAGTTTTAGTTCTGTACTTGGGAAAACAGCTTTCTCGTATAAGTGTGACCTGGTCAGTCGGGTGACTACAGAAAATCGTTTTCCCTTAGAAAGACCGGACTCTCTTCCAAGTCCGAGGGAGCACCGTAAACGGACAGTGCGGAGAGATCGGAGGAAATTAGACGTCGCAAAGGACTCGAGCACCGGAACTGTGAATGTCTCCGGTCCGGCAAATAAGACGTCGTAAGACGAGTCGAACCCAAACAGTCGAACCCAAAGGAGCACTAGTCTAGCACCAACACGTACATCGCCCCGTCCTTAGCGCGTCTTCACCAGCCAAGAAAGAGGTACGTAGGAGAGTGTTGAACCACACCCCCCACGGAGGAAGGACCCGTCTCCTTGACGGACAGGAGAGGTCACACGTCCATAGTAAAAGGGGAAGTGTTAATAACTCATAGAACGCCCCTCTATAAACTTATTATGCATTAATAAAGACAAAGAGTAAGTTTGAAAATCGGTCATCCAAATTGTGGGTGACTCCTAAGAGGAACTCCATTAATAGTGGTACTACCAAGGGTTCACCACTAAAAGATCAAGGTGGGAAGGAAGGTACTACTCATTCTCGAAAGAGGAGAAGGGTAAACGTTTATTTAAACTGGGTCGTGGTGCGATCTTAAACATGCGAAACCAGTTCATGTCATTGTCATTCAAGACACCCTCTCTCGACAAAACTCAAGTACGAGGCGGTTTCGTAAGTAGAGACTTCAACGTTCTTTTTCGTTTCCTTGTCAGGACGAAGGATGTGCTGCGAGGTACGGCCCGGAGAAGAGAGTCCGGGTCACTGCTATGAAAAAAGGGGGACATGGACGGCAGTGAACCCAGAAGACAAAGGTGGCGTCTTTAAACGAATCTCTACTTTACCAAAACGGATAACAAAAAAATTCACGATATTTTTTTAATAGTCTTCAGTGTTGTCATTGAAGTGGTAGACATCTAAATTCACTCACAACACAGTCAGTCTTAGAACATAAATGGCTAATTTAATCACATCCCCTTTTAAGCTGAGAAAAAAAAAAACTTGTAGTTTTCTAATAACTACATTTTCTTTTGGTCACCAATCTTGAGGTGTGAAGGCGAAGTTCCCCGCACTCGAGGTGGGGACCACCCCTCCCCCTCATGATTTGGGGGGCACGGAGTCCCGCTCCGTTTTTCTTTTTGGTTTTCTAGAAAAATTTTTTTATCTTCTGCTGCTGGTTTTTTTGGGGTCTATAGAGGTCAATTCCTTAACTCACGAAAACAGAGACACCCTTCTATCTACGTTCTCAGACTTGAGTACTTGAGTAAGGACACTACGTGTGGAGTCGAGGGACTCCAGGCACAGGATACGGAGAGAAGGACTCAGAGCCCCACGCGGCAGTTCGCACCACACCGACGTCGTCAACTGACGACCGGCCGCCCGTAGACCAAGGATGGGAGTCAAAGGAGTCCCACTACACCCTTCAAGTCGGAGAGACACGTGGCTACGACCACGACTCAGTCTAGAGACCCTGTCTCAAAACCCTGACCACTTCATCTTTTCCTATTGAAATAACGAAACCGTCCGTTTCCCCCTGTGTCACCCGATTACGGGAGTTTAGGTTCACAGGGGTGAACCCCTTCTGCCACTCCTCAAAATATCTTTAACAAGTTTCTCCCGTACTAATCGACCACCTGTGGGAAGACTCCATTCATCCTCAGTGTAGCAGTTGGAAACCCAGGTTGACCAGACCCCAGATGTAACTTTTTCTTTTTTTACCTTTAGCCACCCGTCTATTCGCCTCCACTCGGTCTTCCTGTGAAACTACACTCGTCGGTAGCAACCGGTCAGCCGTAGACGTCGACCGGTCGGGTGAACCTGGGACAGGAGTGGCCCGAGGGGTGGTGCCACGGGGACGGACAAAAGGACTTCAGGGAAAACAGTCAACAGCAACTACCGCGAGGGGGAGCAGGGGAGGAGGTCACTTGTCCCTACCTTTCCCTTTCATCGGGAAGGTCCTTCTTTCTTGTACCAATCCCCGACCCACGGTAGGTTGAAGGACTGTCAAAGGTCAATCCAAAAGTGTAATAATTCTAGTGTGACGTGGTCACACAAATAACTAAGTCTTCTGTGTTCTAAAACAAACCTAGACAGTCCTGGAACCCTTTGAACTGAAAAGTTCGAGTATAAGATCTCCTTACGTTCAAAATGATTATTATACTCGAACTCAAACACCGAAGGAAGTCAAGGGTTAGGAACACTGGTGATCGTGTAAAGGTTCTCGAAGTCTCTTCGCAGAGTCTCCTAGCAACCGCAACACTCGAGTCTCAGAGACCCAGAAGGAACTGGTGACCCAAAAGAATGGCGTCCTCCTGGAGGTCTACGTCCGTTCACTTCTTGAAAATACGTGCCCGGAGGGACTTCTGCCAGACTCCTTATTTCCATAGACAAAGAGAGTGTAGGAAAGGAAAAAGGTGAACAATGTGGTAAAAACAAGGGTGACTCTTGTACTCCTAACATCCTGGGGTAGAACGTGCTCCCGGACCGACATCGTCGACAACCATAAAAACGGGTACCGGTACGAGCCTCCGGGGACCACGATGGGTCGCCACGGAGAAGACACTGTTCAAACGAAGGGTGAAAAAGACATTACTCCGGGGTGACTGATACTCAACTTGGAATTTCGATCACACCTTAGAAGGTAAACTGAAATATTTCGTTGTGACGGTAGGTTTGCTCAAGTGTACCTACCCCGTCCTTGGTGACCGAGTGTCCCGTAGGGTGACACAAGTAGGGTGCAGGTGAGGGGTAGGGACACTCTCAAACGGTTCGAGTAAAGACAATGGAGCAAACGAGGAGTCCACCACGTCACCATTTCTTGAGACGGACGGTCACGTCCTCTACGTTCTCTGAGTCCAAACTAGGGACCCAACCCTTCTAGGGGACCTCTTCCCTTACCGTTTGACGAGGTTAGAAGAACGGACCTCTTAGGGTACCTGTCCCCTCGGACCACCCGATGTCAGGTCCCCCAGCGTTTCTCAGTCTACACTGACTCGTGCATGTGTATAAACGAGGAGTTTTGTTACCATCCTATACCCGGAGTCTCTGTGACGAAGTAACACTAAGTAGACAACTAACTACTTCCTTCTTTGGCTCCGGATTTTCTCTCACGACTCGGTTCTAAGACACACATAGACAGTGTATTAATTCTAATTGATACATCTTGTTAATCTCGACGTTTTTTTTTTTTTGTGGTTTATACAAATTAGTGCACTTGTATAACAATGACACCTTGTCGCAGTCTAAACCACTACGAAGAACCGTCGGACTGTCTTTTCCCCCACGTCTGGTAGGGACACTCTTTCCTGTGAACAGGGTCAAGTAGGAGGACGAAGGACGACGACCTCCAAGAGAGACACCGAGTTTCCGGGACGACAGGACACCTCTCATTTCGAGACTTCAACTCCTACCAGTAATAGAAGGACATTAAGTGCAAAACCTCCTCACCTTTCAACTTTTTACTCGGTCATGGTATGGGTAAATTTTCCGTTGGTCCTTCGCCAGATCTGTAAACCCCGTGACTGAAAAAAAAAAATTTAATTCCATATCGAATGTATGTCACCGTAAGTGAGCACACACACACACACACACACACACACACACACACACACATGCGTTTGTACGCCAACACATTAGTGTCGACACGGCTGTGCTGTTTTTTTTCCCTTGTAGAGGTAGAGCGTCCGAGGATTGGGAGGAGACGTCGACGAGGTCAGGCAAAAGAAACAAGTTCTAACACACAACCGACAATACACAGGTAACGTAAAAGTATGCTCAAAATCCTACAGACAGTTAAAGACGTTTGCATTCGTGGCAAATATGTCAATGGTGTGCTGATGTTTAGGTCCTACAAGTCGGGTCCAGCGCTTTGAGGACACGACGAATTTGTCCGTATGTGGAGTGTCTTGTGTAAAGTGGGAGGTCACACGGATTGAACGTTGTCGAAGGGAGTGAGTTAAGGAGTAAGACGACTGTAGACATGGTATGGATGGTCAGCGGTCCCAGAGGTACCCCACAAGGCATGTCTCACTCGTCATTCTAGATTATCGTAAACAACTGCAGTGGTTCGACATCAGTAGATAGTCGAGGTGTCTATAAACGACGCACGACAAGACACGGACCATAATGCGATCTGTCGTCCCTCCACCGCTGCGGTTCACTCTCCACTAGGAAGGGGAGCACCCCGAGTGCAAGATCACCCTTGATCTAGACGTCCGACTGAACGTAGAACGAGACAGACAGCCACGTCCGCAGGACAATGTACGCACGTCGGATGCACGTCCGTCTATGTGCACACATGGAGACACACTTGTCGACACCCTCTCCTTGTTTTTCAGAAAACATCTAATTGTCCAACCCCCTTGAAGAAGTATGACGTAGGACACGGACCTCAAAGTCTCTTGAAGACCCTTCATTTTGAGGAAGTACTCAATGTAAATGTAGAATCCATAACACACACACACACACACACACACACACACACAACATTACAAAGTATTACTTTTTAAAGAGTGAATGAGTCTTCACTTTTCCTCTTGTATGATTTAGGGACACTTGGACAGAGAGTGGAAGTCAATAATGGTTGAGTACTGGCTGGGACATCCCTCCGTTCGGAACGTCCATTAACCCAAGTTCTGACTATAAGGTGAATGTCTAATTAGAGAAAATGAATTCCGAAATACACAATGATAAGATAAAGTTTCTATTAAAATAAATAAGCTCATAATTCTACCAGTAAAACATTGTATTCGATAAAATTACACTCAGACGAAATATTTACGAAATCCTACTTTCGAAGGATTCTGACTTAATTCGTACACAGAGGGTAATAGCAGTAAACAGGTCGATCCAGTCACACAAAGTCATTCATTGTGTAAATTTCTTTCCTCAACAAGTCTTATCTGACGAAGAAAGTCCATGAGAAAACCGAGAGACAGTATAAAACGTTTCTTCTTGCTTCGGTTACCACGACATCGTGATTGAAACGTCAAGAGAAAACCTCAAGAACAAAAACAACACACCAATTTAAATACTTCAATCTCATTCACTAATGTGTAATTAAGTCTAAATAAAGAGAACACGTCTTCCTTTACATGTTTAGTGTCGACTTTGAGGAGACTGTAGATGACTCCTTCAGGTCCAATACTTCCAGGTACCTTGATTCCACCTGCTATTGTTTCCTGAGCTCTTACCGACACACTCAGTCCCAGAGAGCCGACCCACGGCACCTGTGAGTCTCTGTCTGTTTTAGTACCGGTCACGACTCCAGAGTCTCAGGTCGTGGAATCAAAGGGATCTCGGAAATTCGTAACACCTGGGACCTAATTGTCTTCGTTGAGCTTTTCTTTTTCTTACACTTCTTTATTCTTGAATAGGAAGAACCAACAGTAACAATGGTCCCTTGTCACGGTAAAGGTTTCGTCTGTCGTCCCTCCTTCTCAACACATTTAATTTGGAACAGACACTTCGGCTGCTGTTAGTGGTTGTCCAGGGACCCGTGGTATCACTCTCTGTATCAAGACGGGCACTGTCAGGGTTTCGGTGCTCTTTCCACCAATATTGTCTTGGGAGGCTTCTCTTAAGACTTCCAAGGGCAAAGTGTAGTCCAAATAGACCAGGTCCTGGGTCTCGTCGCAGGAGTCTTCTCACACCGGAACTTCCGCTACCGAACGGTTTCCCTAGGCGACTCTTCTGCGCGTCGAGGACAAGCCTGCCGTTGCCGGTTTCGGTCTTGCACAGAAGATCTCTTCTTGTGTTTGTCGGAAACTTGGGATCTGCACTTTCTCTTGAGAAGGAACAATTGCGGTCCGTTGGTCCTCTCCTAAGATCAGCAGTGACAAGACCTTTTTTTCTCTGACGACAGAAGGGGTTTCTTTTACGGGTGCTAGTGATGACGGGAGCTCCGTCAGGGGTATATCCGACGAGGTCAAGGAAGTGTGGGTTAAGAAAGTGATTTCGACACCTTCCTTACGAACTTTTTTTACTAAACTTTTAGTGAAATCTGCAAGTACCATCAAACCGTTTGTCACTCCTGGTGTCTCCTTGAAAACGACTTTACTCGGTAGGTCCGTGTCTGAGACTTCCCTCAGTAAAAGGGACAGTAAAAGGGAGGAGTTACGTCTAACTTCTTGGTCTTGTCTGTCGATGGGATCTCGGGTCACACGACTAACTCTTCTGAGTGTCATTTCTGACACTGAGGAATCAGGTATGGGTCTCTTTAGATCTTCCGTCTGGGGTCAATTTACTTCGGAGTGGATTGCCTAAAAATTAACTTCCCTTTAGGGAACACTCAAATTACGGTCTCCTGGTCTATTTAAGACATTTACTCTACAGATTCGGGTTCTTTCTGTAATGAGGTAACGGTGGTAGGGATCTTGAACTGCTGTCCGGACTCAGTCTTTATCGGTATGTTTTACGGGTCCTGGTACCGGGTGTAAATCCATTTGTCTCGCGGCGGACCCTCCACTTATTTAAAGGAGTACTGTTGTTTGACCAACATTTGTTTTGTCCTTCACTTACACAAAATTTAGTTCACAGGGAATTAGGACTTTGGGTGTGTTTCAACGGTTGGCTGTTTCTCTACGGACATTGTCACTCGCCCCCAAGGGCGGTCTCGGTCGTGGGAGGTAGTCTCCTACCACGTCCACAGCTACGGTCTTGGGTGGGGCAAGGACACTTTTGTTTCTGACTTCTGTAGAGAGGTGGTTCACTGCCTTGGACACCACGGAGAAGTTTGTCGGGGTGGAATGTGTCGTCTGGTCTTTCGGATCTTTCTTTCTGGCTTCGTCGGCTAAGCCCTTGTCCATCAGACGTAAGACCTGAAGGGAGTCTATTCTCGTTTCACCGTCGGAACGGACATCTCCAGAGTCAGACCCTTGCAGTCTCGTAAGGTAGAGCCCTAGAGAGATTGACGGGAACACACTCCTTTTTGCAGGGTCTCCTCTCGTCCACACGACGGGACCTCGGGTCGTCTTGCTGGGACCCACAGCTCTTGGCAGACAATTGGTTCATACTTCTATGGACAGTCGTATAGCTAGTGGTGAGGGTTCCCTCTCTGTCGAGACACCTTTCGACGTCGACACCTTTCCTAACACGTAGTCTCCTTTCACTCGGTCCACTCCGTCTTTGACTTCCGTCGGAAGGGTCTCCACTCCGGTCTCTACTTTGCTACCGTCCGTGTAATTTGTCACTGCCAGGTCTGGTTTGGTGGGCTGACACACTCCTTCCCGGTCTCCCTTTTCTTGTCCGGTGCGGGTTTCTCTGGCTCAAGACAGTTGCACTGCAAAGACGAACACAGTGTGATCTTAATTTGGTCGGGTGTTCGTACGGTTCAGGACTCTTTAACAAACCGGTCAAAGGAGGGTACTACAAGAGACCACAATTCTTGCACTTGGTTCGTCGACTTTGAGGGTTCGTCTTCCGTTTACTGTCGGAACCGAGGGTCCCACTGGGTCCGTCTGGGTCACTTACGTCTCCACTTCCATTGGGTCGACTCCTCTGTGAGCCGGCACTGGTTGCGCTCAGCGGGTGTCTCGGACTGTCTCTCCGCTCGGCGTCGGATTTCCGAGGTGTGCAACCAAGTCCGCCACTGTCAAGTCGTAGTCCGGGCTCGGGGTTCTTTCCTCCCACACCCTCCTGAAGACTAACACGTCTTGGGTGGCTACCCTGTCGTGTATACCAGAGGAATCCGACGTCATTGCTCGGGCGTCTTCCGCAAGACCTGCCTTCCGAAAGACCATGAGAGTGACCCCCACGTCCCGTGCGGTCCCGCTGCAGCGGCCTTCGGAGTCCCTCATGCGACAGGGTCTCCCCTCGCGGACAGCGACGTAAATATCCTTACTAACTGGTCCTCAGCCTAAAGGTTCTACGACGACGAAGATGTAGTCTGACAGAGTTATAATTTTTTAGTACACTTCTCTTTCGTACCTCTGGGTATCTTCTGACACTTTACCTTCACACAGGTCTGGGAACACACGGACCGTGTCCCAGACAGCGTCTAGTACTTGGTCTACATTCTCATGACCGATTTTATTTATACAGAAATTTAATGTAAGTAGTACTTCTCGTTCAATTTCTTCGTAGAGACTCTCTTTGTGTTCCTTTTTAACTTCCTAGTTCTGATCTTTACTTGGGACTTGTTCTGTTTCTTTTATGGTAACCTTAAAGAAGTCATCTCAACTGTAGAAGACCTGTGGTGCATTTGAGACAGGGGAACTCTTCGGGCTTTAGGTGGCTCTATTACGGAAACGTGGGTAACAGAGTTTTTTTTAGTCTTTGTTAATAATTATCACTTCTTTGACTAGAGGTTTTGGAAAAATTCGGTTATCTGTCACTTTACAGAACACTCTTATTCTTGTTGTTTCAGGACGGACTCTACCTTCCGCCTCGTGGTTCCCCACTCTCACTCGGATCGTCCCTTTCGTCGCGTCGGTAGTCCCGCCTTTCGAGCGGAAACTACGATCGTCGTCTTTGGTTGCACTTCCCTCTTCTGTGACGGCTTGTCGTCACCCCCGGCACCCCAGTCAAAGGATGACCCCTCTTCAGAGTTCTCTACCGCTAGTCCCTTCCGCCAGAGTGACTGCTGGGCTCGGTCCGGAGAGTCTGGGTGGAATTTCGAGGCTCCCACGACCGACTGAGCCTCTTTGCTGGTTCGGTCTTCCAAGACTCGGTGTTCCTTCTCCTCGTCCGTGCGGTCTTTCTTCGTGTGTGCCACAACCCTGTTACGCGTTGCAGAGTGTGCAACAGCCTACTCCCAGTCTCAGTCTCGGGTGGAGTCCCACCGCTTCTACTCGGGCGGAGTCTCTGCCTTCAGTGGAGGCGTTTCGACCGGCAGCCCGGAGTCTTCGGGCATCTGGACTTCCTCCTTTCGAGCACAGTGGGCGACTCTTTCCTGTGCCTCAGTACGTGCACAGGGCCGGGGGCGTGACGGGGAGTCGCGCGAGCTCTGGGGTCGAGGCGGGCCGCCCTCCGGAAGGTGCCACGGAAACCCTTGTGAAGAGTGGCCTTCCCCCGCGACGGGAATTTCTTCGTCGGGGGGGCTTGGACGTTCTTTCAGAGGACGGTCCTCGACCAGAGACACCCCTCCTTTTCGTCATCTTAACGTGCAAGACGAAAGGATTTCTCGAGGAGACTCTGGCAGGGGTGCTTTCGTGTGTCCAAAGAGCGAAGGGTACGGTACAGACATGGACACGCGGGTCTCGGGCTTTGTCGGGGACGGTCTTCGGAACACTCGGTGCATGGTTTCGACTTCCGGCTGGGCCCGGGTGGGAGCCCGCCGGACTTACACGCCTACGGATGGTTTCTTAACCGGAATGAGTCGTTCGACAGATAGGAACGGAGGTCTGACCGGGGGCGACGGTCCTGGGTCTTCGACGCCAGGGCCGCCACGAGGAGCCTGAAAGAGGGGCACCGATTTTCGATGTTCGTCGAGGCTATGGCCTCCGAGGACCTGCCGAAGAGGACGTCGTGCTGCGTCGACTTGGGCACAGACCCCCGACCACTGACCTTGTCCTCCGGATTGTCATTTGGGGACTGCGAAATAAGCGAGCTTTGACAGTTTTACTCGAAGTATCTACACTCACTGTTCTACGGTAGTGACGACAAGCCAAGGCTTTGAAAGGGCCACAGGAAGGTACACTTCGACCCGGGACTCGCGCACCGGCTCAGGGGGTCCTGAAAGGGGCTCGTGACACGCGGGCGTTCTGAGCGGAATCCTCTCCGGGTGACCCCGGCAAGAGGTGGAGGGTTCACCTGGAAGAGGAAGAAGGACCGGGTACCGACAGGACCTTACCGGTGCAAGTCCCTTCTGGGACCGGAGACGTCGGTCCGTCCGCGGGTCGGAGGTCAAGGGGAGGTCCTGGTGTCCCGGTGGCGGGATCAGGTCTGGTCTCGTCCGACAAGGCAGGAGCCGGAGGTGTGCGAGGATCGTGAGACGAGGGGTCCTACGATGGCCTAGACCTGCTTCTTTGCCTCGACGCGGTCGGTGTGCGGACGGTACGTCTCCGAGAAGTACTGGGTCAATTGTGTCCCGGAGTTTCCCGACGCCAGAGGGCGGAGGTATCGACTGTTCTAGAAGACAAGGGACGGGATGAGTCACCCGGCCCACGACAGGTAGACCTCGGTCGTACCCGGAAGGTGGACGGGGAACCTCTAGAGGCGGGAAGGCGGGAGAGTGTCGTTCGCCGTCAGTGGAGACCCGCGGCACTCGTCCATTTGAGGTACGGGACAGGAAACGACTTCAGGGCACAAACGTAGGAGAGTGACCCCTCTCCCCTCCCGCGAGGATTTCGGTCTTCCGAGTCTCCGACACAGACGTAACGGACAAATAACGGTCTAGAGACGACTCTTTCACGTCGTCATTAAGACTTCACACCCGGGGAGCTTAAAAGGACTTCCTAGACCTAAAGGACGTCTTGGGACATAAACCATGGAAGGAAGTAAGACAACCAAATTAAGATACTTGGTAGTTTAGAATTTAGAGAGGAAAAGAGAGCGGGAGAAGAACGGTTCTTGTTTAGTGTGACATTCAATTTCTGACATTCACCACTGAACACTGAACGTGGATACTAGACAAGTGTCGACAATGTGAGTCACAAACCACACATTTCCTATGTCTTCATGAAAAATTTAATGAATCAATACGTCCGTTTGTGGGTCAGACAAATATTCGGATGGAGACAAAGAAAAACCTCGTCTCCTTGAAGTCTCTAACCGTACATGTACAATATCGATATCTTAAGTATCTGAAAATACTTGACCCTTTCTCAAGAACACCAAACTGGTGACTCTTGTCAACTTTTATTAAAGTGGTTATAGTCAAACGGAAGATTAAAGAGAGACGGAAAGGTAAATTCAGTCCTGTGTCGGGAGGACACTCGGGTGGAGGTAAGGTCACTACCCGTACCTGTACATTAAAGGCACGGGACCTCCGTCCAAAAACAGAGGCACCCATCTACCTGTGAAGCGTCCAGAAGGGACCCGAGACTGACTCGTAGGAAGGTTTGGGCGCCCCGGGGTATCGGAAAGGGTGGTAGGACGGTGGGTTTGGACAGTGAGAAATAAAAACGAGGTGAAGTCGGCGTGGCACAATGGCAGGTACGGAGAAGGCCCGGACCTTCGACGAATGTCACGGCCGCCGTCAGTGTACTCCACTCCCGAACGTCTCCCTCCCTCTGCCCCACCCTCCCATGAGATCGTCGACGACACCCAACTCGAGCCACGTCAAGACCGGAGAACAAGAGGAAGATTCGGACTAGACGTAGAGAGTCCACGTGTCCGTCTCCAAGTCGGAGTCCTGACACATTGATTTCAACACACTAGTCAGGTAAATGACTTTTGTACGTTTTTCAGGTTTAGTCCTCGGTCGAGGAACATGACGTTCAGGGGAGTTCTGTGTGGAGTCCGGAACTCGGCCAAGTCACGCACCTAAGACAACTAGTATGGGTTCGCGTCAAGCAAACAAGGCAAGGGATTTACGGAAGAAGGACGTTCTTGAGGAACGGAAAAGGGTGAAAAAAGGAATGAGTGACGCAGAAGGTTCAGAGGAATAAGGTGGGGTCCCTTGACCCAACTGGTGTAAGAACATGAAATAGTGTGGACGTCTGTGTCCGCACAGGTCTTTGTTGCACCCCTGTCGGAATGCCCTTACAGTGAATCACGGCTGCACCTTCCACTTGGGCAGGGTGAAAACGAAGAAACAGAGAAAGGGACGCCACGGTCCGATCTCGGAGGTAAGGGACGGAACCATGGTTTCAGAGTGGACCATTGTCTGAGTCGGCAGTCGTTCGAGGACAAGAGTCGAAGGCTCAAGGGCCAAGGACCCAAACTGCTCGACCTGCCACACTGCCGGCGGACGGGGGCTGGTGTCCCGTCGGGAGGTCTGGTCTTCCTCCATTTGAACCACACCACCCGAGCCCGTCGTCTCCGCGGAGTCGAGGGCGCTGTCCACGTCTGTCGGGGGGTCAGAGGATGACGGCGGACATCGAAGTCGGGTCACGGCCTACAGTAGTCCTGTCCCCGAGAAGGTAACCGGTGATGTCCCACGGACCCTAGAGAAGTAGGAGTAACGAGAGGCCTGGGAAAAGAATTACTGCGTAAATTGTTGTAAGTCTCTTAACTTCGCGCCTCGTCCCCCGAAGTGTGTACGCTTCTACTCACTTCCTACGACACGAGTAAGAATCGTAGGCGACAGAGGTTATCAAAATTTGAACACACAACTAGTAGAGTCATAGACTCGACGTACGTGTCACTGTACTTCCCCCGTCAACGACTTTTACGACAACCCTCCTCAGCAACCCCCTCGAGAGAGTATTTTGACGAAGGACTTCGGTGGACATGTGACTCCTTCGTCACACCACTCACAGTCGTTTCCCCGGAGACACATAAATCTTACCGAATGTTGGACTGACAGAAAGAAGAATTTTTATCCGACTCGACCTCTTCTCTGGCTTCTTTCAGAGTGTCTAAGCGTAGGCCTTTTGGTAAGGATTCGGTCTGGGATTAGAGTGCGGGTACCCGGAAGGAGCTGGGTTTTCCACTCGTGGAAAAGATTGTGTGTGCCTACATAAAAAGACCTTTAACAAATCATATTATATTATCGGAAAAGTTACTAGTATATGAGACTCGAAAACAATATAGTTATGAAGATCCTTAAATAGATCTTCTTAAAGTGGTCATGACACCGGTCTCTAAACACGCGTCCCAAGACCCAGCGAAGGACTCGAGAGACACGGTCCGGGGAGACACAAGTGTTAGGGTCACGGAGGAGGTCCCCACGACCCTTCAGTCGTGACGGTAACGGGGGTCCGAATCCACGGCCGCGGTCCCGAGTCACCGACTCTCCGGACACAATACGGCCTTGAAGACAGGACCAGGACCACCGAGGACAGGGGTGTCCAGAGTGGGTTGGCGTGTCGGGTCTGAGTGCTGTAAGACGTGCGTCTTGACCTTTCGCTGGGTGTTCAATATTCTCTTCAACAGAAAAAAAAGAAAGAAAAAAAAATTAATTCTTTTACGATCTAGGCACAATACCATGTCTCTACTAAATTTTAAACTTTTAAAACCTAAGATTTCTAAAAACACTGTCTCTACTAACAAGTAGGGGTTTCTCGCTTCACCTTTTTTTGCTAATGATTTAATACATAACCCGTACTAAGGTCTAACACATAAACTGTACTAACCACAAACCCCTACTACACATAATGTGTGTACACGAAGGGTCCACCGCGATCACCATTTCTCAGGCGGACGATTACGCCCTCTGCGGGCCCTGGACCCAAGCTAGGGACCCAACCCTGATAGGGTACCTCTTCCCTTACCGTCGGGTGAGGTCCTAAGAACGGACATTTTACGGTACCTGTCTCCTCGGACCACCCGACGTCACGAACCCCAGTGTTTCTCACCCTGTGCTGACACACGTACACGAACGTGCGTACGTGTGTGTTACCTCTCTGTGTGTAAAATTTTCTATGGATCAATGCAAAGGAAACACTACCTAAAGTACGCAAGTAAAGAGTAACCGCTTACCTTCGGACACAGGGAACTGATTGGGTGTCATTCAATAAAGTGGGAGGACTTGTAGTTCCTGGATGGACATTTTCCATTTATTCTTAAGGGTTATAAATTTTAACAACATGTTAGGTCAACTCTTTTTTTTTACAGATAAAATAACGAAGTGTGTTGTGTCTACACTGTCAATTGACAATATACTAACTACAAGGTGAAACGGGTGAACCAAAATAGAATTACACAACATAGGATGTTAAGAAAATAACTAGTAGGATGCTACAGAAAAGTTCTATTTAAAAAATTCACAAAGTCTATAGGACACAACTTATCATGAAAAATGATCTTATTTTATCCCAAGTCTTAGTACCATAAGATGGAATTTAAAAAACCATCTATATTCAAGATCTTTTGGAATAAGTCTATTCCAAAATTACTCTCTCAAAAGTCTCTCAAAATTACCTTGTTACTGTAAGTTGGGAAAGTTCAGGACTATTCATCATAATCTTTTTTTGGAGTCACTAGATAGTAGTTTAATATAAATTACTAAATAGTGAGTTAAAAAAAAAACTTTCGTTTCTTAACTTTTCACGACTGAGGAAACCCACGACAGTGGGTCCGAAACGTCCATCCGTCACAGAGCCAAACACCCTACACTGGGTCCTCTTACACTGGTCACAGTCTACCGATTGTTTAATGTACGATGAAACAGTGAATCTCCATGAAATAAATTAGGATATATTACTCACTCCAACTTTTGATCGTAGAAGTTATTCAGAAATGGTTTCTGTAAAACTAATTCTACGAAAGTAATGAAGTTCATGTGAAAATACAGAACTTCCACGACTAAGTCACGGAATTTGAATACCTTGTAAAAACTGTACATTGAATTAATCGTTTCCGTATAAAATAAAAAGTTCGGGTAGTCGGCCTAGTCAGAATGAAGGAAGGAAAAGACAAAAGGTTAAGTTTGCATCAGCAGGGAGTCATAGGAGCCCCTTCACCAAGGTTCGTGAGGGCGCCTATGGTTTTAGGTGCCTACGGGTTCAGAGAATGTACTTTACCGTGTCACGGTGTTTATGCCAGAGGGGAGGTACGGGTCCCGATACTTTGTTGTTCGTACAATTATAAGTGGAAGTTCTCTCGGTATGTCTGGTGACTCTTCATTTGATACCTTGTGTAGAATGTCTGAAGACTCAGTATTCTGTCAAATTTAAATACACATTCTTAAAAGACAATAACTCAAATATTATTTCGTTACACTAAACATCGGTTTTATTATTTAATGCTTCTCTCATGATATATTGTGTCGTGCTACAACGAAGTCATGTACACACGTGTACGTGCTTAGTTTGACACTAATCTGAAAATCCTTGTTGATTAGCACCCACTTTTTTTCTCTAGGTAATTAATTATATTTTAGAGTACTAGTGAAGTTACATCCCATGTTCGCATAGTGACGTTTGGTTAAAAGTACCGTCGAGTAGTATATTAAAAACAACAATTGTCTTTCATCTTCGACATAAAATATTCTACTTCTAACTGATTAACTGAATTTACAAAGACATATTCTAAGCTAATTTCAAGAAGATTCAGAATATATGAAATAGAAGTTTTCAAACTATCAGGGTCATTTGTAAGGTCAATGAAAAAAAATTTCTTCTTAGTTGCTAATTCAGGTCAAAAACATTCGCTATTGTCTGACTCACAACTCTTATCAAACTTTTTCTGTAACACACGTCAATTCGATAAAAACCGCAAACTTTGAGAGAAAGAATTTATCCACAACAGACTACTATCAGTCCTCCACTTACTTTGTTTCAGGGAGACTCTCGAGGTAAGGTGTGACTTAGACTTTAGGTCTATAGGAATATGGTCCGGTCCAGAGGAGAACCACTTCGGTGATGTACCTTGGAACACACTTCACCCCTCTCTGTGCAGGTTCTGTTCAAATGTCACTGAAGTAATTAGAGATTTCTCCCCAACCACTCTAGTCACTAAACTAAGGTTATGATTCCATCTTAAGTCCCACCTACCCTGATAAACCCTTCTTAAACACCCTTCAATACGTACTCGTTTCCCTGTGAAGATCTACTCAGTACTCGTCCTCTAATCTCAAGTCCTCCAACTAATGCGATCTCGACTCACGGGCACACGAGAGAACTTTCAAGGGTCATACGACCGTGCTCCTGGGCTCCAGATCGTCTCGGACTCCCGAAAATGGAATCATAGTGTATAGTCAGACTCAGTTAAGTCCTCTACCTTTGGCGTACCATACAATTTGTCCCGTTCAAATTATAATTTCACAATTTGACAATTATGTCGTCTTCTCATTGGTACCTCCACATGTTTCTTAAAAGAGACCAACGCCCCTCGATGACAACCAACGTCACCCGTCCGAAGAGTAACGGACCCGAAAAGAAGACACCTCGTGTTCGAGGTCCCGCGAACCCGAAGTTATCAACGTCAAGGACCCGAGATCTCGTGTCCGAGTCATCAAAACTGGGTAGCCGAATCAACGAGACGCGGTACATCCTAGAAGGACCTGGTCCCTAGCTTGGATACGGAGGACGTAACCGTCCGTTAAGAAATAATGACTCGGTGGTCCCTTCACGGGGCATGTCTATTAAGACTTCCCGTAGAATCCCGGGAGCGGAGTTGACCTCAGACTAAAACAACGTCTTCCATACCAACGTTGGTAGTCTACCGACCCAACGATTGTGACCTCGACCCACTCGTCCTTTGTTGTCGTCGGAACACCCTGTGCTCTACTCCGACCTCCCGATGTGGGTCCTACAACCCCACGACGACGTCAACACACCGGACGTCACCCCCTACCAACGAGGTCCCCTCAGTGTCCTTTACTGGGGGGTCCTTCAACCCCAGGGTGGTACCCGAAGACAGGGACTTACGAAATAGACACCACACCACCAGTGGTTTGATCACGATGTCCCCAGGAGCCTCCGATGTGTGACCGACAAGTCGACCCCGACTCGGGGAGGTTCACAGGGGTAGACTAAGGTGCGGTCTGTGGGGTTATGTGTTTGTGGGTGCTACCTGGTACACCGTCCTCGTTCTGTTTTTCGAGGGAAGGAGGAGGTCCCAAGGAGACCACGGAAGAAAACGGTTTCAGGTCGTGACATAAGTGACACCTTTTCTTTACACATTCCTCCGGTTCTAAGGTAATAGTGTCTCGTCCATGGCTCTCGTGCAAGACTCGACTCTTCGTCATTAAATCATTGACCATGTAAGGTCATTTGTTTTAAATTTCGTTTATGTGAACTGGTTCGAGACATCAACATCCTTCTCTCTACTTACTTGTCTTTCGGCACCCAAATTGCATCCATGTCTTGATTTCGTACTTATCGGACCTTTCAAGTCGTTTGTTCACTTTATTCTCTCGTGATCAGACCCCTGAAGGAACCACTAGGGCACCATTTCTTAGACGACGGTTACGTACCCTGTACCCGAGCTAGAGACCCGGTCCTTCTAAGATGAATGACACCTCGTCGACTCGGACGTTTGACGTCGACGACTTCGGACGTATGGGATCCCGGACGTATGGTGCCGACGATTCGTGCGCACGGATCCCGGACACGAGACGTTGTTCGGTGGCTTTACTCCTCGGGTGCGTCGTGTGGCTTCTCATCGGGAGTGAGCGACGTTGACCTCTTTCGGGCTCGTTCCGGGTCGGGTCGGTTTTTGTTCATTTACCTTCTTTTTCTTATATCAGAATTCTCTAGAATTTTGTACAACACTTTAGAGTCGTTAAATTTGTTGTACTACGGTCCTGAACGGACCATCGTGTCACCGATTCTCAGACGGACGATTGTGTCCCCTGTACCTAAGTTAGAGACTAGGTCTTTCTAGGGGGTACCACGTCTCGTCGATTGATTCGGGCAAGTGGTGTTGATGACTCGGGGGCGAGATCTCGGACGTTCGGCATTGATGGCTTCGGGTGTACGGGACCACGGGTACGAGGTACTTCCTTCGGTGGTGTTAATCCTTGGACGTGTGACGTCGTCTCTCGTCGGGGGCGAGTCACGTCAATCTCCTTCGGGTTCACGCCGTCGCTTCTGGGTCGTGTCGACTGTCCTTTCGACACATATACCATCTCTCAGGCGGACGTACAACCACTGATCGTTTTGGTTGTGTTACAACATTTCGTCAATGGGAAGTTGATTTTTATCTAATTTTCTTTTTTTCTTGGACGGACGGTAACATCCTTTACGTTCCCTGGTCGTGAGTTAGGGACCCAGCCTTTCTAGGGGACCTTATCCTTTACCGTTGGGTGAGGTCACAAGACCGGACCTTTAAAAGTACCTGTCTCCTCGGACCACCTGATGTAGGTGCCCCAGTGTTTTCTCAGTCTGTACTGACTCGCTGACTTGTGTGTACATGTACAGTTTTTTATTTATTTATACCGTCTTACCTCTTCTCGTTTTGTTGCACTATGGTCTCCTAATTATGTGTTCGAGCATTTTGTTTTTACCCTCAGGTATTCATCTGTGTTTATGTATCTCTTTAAATGATGTATTGTTTCCACAGGGGAGTTTAGTCACCACATTTCTACCCGATTAGTCATTTCACGATGACCCTGTCGACCCGTCGGTAAGATTCTTATCATTTCGACCCAGAGATAGAATCTGGAAAGTGGTCTTATATAAGGTGTACTTTAGTCTGAATTTACACTTTTTTTCTTATGAACTTCTTTGGTATCCTTTACTAATTGTTTTAAGTCTCAGTTTTATTTTTAGACTTATTCGATAAAGTACTGTTAGAAAAGAAAGGACGACTCCTTTTTTATTTATTCGATATTCGTTTCTGTTTTGTGTTTGAGCATACATGCCCCCTTATAATCGGTATTTGTCCTCGTGTAAACTCAGTCAAGACTACTCCACCTACTTGGATCTCAGACAGTCTGTCTCACTTCATTCAGTCTTTCTCTTTTTGTCTATGGCGTAAAATTACGTACATACACCTGAGATCCTTCTACCACGACTACTTGGATAAACGTCCCGTCGTTACCTCTGTTTCTGTATCTCTTGTCCGCTGTACCGCCCCTCCTCTCGGGTCTCAAGGTTTCCGTCTTTCTACTAGAATTTTCTTCGGTCCTTTGAAACATTCACATCTGTGGTTTTAGAAGTTTATGCTCGTTTGACTTAGGTCGTTGTATAAACTTTTTTACTAATATTGGTACTGGTTCACCCAAAATAGGGTCCTTACGTCTCAATCAACTTGTGTCCTTTAGTTAGGCACATCATATGGTATAATTAACTTATTTCCTTTAAATTGATTGTCTTATTTCTCTATTGTACCAATCGAGTAATCTACGTATTAATGTTTTAGTTTTCCGTTGTATCTTGTGACGATTACATATGTAACCCTGTCATAACCAATCTGAGTCTTGAAGGTCCCTGGAACACAACAAACTCTCTTCCCATTTTTATGATGACGTGAAGTCAAAGATTCAATTTATACGATTAGTTTTAAGAACGTTGGTGATTTTCTTATCTTCTACATATTAAAAGTTCGGTCCTCCCCTCCTACTTTTTCTCTCGTCAGTCAGTTTCTCTTCTTTGTAACTTTTTCATCCTTTTTTTTCTTCGACATTCGATTCTATTATCCATGTCCAGGTCAATATAGGGAGGGTCATTCATATTAACTTGACTTAGAGTGTTTCGATTCTAGTCGCCGTACGTTTCCTTCTAGGTCCTAAGTACCAAGTGCACTCTGTATAGTTCTCGAGAACCTTTCATTTTCTGGCCTTTCCTATCTCAACCCTTTGGTTAGAGCAAGGAGAATCCTCTGGTACTTCCCTGAAGCGACCACCAGGTCACCGATTCTGAGGTTCGACAGTTACGTCCCCCGGACCCTGACTTAGGACCAGTCCCTCGATCGAAGGTGTACGGTGTTGATTGGTCGTCTCGGTTTATTTATTTAGACAAAAGAATTTTCACTCTGGTACTTCTTAAATATGGAAAAAGAGAAAAGTCCAATTTCTTTTTTCTCAAATCAAATCTTCTTTATATATGGTTGTTCTTAATATTCAGAGGAGGACGTTTGTCCATCCATGTGTGCTCATCCTTTATTCTCTAACCCTCCCGAAGACTTTGCCAGTTGTATTTAGAGATCAGAAAAGTGAAACCTTTCCCAAAATACAAGTCAAGAAGGTTATGGCCTAGAGTTTTTATTGGTCCTAACCATAAAAATCGCAATCGAACTTAACGTCAGTCATCATCCTGTCCTTTCTTCACACACAGTCCAACCAATAGGAGAAAAGCAAACATGAACACAGAAATTCCGATTCTTAGTAACTAGAAGTCTAAACTGAGGTTTGGGTTTATGTCTTCCGGAAAGTGAATGAAACGAAACGAACCCAGATTTAACACAAGTTTAGCAACTTGCAAGTAACGTAAACACACCACAGATCCTACTTCCTCCTCTCAAAATGGGATATTCTATCCTACTCGTAAACGAGACTTCGGAAACAGTATATTACGACAAGTAACGTCGTAACGATTTATAACCTAACCGGTTTTTTCAAGAAAATTTAAACAGGTATGTCAAAATGTTTGGACTTGTCTGAAAACCCGGTTGGGTTATTATCCTCTCCCAACCTTTGTTGAAATTTTTACGGGTAATGATCTCAAGACTGATTTAATACTGGGTAGGACTGACACCCGATGTGACGTGTCGGTAACTTTGACCCCAGGGACGCATGGTCAACCCCGCGAGAATTTCCAATAACGATCAGTCTCGCCGTGTCACGGGTCCTCTCGGACCCGAGACGATGGGGAACTCATTTCTCCTTGGGTCTGACAGCCTACCTACCACGGCACCAAGTCGTTTGAGGTCCGGTCCAAGTCGGTCGGCGGAGAAAGGAAAAAAAAAAAGTCAGGACACTCGATTCTTACTAGAGATAAGAAAGTTTCCTGACAAACTTTTTACTTTTATTTATACATCGTCTCTGGGGTCACCGAGTAGTCAAAGATTTTACAAACGATGGGTCGGGAAGTGTGTCGTCCCGACTGGAGACGACTACGTACGAATGGAGACGAGCAGCCAACGATCACCCCACCGCCACAGAAAGAAAATAAGAAATGGTAGGACAGGTCAAAAGCAAAGAAGTGATACACGAACACAAGTCAAGTCAAGTCAGCGAGTCAGCACAGGCTGAGAAACGTCGGGGTACCGGACGTCGTGTGGTCCGAAGACACAGGTAGTGGTTGAGGACCTCGAACGCGTTTGAGTACAGGTATCTTAACCACTACGGTAGGTTGGTAGAGTAGGAGACAGCAGGGGAAGAGGACGGAAGTTAGAAAGGGTCGTAGTCCCAGAAAAGGTTACTCAGTCAAGAAGTGTAGTCCACCGGTTTCATAACCTCAAAGTCGAAGTCGTAGCAAAGTCAAGTTAAGTCCGCGAGTCAGCACAGGTTGAGAAACGTTGGGGTACTTGACGTCGTACGGTCCGGAGGGATAGGTAGTGGTTGAGGGTCTCAAATGGGTTCGGGTACAGGTAACTCAGCCACTACGGTAGGTTGGCAGAGTAGAAGACAGCAGGGGGAGAGGAGGACGGGAGTTAGAAAGGGTCGTAACCCCAGAAAAGTTTACTCAGTCGAGAGACGTAGTTCACCGGTTTCAAACCTCAAAGTCGAAGTTGTAGTCAGGAAGGTTACTTGTGGGTCCTGACTAGAGGAAATCCTACCTGACCAACTTAGAGGAACGTCAGGTCTCCTGAGAGTTTTCAGAAGGGGTTGTGGTGTCAAGTTTTCGTAGGCAAGAAGCCGTAAGACGGAAATACCAGGCTGAGAGTGTAGGTATGTACTGATGACCTTTTTGGTATGGAAACTGATCTACCTGGAAACAACCGTTTCATTACAGATACGAAAAATTGTACGACAGATCCAGCGAGTGTCGAAAAGAAGGTTCCTCGTTCGCAGAATTAAAGTGCCGACGTCAGTGGTAGACGTCACTAAAACCTCGGGGTTTTATATTTTAGACAGTGACAAAGGTAACAAAGGGACAGAATAAACGGGACTTCACTACCCTGGCCTACGGTACTAAAATTAAAAAACTTACAACTCAAAATTCGGTTGAAAAAGTGAAAGGAGAAAGTAGTTTTCCGAGAAAACAAGAAGAAGTGAAAGACGGTATCCCCACCACAGTAGACGTATAGACTCCAAAAACTATAAAGAGGGTCGTTAGAACTAAGGTCGAACACGAAGTAGGTCGGACCGAAAAACGGACTACATGAGACGTATATTCAATTTATTCTTCCCACTGTTATATGTCGGAACTGTATGAGGAAAGGGTTAAACCTTGGTCAGATAACAAGGTACAAACCAAGATTGATAACGAAGAACTGGACGTATGTATAAAGAGTTCTCCGTTCATTCCACCAGACCATAAGGGTAGAGAGATTCTTAAAGGGTGTCAAATAAAACTAGGTGTCAATTTCCGAAACTGTATCAGTTATTTTGTCTTCGTCTACAAAAAGACCAGAGAACGAAAAAGACACTAGGTCACCTACAACCGTCAAACTAGAGACCAAGGAGACGGAAAAGATTTACGTCGAATTTGTAGACCTTCAAGTACCAAGTGTATGATAACTTCGGACCGAACCTCTTAAAACTCGTAATGAAACGATCGTACACTCTACTCACGTTAACACGTCATCAAACTTGTAAGAAACCGTAACGGAAAGGAACCCTAACCTTATTTTTGACTGGAAAAGGTTAGGACACCGGTGACAACTCAAAAGGTTTAACGAACATAATGTATAAGTATGTATATGTATATGTGTGTGTGTGTGTGTGTGTGTGTGTGTGTGTATATATATACAGTATTTTTTTATTTCGACGTCCGGTCTCTGTCCTCGACTCAGTCCTCGTCACTCGGAAGTCGTATCTGCCCCTCCCAACCACCGGGGGGTCCAGACGCACAGTCACTGGGACAGAACATGAAGTGGAAATCCACAAATCTCTGGTAAAAGCTCCTTGGATTCCTTGCTTTGCCATGCGAGTAGAGGTAGTCGGTTGTCTTCTCCTTCGCTCAGGACCTCAAAGTCCTAAAGTGTCAGGGAGCCTTCTCCGCACGCGCACCTTTCCAGTTCCATCGTCCGTCGAAATGCGCCCGGGTCTTCCGTCGCGACGTCTCGGCCCTCGACCTGCGTGAGAACTATGTCTTTGACTACCTTGACCTCTGGAAGAAACGGTTCCTCCTCCTCCTCGTCCTCGTCAGCAGGCCGACGACTCACCGCTAAGTCCAGCCCCCAGAACCGAAGTCTGAAAAGAACCGGAGGACCTTCTCCAACGGACTAAAACGGGAGAGCGGATTTGGGGAGTCTCGTGTCCGACACCTAAAAATGGAAGAAGGTCCACGTCGGAGACAACCTCGACCACATCCTCCCGGGAGATCGAACATGACGACTCGTGTCTTGGAGTCCTTACGAGGGAAAGAGAACCTTTACCAGGGCCTACTGCGGCCGGAGGAGTGGGGTAAGAGACGGTAGGCACCTCCCCGTACGCCGTGGGGAAGTCGTTGTGATCCAAAGTCGTTGAGTGTCGTAAACGTGCAGGTACACTTTCAGGGTGCAGCAAATGCCACCACGATCTGGTTCTAGTAAGTCTGTACACCGGACCCCTCTCTCTGGACCGCAGGACAGGGCACTCCAGAGTGACCGAGTGAAGTCATCAACTCCTTTCTACTCGACAACACAAAAGATTAGGAAAACTCAGGTAGACAGGTCTTGGTCCTCACGCACACACGCACACACGCACACACACACACACACACACACACACACACACACCGAAAAGGGATAACAGAAAAGGGGAGACACTGACACCCAGTGATCACGGTCTCCTCGGGCAGGTCCCGGGTAAACTTCATTCAACGTGAAAAATTACAACACCACAACTAATAAAAGTAAACAAAATAAAGGGAGAAAAAAAAAAAAATTAAAAACGACGTACAAACCTCGGAAATTTACACTAAAATTTTGCTTAAAAAATTCTGTAGTTCCTCTTTCTGTTATGTGTAGAGGTCTTGTGCGCTGTCCGCAAACGGAGCCACACAGTCACCCACCGGTTCTCGGAAAAGGGTAGTTGTGCGAACCCGTCGGAGAAGGGGTGTACGTTGAACCCCGCACTGACAACAGAGTAGACCCAAGAGTAAGAGCGGGTGGCTGATCTACATAAATAACATTACTGTCTTCATTCTCGTCCAAAGAGAGGGCCAGTAAATTGTTCAACCTTCCAACCCACACCAGAGTCACCCAAAGTAGACTTCACCACAGGCACTGTTTCCAGGTGTCGCCGGGACCACCACTGCTTCCGGTCGGGCCTCACACGTGTCGACGGTCTCGACGAGTCAGGTCCCCCTCTCCCCCGGTCGGTTCCAGTGCCTCAAGTGGCCGTCGGGGGAGGCTCCCGTGTAGCGACAGGAGGCCCGAGGACGCAGTCAGGACGATCTTCGGATCCCCTTGCAGTCGTCCAGGGAGTCGAAGAGATACACGTGGGTTCCTCAGACACACGCCCCCTCGCCGGCCGACGGCACCTCCGCGGCCGGGTTTCCGAAGTAAGGAAGGGGTGCAGTCCGGACACACGGGAGTGGGACGAGGGGGAAGGGGAAGGGAACGCAAAATAGAAAAGAGAAGTAGAGACAGAGACTTTTGCTCTCACGTCTCAATCGTAAGGAACCGACCACTCGGCCTGCGACTTTTGGGTCGGGTCCGCGGCCGGCGACGGAGGTGACAGGAGGCCCCTCGTCGCAGTCGGTCGCCCCTGACAGCCTAGGGTCCCCGCAAAGGTTCGGACACTCCCCGGTGCAGAGGACCCAAGGAAACCAGAGGGGCACTCAGCCACCCGTCCCTCTACCCCCCACCCCCAGAGATACACGGAAAGGAGACGTCCGACTATCAGACACGGTGTGACCTCGTCTTTTTGCCCGTCACACTCTTGTCACGGTGCGGACAGAGCAGCCGGGCGACGGAGTCCGTCACGAAAGTCCTCGGCTTGCTGGCTGGACGACTGGGTGCCTCCGAAGAGTCCGGTACCGGTGCGTCGTAGCCTCCTCTCGGTCCGTAAGTGTGGCCGGCACCTGGCGTTTGGCCTACGACGGTGGCACGTAGGTGAAACGAGTCTGACGCATCTGTACTGGACACACAGCGGAGTCATGGAGAGGGCAGGACCCTGTCCCAGGAGTCTGTGTTTACGAAGACGGGTAGAGAAACGAGTTCCCTCATCCTTACTCAAACACGGGTGCATGCTTGTAAAAATCCCGCGAGGGCGACCTGTTTGAGGGTCGTTTACTTGTCTTGGGACAAGCGGTCGAGGCAGCGGTCACATCTAGTCAGGTGGCACCCCGTTTGCACCGTCTGACTTCACCCACGTCGACGCCAAAGCGGTCGCAAGACCTCTACGTCAAAGTTGAGACGGGGAACATCCGCACCGTGGACAGTCCCGACCCTCACCCCAAACCTCGGAACCGCAGACCTCCCCTCCACTCCTCCACCTTGGGTCCTCAGATCCTTCATCGAAGAGACTCCGGTCGGAGGGGAACATTAAAAGCCGGACGGAGACCGGGACGGAGTAAGGTTTCACTTCTTCCCCGGGGGTGACGCCTGGACTTCAACGAACGGGCTTCGGGTGCAGTCCAAAATCGACACGAGACGGCGTGGACAGAATTGCAGGTCGTCGACGTCGCGACAGGTACCAGGACCACGGTGGACGGTGGTCAGCCGACGACCGCGGTGGACGGGTCTCGGAACCCTCCAGACCAAGACCCGACCCTCAATCATCAAAGGTGCCTACCCCTGAAGGGTGGGGTGGTCTAAATCACTAAAATTATACCCTTTCTCTCCTCTTTAGAGTCCAGGTTAGGCGCCAAGACGGGTGGCTGAAAAGTGACTGGGGAGTCGATACCAAAAGAGAGAGACAGTCAAAGACCGTCATAACCGGCGGGAGGGGGAGAAAAAGACCAAAGGAAACGTCGAAGTAAAGAGATAGTCAAATTTACATGGAGTAGTCGGTAAGTTCGTCTAATACAGGTGAAAAAGTGTGACTGGAATGAGAATTTTCGGTGTCGGTTCCTCCCACGTCACGTCTCTGTACATCGCAAACGGAATGAACCTCGGCCTTCTCGAGTCTTTGAGTACGACACTTAGACCTTGAGGGGGAGCTCGACACTTCTAGTCTGTGAAACAGTGTCAAAACGGACCTTCCCGGAATGGTTCCCACGGTCTCGGTTGGACTCCAATTGACGTCTAGGGTGGAAGACCCGAACCAGGAGGGGCACCCCGACCGAGGGACGGACGGTCCGGCTCCCACCGTGTCTCCCACGTCCCGTCCCGGTCGTTAGGTTCCGAGAACCCCGACCACCTTGCGTCTCGATCACGAGCAAAGGTTCCGATCCTAAAGTAGAGTATTACGTGCAGCTCTAGGCGTTTTCTGGTTGAACATCTGCCACCATGAAAGGGGGCAAGGGACCCCCGACTCATACGTCAGCCACGAAAGGAATTAAGGGAACACAAGACAAAAGACACGCACAGGGGGTTGGGGTCATAGTACCTTTCCTGGAGACTCAGTCGTAGCACCCACCGACAGGGGTTTCAGACATGCACCAACCGGTCTCCGAGCATCGTGGGATGGGACCTAAGCACGTGCCCCTCCCGAGGAACGACGTTGACTTGAAGGACATAGTTTTCAACCGGTCCTTCTTCTGAAGTAAAATGATTTTAGCTTCACACCGCGGTAGTGGATCGGCGTGTGACTCGTCGTCTCCGGCAAACAAGACCAACGCTTCGTCCCAGGGACGTATCAGACGGGAGACCGGGGCGTAGGGCAGTCTGACCTACGAACCTGTAGTACACAGAAGTGCTCGGGGAGAGACCACGACTTAACCTACACTTGGGAACCGTTCTCCGGAGTCGTAGAGGAACCCGACCAGACCCGGTCATTTATCGGTGGACTTCACAAACATATTAATAGTACCAGTAATCAAGTCACTTTAAACATGTAAAAACCATTGTAACCGTGTGTGTTACGGGGACGTCAAGGAAAAGACAAGACATCAAACACTGATTTTTAGGGTGACAAATACACACAATTAAATACTTTTATTTTCTAAGAAAAAAAAAAAATTTGGAAAGTTTATTGAAAGTTCCGACAAGAATACCGAAGTATTCAATTTTAAAATGGACGTTACATTACTCCAACGACAAGGAGGGGTTCACCAGCGGGAAAGGACTCCTGACAGGGCCCGAGCCCTGCGCACATCTCGAGGTGGACACCCACCGGAAGGCTCGGTCAACACGTCGTAAAAGTCAAGTGAGCCCGCCACCTAGTAAAACTCCCCGAAAACACAGACCTTCGTCGATTCTGAGGAACTCTAAGTTCAGTGTGGGGTAATGCACCCACCCCTTCGACTGGTGTGTGACAAAATCCACACCTAAAACTTATCACGATCAAAAGAGTGTACCGACCCTTCAGCTTTTTCGTCATTGCTCAAGTCCAGTTTTATTTGTACTCGTTCCAGTTTTATGATCGTTCTACAGACCTTCTTCTCAAATCGGACGACTCCTCCGATGGTCCCTCTCATATTTGTACCACCTCATGTAAGTGAATGAAAATTTTTCCGGAACGGAAGATAGTGTATAGGAAGGGTTGACATGCACTCCAATCCGACGCTCAGAAGACTGAGAGTCGAGACACAAATTGGCCACCTTTGAGCACTCTCTTACTGACTATGTTCCGATAAATGGTAGTGTGACTGTACAAGGTCTTTCTTCGTTTCAAGGACTCCTATAAGAAACAGGTCTCCTTTTCGTCGTGGGTTCGGAGAGAAGGACCGGAAAAAGGTTAAGGACCTAAAGACGTCGTTTCTAGAGACAGGACCACCAGGCAGTGGAAGTCCCTCATAGGACGGACCGCCTACACGAACACGACCAATCCAAAGTGCCAAGGAACCTCGTCTCAGGAGGGGTGTGGAAAAGAAGGAAACCTTCCTTCTCCAGGCAGTAGTGGATTCCGAGACAATGATCAAAGCAGGAAACACAAACCGACACGACCCAGAAACAACGACGCGGCCAAAAGAGATCAACGCCGTTCGTCCCAGATGAGATCAACGCACCCGAAGAGTAACGTCACCGAAAAGAGTACCTCTTGTCCGAGATCCGTGCGCCCGAAGTCATCGACCCCGTGTGTCCGAATTAACGGGACACCGTACACCCTAGAAGGGACCTGGTCCCGAGTTTGGGTACCTGGGACGTAACCGTCCGCCAAAGGGTTGGTGGCCTGGTGGTCCCTTTAGGGGCACAATGACGAAATCGTAGGGGTGGTGTCTTCGTACGGAACTATCCCGGAGAACTCTCGTTCTCCAGGTTTGACTGCCTTCTTAGGAGATGACACAGGACGGGAGACGCACACTACCTCTGGATTAAAGACGTCAAGGAAGACCCCGAAGAGAACTCGTCCCAAAATCTTTTAGGGGTCAAGAAGTCCATTGAAGGTCCCAGTGTCCACTCAGAAAGGATTGTCGAGAAAGTCCGAATGAGGCAGGAGAGGGAGGAGTGACAGTCGGTCATGAAGACGAACCCGCAAAGGGACCCCACCCTCGTCAAACTGGTTCTGAACGTGCGACTGGGAAAGACGTCAAGGAACCGGCCACCAGGAGGGACACTAGATAAGTGGGTCGTAGGACCACGACTTCCCAAAAGAGGGTGCACCACGGGTGTCTGTGACAAGTCGAGAGACGGAAGGGTCTAGTGAGAATTTTCACATGGGAGGGGGGTGGGGTCGAGGAACATGTCGGAGAAAGGCTACGAAATACATAGATCGTAAATAATAAAGGAGGGACATAGACAAGTAGGGACATTACGTCCGAGGAGAGACCAGGGAGAACTCTGGGGAGTCTGTGGATTTTGTGACGGAACAACAATAATAAGTCATCGGTTCACCACAGGCTGAGACACTGGGGTACTTGACGTCGTGTGGTCGAACGGGCTAGACAGGAAGTGAGAGAGGGGCTCAAACTACGGGAAACTCAGCCACTACGGACCACATATAATATCCCCGAGGCACTTGTGAACTAACACTTACTTTCCAGCGGAAGTGATTGTCTGGGATAACAAACTGTCCGGCCGACTCCAGGAGAAGTAGGACGGCTAAGGCTAATAAACTTCTGGAGCATTGAGAGGAGGGAAGGTAATGGGAAGGTTCCTGGACCAACCACCGACGCGTCGTTCACTTGACCCGGGAAAGAGCCGCGCCGGTGTGGGTGACGACTGGATCGCTGCAGACTAACCGACATCGAGTGTCCACCCCGCCCTGGTCGCTCCACAAGCGTGGAGGACACCACAGCGGATGGAAGGTCCATGGAGGTGCGTCGGGTCAGACCTCGGACGTAGGGACCTGGACCCTACGGCCCTACGGCTCCCACCTCCGAGGACGTCCGTTCTTAGCAGAACTCTTAAAAAGAGGGAAAACGTAAAATTAAAGTCTGAAACCCTCTCCCATTTTACCAGGAACCTTCTCATGTTTGCCCGTTTATAGGGGTCCATGACGCGGCCAGCTACCCAAAGCGGACGACGGTGGTTGGGCTTCACTAGATTAAAGCGGCAACAGTCTTGGTGAGCGAGGGAACTTTAGGAAGGGGCCACAAGGAGAGCGGGTGTCATCGCAAATGACTGGGGGTCACGGTTCGTAACCCAAATAATGGAAGAACTTAGGAGTGTTGTTGGACTACTCCATCTACAAAAATTAGGGGGAAACACCTACTCCTTCGACTCGGAATTTAAGTCTAACTAACTGCCTCGGACACACCATTCACGATCGCGGCTCCAGAGAAGGATGTGGTGGGCCGCGTTAGGTGGAGACGATCGTTTGGGGTGGGGAGCCGGGTGGGGACGGAGAGGTCGGGGCGGGGGTCCGCGAGGGGCGAGATCAAGAAGTTCGGGAGGAACGACGGAGACCGGAACTATGAAAACGTGTTTTTCGACATGGCAGCCCACGTGTATGAGAAAGAGGGTGGGGATGCGAACTGACGGAGGTGCAGAAGCCCAGAGACCTCCAAAGACGGAGGCCGAGGGAAGGGACAGTCCGTGGAGTCGATGAAGGAGTCGGGCGTGCGAGGGGGAACGCGGTTGACGGACGTGACGTTAGGTGTCGGGAGAGGTGGGACACTCGAAGTCTCCTCGGGGTGGCTCACGTAAATGGACGGCTGTCCAGCGCGTGGTGTAAATCCAGGTGTTGTGTCGAAGCCTTCTTGAAAGTACTACAAGAGATTCTCCGGTCCACGACCTCCACTCCGGGCCACTTGGACGGCGGGAGGAATGTCGGAGGATGAGTGCAGTCGTCGAGGAATACCCACACAAACAAAGGCAGTGACGGAGAAGACAGTTGAGGAAAGGGAGGGAGAGAGACAGGTCATTCATGGGGAGAAGAGAGGAGTAATTTGTCTGTGTTAGATCTTGACTAAATAGTAGAATTTTTAAATACCCCTGTAGGAACCGTCAGGTCACAATTCTGAGGTGTGAAGGTTACGTCCCCCGTGTCTGACCCGTGTATAAATATATATATTTATATATATATATTAACTTATATTAGGATTTAGTCCGTGTACGACAGAATTTTAGTATCTTGAAATATCGACCTTCCTCCGGAACTTCGAGACTATACATTTCTAAAATGTAGGTGTGTGTCTGTGTATATATAAGAATTCAATTCTCCCAACCTTGTACACGTATACATATATGTATATGTGTATATATACCTCTTCCCTTACCGTTAGGTGAGGTCATAAGAACGGACCTCTTAAGGTACCTGTCTCCTCGGACCGTCCGATATCAGGTACCCCAACGTTTTCTCAGCGTATGCTGACTCGTCGATTGTGTGTGTGTGTGTATTCGGGATATGTGTGTGTGTGTGTGTGTGTGTGTATGTGTGTCTATGTCTGTATGACTGCTATAGTCTCCAGTATATACTCACAGAAAATTAAACGAAATAACAACAAATGAGGACTTTTCACGACTAATGGAAGGGGACATCTTAACACGATCTTAAAGATACAACAACAACAAGTCAACGATTCAGTACAGGCTGAGAAACTCTGCGGAAGTTGACGTCCCTTTAAAGGTCCCTTTAACCTTGGAAGTAGTGATGACTACCCTTACGTTTTACCATGTCGGTGCAACCTTTTGGAACACAGTCAAGGAATTTGTTAATTTGATAACAACGACAAGTCAGCGAGCCAACAAAGGTTGAAAAACGCTGGGACACTTGACGTTGTACGGTCCGTAGGGACAGGAAGTGATAGAGGGTCTCAAACGAGTCTGAGTACAGGTAACTCAGTCACTATGGCAAGTTGGTAGAGTGCGAGACAGGAGGGATTTCTTAAAGATATCGTTCAAAGGTACGACTGTTGGCTGCACCTAGGAGTCTACACTCTACTCCACGACTTTCGGTGCTGAAGGTGAGGAGACCTGACCGACCCATACGCGAACAGGGAAACGGGGAGACTTGAACAGTCGTTCGGAAGGGACTGGAAAAGATGTTCATAAAGGTCGAGAGGTCGTTCGGGAGACACAGAAAGAGGTGGTTAGGGTCCTGTTAATTAGACTAGATATAAGGAGACTAAGGTTAGACTTAAGAACTATCATTGACTTACAGTCTCTCGTATCTGGTAGGGTACCTTTATTAAAAGGGAAAACCACTTGATATAGGTTTAGGGAAGAATGTAAAAAAGAAGCCCTCCGACATCGATCGAGGGCAGAGACTACTACGGTCCTAGCTCCGGGGGTGCGTCCCACGAGACCTGTTCTAAAATCTGTGGAAAAAGACACTTCCCAGTCTGTCATCGATAGAGTCCGAAACGTTCGGTATACTGGAAATGACGTCGATGAGTTGAGACACCAGTATCGTCCTTTCGGCGACATCTACTATACACTTGTTTATCCCCACTGACATAAGGTTATTTTGAACTAAATGCCTTGTCCTTCACTGTGGAGTAAACGGTTGGAAGTGAGACCTCCTATTCGTAGAGATGAACCTACGTCCTTTGGGGAGGGGGGAACCTAAAATGGGTCCCTGAGTGGTTAGGTTACACAAAGATGTCTCTGCTGAATTTCTTTTTTACTCTACTTTGTTTTAGACTGTTGTGTACTTTAGTCATATTACCAGGACCGGTCTCCTTTGGTAACAGTTGTGTCATAAACCTTCGAAGATGAGGTCACGTACAGTTTCCCAACGACCCTTCATCGGTCCCCCGAGGCCTCGTCTCCCAAGGTAGACTGGTACCATTTCCAGGAGCTTGGAGAGGACTCGTTGATGTCACAAAAGGAGGAAAATTATGGTGCTCCTGGACCACACTGTCATCTACCCCAGGATCCTCTTCCCAGCACAGAAAATGACATGCACCCCCCCGACCCGTCCGGTGTTACTTCTGCCCTCTAAGACACACGACGTTGATTCTGGACCGGTTTACTAAAAAAATTACCTCGATCTCTACTTAGGTACGTGGGACCTGTGGAATAGAAACTGTTTCCTCCGTTTTTATATGTTACCTCTTTTCTGTTGGAGAAATTGTTTACCACGACCCTTTTGACCAGTTGGTGTACACTTTCTTGTTTTAATCTTGTGAAAGATTGTGGTATGTGTTTTTATTTGAGTTTTACCTAATTTCTAGATTTACATTTTGGTCTTTGACATGTTGAGGATCTCCTTTTGTATCCGTCTTGTGAGAGACTGTTAGCAAAGATTGAGAAACGCTGGGGTACCTGACGTTGTGTAGTCCGAAGGGACAGGAAGTGGTAGAGGTCCTCGAACCAGTTTGAGTACAGGTAACTCAGTCACTACGGTAGGTTTGTGGAATAGGAGACAGCGGGGGAAGAGGAGGGAAGTTAGAAAGAGTCGTAGTCCCAGAAAAGTTTACTCAACCGAGAAACGTAGTCTACCGGTTTCATAACTTCGAAGTAGAAGTCGTAGCCAGGAAGATTCCTTTTCCTAACTAAAGGAAATCTTACCTGACCAACCTAGAGGAACGTCAGGTTCCCTGAGAGTTCTCATAAGAGGTTGTGGTGTCACGTTTTCGTAGTTAAGAAGTCGTAAGTCGGAAGACATACCAGGTTGAGAGTGTAGGTATGTACTGGTGTCCTTTTTGGTATCGAAACTGATCTACCTGAAGACAGCCGTTTCATTACAGAGACGAAAAATTATACGACAGATACAAACAGTATCGAAAAGAGGTTACTCACAGAAAATTAAAGTACCGACGTCAGTGGTAGACGTCACTAAAACCTCGGGTTCTTTTATTTCAGACAGTGACAAAGGTAGCAAAGGGGTAAATAAATGGTACTTTACTACCCTGGTCTACGGTACTGGAAGCAAAAAACTTAGGACTCAAAATTCGGTCGAAAGTGAGAGGAGAAAGTGGAAGTTCTCCGAGAAATCAAGAAGAAGTGAAAGACGGTATTCCCACCACAGTAGACGTATAGACTCCAATAACTATAAAGAGGGCCGTTAGAACTAAGGTCGAACACGAAGTAGGTCGGATCGCAAAGAGTACTACATGAGACGTATATTCAATTTATTCGTCCCACTGTTATATGTCGAAACTGCATGAGGAAAGTGTTAAAACTTGGTCAGACAACAAGGTACAGACTAAGATTGACGACGAAAAACTGGTCGTATGTCCAAAGTGTCCTCCGTCCATTCCACCAGACCGTAAGCGTAGAGAAATTCTTAAAAGGTCAAACAAAACCACATGTGTCAGTTTCCAAAATCGTATCAGTTACTTCGTCTTCATCTATAAACAGACCTTAAGAGAACGAAAAAGACACTAGGTCACCTACAACCGTTAAACTAGAGACCAAGGAGACGGAAAAGATTTACGTCGAACTTGTAAACCTTCAAGAACCAAGTGTAATGACAACTTCGGACCGAACCTCTTAAAACTCGTAATGAAACGATCGCACACTTTATTCACGTTATACGCCATCAAACTTGTAATAAACCGTAACGGGAAGAAACCCTGACCTTTCTTTTGACTGGAAAAACTCAGGACACCGGTGACGACTCAAAAGGTTTAAACGACCGTATAACTCACGTCGTGAAGTTGTCGTAGTAGAAAATCCTAAACTTGATCGAGTCGACTTTAAGGTAGTGGAAGTGATCGAAACAAGTATTATTACGAAAGATTCCGGGTGAACTGAAACGTGAGGTCCTACAGACAGAGATTGACTCACTGGTATGGTGGTACCAATAGACCCAGTAATTCTAGAAAAAACACACACATCAAGACACGTAAGAACGGTGGAGAAGAATTATAGAAGACGAAGGCAATCCAGGTATGACAAAGACTCGGTGCCGCCTCGGTGACCCCTTCGGGTTAATTTGATACGTCGGGTCGTTAAGGTGAGGATCCATATATGTCTTCTCTCCACTTTTGTGTACAGATATGTCATTTGGTGTATACTTACAAATATCGTCATAAAAAGTATTAACGATTTTCCATCTTTACTAATTGATACTTACCTATTTCTTTACGTCAGATAGATATACTACCTTATGATAAGTTAGTATTTTTACGCCATGACCATGTACCATATTTTACCTGTTCGGTATTTTTATACGATTTACTCTCTTTGGTCAATACGTTTACGTACATACTAAAGTAAGTATACTTTTGCGTTTTATCCCTTTAGATATCCCTATTTTTCATCTAATAAATAACGAACGGACGAGTCAGTGAAGTCACTACAGACTGAGACGGTGGGGTACCTGACATTGGGTGGTCCGAGGAGAAAGGTACCTTGAAAAGTCCGTTCCTATGATCTCACCCAAGGTAAAGGAGAAGGTCCCTAGAAGGGTTGGGTCCTAGTTTGGTCCCAGAGAACTTAACCGTCCTCCTAAGAAATGGTGATTCCGGTGGAACCTTCGGGGGTAAGTTCTTTACCGTTGGGTGAGGTCATAAGAACGGACCTTGTAGGGTGTCTATCTCCTCAGACCACCCGACGTCAGGTACCCCAGCGTTTAGTCAACCTGTGTTGACTCGTTGATTTCTCGTCGTTCGTGAAGTATATTCACCTTAATTTGTTATGCGCAGGAAAACACTGACCGATTAAAATGAATGGCATCACAAAAGTTTCAAATAAGGACAACATCGTATATAGTCATGAAGTATGTAAAAAATTCTTTATAAATGAATAAACCGATATAACCCAGAATCAACGACGAGTGTCTAGAAAAAAGGTCGTATCCTCCAGAAAGCCCACCACAGGCCCTAAGAGAGAGATCAACACCGAACCCCCAAGTCCCCAAGTTCTGATACCTAAATAATTATCAACGGGTTATCGTACACCCTAGGAATAAGGAGTTGGTCCCTGACTTGGGTACTGGAGACCCAACCTTCCTCCTAAAAATTGGTGACCTGGTGATCCCTTCAGGGAAGCACGTACAAAAATACCGACTTATTATAAGATAATATATCTATACAGAGTAAAGATAAACAAGTAGATGACTTGGTGAACAACCGATAACACTTATTACAATGATACTTGTAACCACATATTTAGAGACTCAGGGACGAAGGTAAGAAAATCCAATATGGACCCACGAACTAACCCCGAAGGGTCCACGCGAGCACTATTTCTTGAGACAGTCTTTCTAGGGAACCTCCTCCTTTACCGTAGGGTGAGGTCATAAGAACGGACCTCTTGGGGTACCTGTCTCCTCGGACTACCCGATGTCAGGTATCGTCTCAATCTCACTCGTACATGTGTCCACGACCCAGTATACTATTAAGACACCAATTGAACAACTCTTTGGTGGTTTGGTAAAACGTATCGTCGACATGGTAAAATGTAACAATGGTCGTTACGTATTCACAAGACTAAAAAAGTTTTAGGAACGGTTGTGAACAATAAGAGGAAAGAGAAACTAATATCGGTAAGATTACCCACTCTTCAACTACAGAGTGACACGAACACTACACGTAAAGGGATTACTAATCATTGTAACTCGTAGAAAATAACCGGAAACCATATAATAGTAACCTCTTTACAGACAAGTTCAGGAAACGGATACAAACTTAACCTAATAAACCACAAAAAACAACAACAGCAACTCAAAATCATTAAGACATATATAAGACCTCTGGTATGGGAATAGTCTATACAAACAAACGTTTATAAAAGAGGGTAAGAGTCCCAACAGAAAAGTTAAATAACTGTCACAGGAAACTACGTGTTTTGAATTTAAAACTACTTTAGGTTGAATAGAATAAAACAACAACAGATACGAAAACCACATTATAGGTTCTTTAGTGACAACTTAAGTTACAGTACTTTTAAAGGGAACAAAATTCTCAAAATATGTCAACATCAAGAATCGAAATCCAGAAACTAGGTAGGACTCACTTAAAAACATATACCACATTCACAATCAACGAGTCATCACAGACTGGGAAACGTTGGGGTACCTAACATCGGGCAGTCCGAGGAGAAAGGTACCTTAAGAGGTCCGTTCTTATGACCTCACCCATCGGTAAGGGAAAGAGGTCCCATAGAAGGACTGGGTCCCTAACTTGGGTCCAGAGGTCGTGACGTCCGTCTAAGAAATGGTAGACTCGGTGGTACACTTATAAGTCAAAGGTGTTTACGTGAAGTAAAACTTTATTAGAGGGAGAGGGTGAAGAAAAAAGTGGGACCAAAACTCAATGATGAGAGTCACTTATCATTTTGGGTAAGATATGAGGGGTGGGGGAAGTCTGAAAACTTTTGGTATTTCCCTTTACAGAGGAGAAGTTATCCTTTAGGGTACGGACAATCCGAGGGACATCCCGGACCAATACAGGATCAACTCGTATTGGTTGGTATATCTTTACAGTTATTAACGTCCGTGGTCCGTTTATAGTTTACGGACCACTTCTGTTCATGTTAATCGTCGAATCCCTCCTTTTTCGTCTCAATAATAAGGAAATCAAACCCCTGGGTATAAGTCGGTCTAAGATCCGTTTCCCGAATTTTCCTTCTTACAAATCAAGTACCCAAAGCCTTGATCTCTACATACAAGTTTAAGATCGAAAAGAGAAAATATCGTCATACGGGAAATCGTAAGATTACCAATCGAAAGGACTCGAGACTAAAGAGATAGAAATTCTTATTAAGAGTCTCGATCGACGGCTTCCGTCTATGATAATTCAGATAAAAGTGAATTTGGACTTCCAGTCCTTTGACGTCCTCGTGAGTGACAGTGTAGTCAATGAAGCACGCTGCTGATTAACGTAAAGATCCACTAGGTTCTGGAGACCAGAGACCTGAGGGACTATCATGTCACTACCCTCCACTTCTTACTCTGTGGCACCTGCGATTCAGTGATCGTGTCTCGAACCGTGAATTCTTCGCGAATGAGTTGCCGTCGACTCGACACCTGCGAAAGTCTAAGGGGTGGGCATTTACTCGCTAAATCGAGTTGACTAGGTAAGAGACTGGAACCCACTGAGTCTAAAAGGCCCGTGTACGCCTTTGCGTGCAGCCTCCCTCCTTGCTCTTCACCGTTGGGCCGCGGGTCCAGGTCCAAATCGTGTCACCCGCGCCGGTGGAACGAGTGGATAGGCTGGGCCGAGACGTCCACGGACTTCCCCGCCCGTTTCCTCGAATCTGTGTATCGGGGCGGGGGGTGTGTGAGACGGAAGAAGTAACCCGGGGCTCTCAAGCTCTGAGCCTTGCAGTGTACGCACGCTGGGCGCACATTTTCCCCCGCACAGGGCGGCTCTTCCTCCTCTGTTCTACCGCCGCAGGCACCCCGTCCCTACAGACTCCACCGACGGGCCCCAGCGCACCGCCTCGTCCATGTTGACAAGCCCCTAGGACGGAGCCCCGCTCCCTGCCGGGCTCGGTTCGGCCCCAGACCTCTCTCCTCAGCAAAGAGACAGCGCCCGAGCGGGAGTCCTCACGAGCTCACCTCTGCCTCGGTGAGTGGAAGTGGAGCTCGAGCCCGAGCAGGAGGCGGATCCTGCCAGGCTCAGACCGGATTTGGAGAGACAGGAAAGGTGAGGTGTTCCCTGTTTTTTTGTTTTTATATTTGTTGTTCGTGGGAGATTTGGTCCACTTTACCCGACGCACAGGCGGTGATCTCGGCTCCGTCCCGACCTGCGAAGAAAGAGACCCTCAGCATAACGACCCTCCCCGCGGCTCTACACCCTTCTCGTGACCTCACCCTCAACCCGCCGAAAGTGAAACCTAAGAACCTGAGACTTCACTCTCCCATCCTAAGGCATTAGAGTTTTATCAGGTACTACCTTTATCCCAGAGCCAATGGGACCACTGGCAGTTGAGAATCTAACAATCTCCCCAGTATTTAGGTCGGGAAAGAAAAACCGCTTCAGCTCCGGGACTATCTGCTTTCCTGAACGAGTCAAGGTGGGTCGGCCCATCGTCGTCTCGACTCTGAGGAAGGGTCCATGGAGACACAGAGTGTGTCCCTGGAAAGGAAGTCCGACGGGTGGCACTCCTGTAAGTCATAAGCTTTATCGAATACATTCTTGATCGTACCCTCGTAAACCTGAGAGCCTTTTACCTAATTTTACAACCAACGACATTGAGTCTTAGACAACGAGCCACAGTAAAGCTTCTCGATTCTAACACTCTGGGTGTTGAAAAGCACAAAGCCTGACCGAAGTAAAACAGTCGCACTTAGTCTCGAACGCGATATTAAAACCCTTCATCTCTGTGACCAAAGCCCCACTCTCCCTTGTCTTTTACAGTAACGGGACCTGTCCTTTCGAAGTGAGAGGATAATAATTGATGAGTCTTTACCACATTGAAGAGTCTTCTCCCGAGGCGTCACACCACCACTGACAATCCTAAACTTGTTCTCCCAGAGGCAACAAAATAACAATGGTCCACACGACAAATACTCAGTCATCATTTTACACAGTATTCAACCTTTCTGATTTTTTTACTGAGAGTACACACAAAAAAAAAAAATTGCTACCACTCCTTCTACTGAAGTGGGTGATAGTAAATTTTTCCCTTTTTTCAGCTTTGAAATCATGGTCATATCCATCTCTGTCGACCTAAATCCAGGTGACCCATCCTCCCCACTCCTAAACCCATGTCATTAAGTCAAAAGTTTCGACAATGTATAGGTCTACCTTTGATATAACTCTACGTTTTTTTGGGGTTTTCTATTGTAAAGGTACTAAAAATTCATTTCGTCACAGACAAACACTCTGTATATAAACTTTCGGAGTATGACGTCTCAAAAGGTCATTGACTCACTATATACTGTCCACTCTCTTATCTCTTTCATTAATATTCACTATTAAATCCCGGTACAAAGGATTTAAACTATTTTCTTACCTCACCCACAAATAATCATTTTCTCTAAAGGTCCATGTAGGGGTGTCACGACGGTTTACGTCCGAGTCATCCACATCCGACCCCGGGACCGTTGACACAAAAAATACCCACGAGACCTGCTAAGAAACCAAGTCCGTGTATACTTGTATCATGGATCCACCACGTACTAGCACAGTCCGGAAGGAAGTCCTCGTAAATACTGTAAGGACGGCGACAGTTGACGTCACGGTCCCTAGTCCCCCCTCCCCCCTCCCGTCCTCTTTTCTCTCCTTAATTTTCTATTGTCCGGAACGCAACTTTCTTGACATGTCAAATCATCTTCTCTCTCCCTTGTGCCGATTTATCATGCTCTATCTTGTACCTTATCCGGAATTCTTTGGACGGTCAAGTAAAAGTCCTCTTGAACAGTGTCGAGGTTTTTCGTCCTCCCTACATTCCTGATATCAATCACAATGATGGTCTCCACTACAACTTCTCTGAAATTTTGACCCGAAGCGACCACGGAGTCACCATCTCTTGGACGGACGGTTACGCCCTCTGCACCCAAGCTCGGGACAAGACCCCTCTAGGGTGTCCGGCACCTCGTCCGTTCGAGTGGACGCCATTGACAACTCGACACGAGACCTCGGGCCCCTCGGCCTTGACGACTCGGAATCTCGGACACGAGGCGTTGTTCTCTTCGGCGACGTTAACCCTCGAGTTCGTGGTGTCGCTCTCTCATCGAGCGTGAGCGGGTCGAACTCTTCGAAGCGTCGTCGTTTCGGGGTCGTGCCAGTTTTTTTTTTTATTATTTATTTAGTATTTGTATCAAATTTTGATACTTACACCTGTGTCTGGTCAATCCCACTTGTCCCCAGTGTCAACTACACCGGTGGGGTCACACGGTCGACTTGTAGTGAACACAATGAAAACTATTCTCATTATACATCGATCTATGGTCCCGGACCCTAATTCCAAAATACACTAACAGAGTAAATGAGGATTACTCCATCCAGGACAAAAATCTCCACCTCTTTGACTCCGAATCTTAATCAATTGTTCACCGCCTTATCTCTAGACTCGGGGTCTCAGTCTGAATTCACGAATTAGCACCCGAACGTCCCCCACGTGCACCCAAGTGGTATGTCTTCCATCTACACTAATTTGGATCGTCAAGTAAAAAGACTTCGAATTAGAGCGACAACTCTAACTCCAGGTCCCCCTTCTGTCTGTTTGGGGACATAAGCAACTGTTCATGTCTGTCTTTATTGCACTTATATATATTTTAGTCAAGTAAAGTCCATCACTCTTCTTTTTATTTCCTTCAATTAATTCCTCAATCGCGAGGTTTCTCTCTTAAGAACCCGAACACCAGTCCTCCTTCGTAAACTCGTCTCTTAACTCACTCCTCCCTGACTTGGTCGACCTCCCCACACGGGTCACCTCTGTCGTAACGTCGCCGCACCCACACGTTCCCCACCCCCACCCGCACACCCCTCTCCCCTCATCGTCCCCCGGACCCCAAGTCCCCGGCGAATGCATCCCAGACAAAGCTTTTCCAGTCAGACCTACAAGACACTATTTACCCTGCACCTCCGGTTCGTCCCTCTGGTCCGATCACGTCGAGAAGTCCTCGTCTGGGTCACCGGGTCCGGTCTCTTCTCTTCATCCGTCTCTTCCCACGTAAAACTTTCACCCCCGAAGCACGGAACAGTCACCTGACTTACACCTGTCACTCTTTCTTTCCTGAACGTTTCCTCAGGGGACACGTGACCCCCTCAACACGGAAAACAGACCCCACCACATAATTAATATCGTCGCAACGATGCCATTGTCCATTTAAATTTGTAGAACCACTGAATTGTGTCACCTTCCAAAACAGAGATAGTACATTCAGGTCCGGTGAAGAGTAGCCCTCCCGTCACACTAAACTCCCGGACAGAGAACGGTAGCATTGTGTACCGACGGGTCCTAGACGTACAAACGGAGGTAGATTGTCCGGCCCTCCCCTGGACCCCTCAGACTTACCAAGAGTGTCACCAATCTTGAGTGAAGATCCTTTAGAGTAGACAACCCATCTCCTTCACCTAAATTATTGACCGGCCGATTAGAGACGGTGTCCACCTGTCGAGACCCCCTACCTCGACAACTTCCCCTCACTCCCTCCCAACCCTTAGACAAAACCTGTTTGAGTCAAACTCCACTAAGTTTCACTCCTACAACCCATCGGTCCAACTTTATACCAGACCTCCAGAGACTTCATCGGCACTCCTCTCAGGAGACGTAGACCGACAAATTTTCGTCTGACACACTCGTAGAGATCCCGCTTCGGATCTGTTTCGTCCACAGACTCGGAGTCCGTACCGTCGACAAACTTCAATCCCTCCGACCTGTCTGTCTTTTTGGTCCCAAGGTTTCCGAAACACACAAAGTTTTCCCCGTTCCACACTTACTTCCGCAACTTTCTCTGTTTGAGGGTCAATGTTTTGTGGATTCAGGGTCCGTGAGTGACATGTCACACCCCGGTTATCAATGATCATGACAGAACACATAAACTTTCAACGATTCTCTCATAAAGAGTAGTGTTCTTTTTAGACGTTTGTACGTACCACTCCCTACAAATTGATCAAAAGAACACCCCTAGGAAGGTGTTATATATGTTTATCCCTTATTATAGGATGTGGACTTTGATTATATTACAATGTAAAGTCAATATGGAGTCAACCTCCTTTTTTTTTCCTCCCCTAGTGGACACTGTCTACGACGACTCTCCAGTTTATTGTGCTCCAGGTTCTTTACACTCATCCCCAACCGTCCACCTTCTCCACTGGAGCCGTCCTCCGCTACACCATCCTTGTCTTCGGGCCTCTCTGCCCTTCCGCTCCTTCACTTCGTCACTTGTCACGAGAAAGACGTACGGGCGTCACCGCACCCGTCACAACATTCCAGTCTTTTTCACACCACAACTATACTCTTATTCTTACTAGGTCTCTACTTTCTGTTCGACTACGTTACTCGATAAACGGTCCGTGAACAAGGTCCTCGACCCCGACGTCGTCCCCTACCGCTCTGGAACTGAAACAAGAACCCTTCTAGACTTACGTTTGGTCGACGGACCCACGACACGTAACCCAATGTCACCTATTCGGGACTAGAGGGTGAACGTGGAGGGGATTCGTCGCGGGGGGGCGGCCCCCCTCCCTTCCTTTCCGGAATAAGTCGTCGGACGTCGTACGAAACTCAACCCCCGAGTCTTCGTCAAGACCTGCGTGTTACGTCGTCACACGTGGCGCGTTGTTACGTCGGAAGTCGGTCTCAAATGTGACACCGAGACCCGCGAGCGGAAGCGTCACCCTCACAGGTCAGGTTCTCTACTCGTAACACGTGAGACTTTCTTGTGAGCGGATGACGTTGTGTGGGAGGAAACACCATCCTCGACAGGCAGGTAGACCGGAGGTTCCCCCACCACTGCCAGTTCCAGGGTCGGAACAAGACGTGCGTCTAGAGCCAGCGGACATCCTCTCAGTCTCAGTGGGACAACCGTGGTACAACGCTCTCCCAGTGATTCAGTTCCTTCAAAGTGTCCTCATTTACTTCCGCAAATTTAGACTAGTACAAGTGTCCTATAAATACATTCTGCATTGATGATTCTTAGGTACTTACATTTATAATGACATACTTTCAGTATTTACGGTAAGATAAAAGGTGCTTTTATCGTCAAATCTGTAAATATTATCTCACTTAAAGACGAAAGTATTTTCTGAGGCTTCCTTTTTTTCTTTGGGAATGATTGTTCCTGTATCAAAGAAATGAAATCTAAAGTCCAGTCATAAACCCCCTTGACTTCACGATAGACTTAACTTCCACCCCACAAACGAGAAACTAATTCCTCTCTCGGCCAACAAGTAATTTTTAAGTAGTCACGAAAGGAACGAGCGTGTCAGTGAATGACGTGACCCCTACACAGGATAAAGGGATCCATTTCTCCTTTACTTCTCTCTGTTTCTTATTTTATGATAAAGGAATGTCGAACTTCGGTACTTTTACCAGTAAAAAAGGGAGTCTTACGAACTTTTGGGAAAATGGGACACTTTCATCGAAAACACCGGTTCATCGGTGTTTATTATTAAAATTTTAAGGTTTGTTCAACTCAGAAGGTCTGAGTTTCATCTAATCTCATCGAGTCGGACTAAACAAACGCAGTAAGAAAGGGGTCCCATTTGTAAATTTCAAATTTTGAAGTCCCATAAGAGACGACCAGGGCACCGATCTTGAGACACGAAGGTGACGACCCCCGTGTCCAAGTCAGGACGTCCGAGGCACCGTGCCGGGCTTTTCTCTTTTTAAATTTTAAAGTCGGTGACATAATCCAAGAAATTAATTATCCTCAAACTCCGATGTTCCGACACGTGTCGACAAGAAAACACCACTTCTTTGTATACGAAAAACACATTCACGTCGAAATGACGAATAGTACCAGAATTCTTTTCTCATTAAGAAAACACTTTTTCAAAATCTGAAGTCTTTTCAATACTTTTATCATGTCTCTTAAAGGTTTACGGGACACGAGACTAAGGGGCATAAAATCGATATAGACGAAATAGTAAGAGGGAAGAGAAGGAAAAAGAGAAAAACACTCACAGATATACATATATAAAAGACGACTTTGTGAACCACGGGGAAATGCAAATTTAAAAACTCGGGAAAAGGATATTCCTATAAAAGAATATTTTGCTGTCATGACATGTCACCAGTTTTGACCATCTAATTTACCTACGTCATCATCATAACTGAGATATCTAACATAAGTTTAAAACCGTCAACTAGGAGATTAAAAAAAATTAATTTTTTTACAAATTACTAAGGAAAAACGAACTAATATCCGCAGGAGTGACACTTCTACGACAGAACTCGGTGAAGGAAGTCAGGGACTCCTTCGGTAGAGAGTCTTGGAAAAGGTGTTCATTCATCGTTAAATGATGAATGTTTTCTGACCTGACGGGTCCACTGTGTCACCACTTCTTAGACGGATGGTTACGTCCTCCGAGTTCTCTACACTCAATCTAGGGACCCACCCCTTCTAGGAGACCTCCTCCTTCACCGTTGAGTGAGGTCATAAGAGCGGACCTCTTAGGGTACCTGTCTCCTCGGACCGCCGACGTCGGACATTTCAACGTCTCCGCCTGCGTCGACTCGCTGATTCGTGTCCGTGGTCGTCGTCCATCTCTGCCACGACCGGAGACGAAGTCGCACGAGTAGTCGTTTGAGTATGTCTGTGTCGTGGATAAAGTGTCCCGACAGCAATCTGAGTCTACCTTAACACGGACACTTCACGAATCTCAGAGACGGGGTATCCATGGGGACTTCGAAATCGACGACAATAGGCTAATAAAAATGACCCACTTATACACCACAAGGCAACGAACTTACATGGTAAACCACAACCTGTAAAATCAACGAGGATCAGAAAACTTGACACCACAACCTCTTCTGAGAACTCTCAGGGAGTCTGACGTTCCTCTAGGTTGATCAGGTAGGATTTCCTCTAGTTGGGACTTATGAGTAACCTTCCTGACTACAACTTCGACTTTGAGGTTATGAAACCGGTGGACTACACTTCTTGACTGAGTGACCTCTTCTGGAACTACGACCCTTTCTAACTTCCGCCCTCCCCTTCCCCTGCTATCTCCTACTCTACCAACCTACCGTAGTGGCTGAGATACCTGTACTCAAACTCATTCGAGGCCCTGAACCACTACCTGTCCCTCCGGACCGCACGACGGCAGGTACCCCAGCGTTTCTCAGTCTGTGCTGACTCGCTGACTTGACTTGAGAAAAAGATAATATCTGTCAAGCCATCATTACATAGAAATACGTAGGAGTCTTATTTAAACCACTGAATCTTACCGACGGACTTTTCCAAACACACAAAATATTGAACCATAAATCTGGTTTAACGAGAAGTCTCTCCCAACAGGGTCAGAGGGGAGGACTCGTCTTTTCCGAGTACTCGTGTAGCCAAGGGGTGTGGGTGGAGTCGTGACCTAATACTTGAAAAACCTAGAAAATTCGTCAACCAACTTAGAAATGTTTTTACACACAACAAAAATAATAGATCTATGGGAAAAATAAGACAACATGGTTTTCGACAAAAACTGACGGCTCATTAGTGTGGAACCCTTATTTTACTCTACTAATTACTCTTATTTTTGTTTTCCGAATAATAATTCCATCAATTTATCCCCGTGTAGACTCACAATGAATTCATCCTGAACGGACACCCTTGCACATTCTGAGTTGAACTTCCTACCTCCCCTCGGAGTCTTTACTTCAGTCTTACAGCATCTAGACGTCTTTTTGAGACGAAAATATTTCGCTGTTTGTGCCGGCCCTCCGTCCGTCCTCACTTCCCGTGGGGACGAAGGACGAAGGACAATCTCCTCATTTCTTTCGGACATCTCTTTCTCCGGATATTAACTTCGTTCCTGGCTACATCGGTTTCGTGACTCCTCCCACACTGGGTGGTCGGACCCGGCGATCGAATCACGGTACCCCGACACATGTCGTCCAGAGAGGAGTGGTCTATTAGGTCTTTCTCCCTTTTTTTACAAAGAACGAAAGACTGTTCAAAAAGACCAGTCTCCATCTGATAAATCAACAATTCATCATTCCCAAGAAATCCTTATTAGTCTTCTACCTTCTCTAATTACTGTAGGTATGAACGAGTAATTTTTTTCTTTGTCGTCCCTTAAGGGACCACCAGGTCACCAATCCTGAACAGATTCCCGGGTCTAGGTTAGGGAACAGACCCTTGATTTTGGGGTGCTTGGAGAGCCGTACCGGTCTTTTTTTCTTTTGGTTTTTTTAGGATTGGGGAGAAGAGTGACACGGTCAGAAGTGAGCGACGGAAGTGGAGCGACGGGAACAGACGTCCACCGGAGGAGCGGCACACACACAGACAGAGGTCTAAAAGAAAGACATTCACCTGCTCAGTATAATGATCTCGGGTGACACCCCGGGAAGAAAATTGGACTAAGGGAGACATCTCTGGATAGGGTCTTCCCACTGCCTCCACACCCCAGCCCCGGAGTCGTATATTTAAAACACACACACGCACGAGCCAGTGGTTCAGCAGACGGGACCTGACATCGGGTGTTTCTCCTCGATTTTTCGGAGAACTACTTTCATTTTCTCCTCTCACTTTTTCAACCGCATTTCGAGTTGTAAGTCTTTTACTTCTAGTACCGTAGACCAGGGTAGTGAGGTACCCTTTATCTACCCCTTTGTCACCTTTGTCACAGTCTGAAATAAAACCCCCCGAGGTTTTAGTGACGTCTACCACTGACGTCGGTACTTTAATTTTCTGTGAATGAGGAACCTTCCTTTCAATACTGGTTGGATCTGTCACATAATTTTTCGTCTCTGTAACGAAACGACTGATTCCAGGCAGATCAATGACGATTCCCGGGTCTAAGTTAGGGAACAGACCCTTGATTTTGGGGTGCTTACCAAAAAGGACACCAGCACATACCTACACTCTCAACCTGACACTTCTTCCGACTCGCGGCTTCTTAACTACGAAAACTTCACACCACAACCTCTTCTGAGAACTCTCAGGGAACCTGACGTTCCTCTAGGTTGGTCAGGTAGGATTTCCTCTAGTTGGGACCCTAAAGAAACCTTCCTCACTACGATTTCGACTTTGAAGTCATGAAACCGGTGGAGTACGCTTCTCAACTGAGTAACCTCTTCTGAGACTACGACCCTCCCTAACCCCTGTCCTCTTCTTCCCCTGCTGTCTCCTACTCTACCGACCTACCGTAGTGACTGAGCTACCTACACTCAGACTCACTTGAGGCCCTCTACCACTACCTGTCCCTCCGGACCGCACGACGCTAAGTACCCCAGCGTTTCTCAGCCTGTGCTGACTCGCTGACTTGACTTGACTTGACTTGACCTGACATCGGGTGTCCGAGGAGACAGGTACCCCCAAGGGTCCGTTCTTGTGACGTTACCCAGCGGTGAAGGAAGAGTCCCCTAGAAGGACTGGGCCCCCAACCTGAGTTCAGAGGACACTCTCAACCTGACACTTCTTCCGACTCGCGACTTCTTAACTACGACCGCCCATCTAAGAAACGGTACCTCGGTGGACCAGACCCCCTGTATCAAGTTGGGCATTACGTACAACTCGCAGAAATGTACATGAATGGCCGGTAAGGACGACCTCTTTGTAGACAAGTATAGGAAAATCACACAAAAATGGAATAAAAAACACAATGAGCAAAAACCGACACGGCCCAGAGACACCGACGCACCCGAAACGAGACACTACTCGTGTCCGAAGAGTGGCGCCACCGAGGAGGGCAACGCCTCGTACCCGAGACCCGACCGTCCGAAGTCAAAGCCAAAAGTCCGAGATCTCGTCTCCGAGTTGGCAACACTGCCTGTACGAATTAACGAGGGACCGTACACCCTAGAAGGGTCTGGTCTCTATCTTGGACACAGAGGACGCAACCGTTCGTCTAAGAAATCGTGACTCGGTACTTCTTTCGGGAATCATACAAAAAATTAACCCGGTAAACAGAAAGTAACAACTTAAAATTGTCGAATACTCTAAAACGGAAACTTTCTTATGACCACAGGTCAGTCTTGACCCAGACCCAGTATTTTCACTCTAGTCTCTCGGACAGGGACAGACCGGGACACCCATCGGTCATCCCGTTGGACCCTATGAAGAAACTAGAGAAACGTAAACTACAAAAGTAGAATTTGAGCCATCGACACCGCCGTCAGCTCCATGCAGCAGCAAAGTGCCCCTCCCGCGCACTCGGGACTGACCCATCTGAGACCTCCGTCGTCGCAGAGACGTCACCGAGTCCCGACGACGACGAACCGTCTAGAGACCCCAGGGCAGTCGAAACGACTCCCGAACAGGATCGGAAGGACAACCACGACACAAACGTACGAAGTTACGACAGGGAAGAGGACCGAGTCGCAAAGGGACAAAAAAATGTCTACGGTCCTTTCAGGTGTGCCGGGGACGGGCGTGGAACAGGGACGACGCGGGGGACGGGTAAGACCAGCGGTGCCCACCGCCGATACGTCCCATGGCCGTCATGCTCTTCATGGCCCTCGCTCTCGACCTCTTCGACCCGAACCTGCAGGGCGGGTTCGAACGGCCAGTGACCCTCCATTCTTGGCCCCCTCGGCGGAACGCAGGAGGGTCTCGTACAGGGAGACATCTAGCGGGGCTTCAATTCGACGGACTCTTTCGTCTTACACGAAAGAACCTCGAGTACAGAGGTCACCCAAACCCGGCTACACCTTCAGCACAGTCCGAAGGGAGACAGAAGTCTGCGTGGGGAGCAGAGGGGTTCCGGAGAACTTTAGAACCCTCGAGTACGGAAGGGGACCCCGACCGCAGGACCGGCAGGCGAAGGAGTCAGACTCCCGCCCGGCCCTCCCGACCTGACACACTACACCTATGCGAGAGTGGTCCTTGGTCTGACGTCGGCAGGTCAGAGAAATGGTAATGACGAGTTTTACGAGAACCCGGCCCTTCACCCCCACGCCAACCCGCAGTGTATCACTGCCGACGCCGAGTTCCCTGCGCGGACCCGAAGGGCGCCGTGTCGCAGTAAGGACTGAGGACCACCTGCAAGTCAGTTGCGACTTTAACTTACATTTCCACACTCAAATTGTCAACGAAAGAGAAGTGGGAATTAAATTGTTTACTTTACGGACGTGACAGGCATCTGGGACTGGACACTCGCGTCTCTGAACTGCCATAAGCCCCACTGCGCACACCCAAAGGGACACTCGGAGGGGCATAGTAATTAGGTCGGGCCGACGGGGGCGTCAGGACTTCCGACCGAGACCGACACGCGGAACCACCGACGCACGTGAGTCTGGCGAAAGGACCAACAGACAAAGCCCCAGCGTGTGAGGTCTGAGGCAAACGACTCCCCGGTACCGCGTCGCACACTCAGTGCGACAGACACGCACGACTCGCGGCGTGTGGGCAGCGACCACCGAAGGACACATTTGTATCGGAAGAAGGTTGATCACTTCATGAACACTCTGACACTGGGTACTGGGGTGGCCTCACAATCTGGGTGCGAAGGGAGACTGGGACTCGTAGACAGTCCGACTGGGTGGGACACTGGACGAGTGGACGAAAACCCTTTAGGGGTGAGTAAAGGTCCCTTAGGGTTCTCTTAGACGGACACGTTCTTTAGACGAAGGAGTAAGTGTTTTCTGGTTGCAGTCACCGAAAAAAATCGTAGGTAACAAACATTTTGACCTTAAGGACGGTAGACACTCAGTCATGGACTTTCTGTCAACAGACATTTCTCCTGTCCCAACTTAATCGAGTATTCGAGACCCGAGACCTGTCACTGCCCTGTACCCCCGTCTCGCCGGGTCACGTCGCGCTCGAGACCTCCTCGACCCGAATCACGACCTTCCCCACCCGACTTCAGTCAGGACGAGCGGGAGAGAAGGAGACATTCAACCAACAACCGACACGCCCGACAGGCAACGCCACTCACCCCGTCGTCAGTCCGACGAGTAGGGCCAGAGGGAACACCTCCTCGTGGTCGAGACCCACACGTGCCCGACTCAACGGGGTAGCGCACACAGTAACTTGGGGTCGGGGGACGTAACCCTCGTACCTCAGAATTGACAACCTGGTGTTCCCTTCAGAGAGGACATTCTTTAAATGTCAAAATCCAGACTATAAATCCAGAGACTAGGTAAACCTCAACAAAAAATACAGCATATTCCACTCACAGACTGAAGTAAGTGCACCTACAGGCCACACGGGTCGTGACAACCGACTTTTTTCCGACAGGAAAGGGGCAACTCGCCACAGCCGGGGGAAGACACTTAGTCAGAATAAGAGAGCATTTACTGTCTCTACTACCATTACGAGACTGTCTTACAACCTTTTGCCCCTCCTGTGAGAACTAAGGGGGACGAAGAGTGATCTACTGAACAACACATTAGCACCCGAAATCAAAAGCACATAAATGAAGGACAGATAGAGACAAAAATTTGTCTATATGTCAACTGGGAATTTGTTACATCTCAAACCTCCGTGGTCGGAGGCAGGGACGTCGTCATTCTTTGCGCGCACCTTGAAATGTCCGGTGGGGACCCCACGCACCGAGGCACGGGAGGCATGGGAGGCAAACGTATCAGGACACCACGCACAGACAACTCGTGTGGCGAATATCCACCGGGAGACGCCAAGCATGGACACGGCAGGTCCCCGTCGACGAGGATAAAGTATAGAAATCCAACCACGTTTTCATTAACGCCAAAGTCTAGTACTTAAAATTTAGTAATATTAATCTAAGTTTGTGTAGAAATAATTAGTTTTATCCTTGGTAATGTTAGTTGTGTTGAAACGGTTACTCTTTATTTAACTAAATAAGGACATCACATTTTTAGACAGGAAGTCCTAAACTATTTAAGAACCTTTCGTAAAAGACGGAGGACCAGTACCTTTGCAAAAGGAACGTTTTTCAACAACTCTACTAACTTCTTCAGTACGAACCACTCTCCAGTCACTTATAACGTCTACTCCGTTTTGAAATCGGTTTAAGTAACTTGAAAACTTTGTACCCAGCACACCATACACCAGTCCGTAACGGTACCTCTTCTAAACCCGGCAAAGACAACTGGTCACGGTCGACGTCCGCAACGTCAAAAACCACGTAGAGTAGCTAAACGACTCGCATAAAGAGCCTACATTACCAAAGTGACTCTAAGTCTTTCGACAGCAGCTAGTCTACCCGTCGTCTGGCGGTTTAGCACTGGCACTGCGAGAGACCACGTCCCAACCGAAACCTTCCACGAAACCTCGAAGGACCAGGTTGGTGACTCGACCAATAGTGGCCAACAGCATATTTTAGGTGAAAAACAACGTACAGTGTTAGGATAGCTCTTTACCAGACAGCAACAATCTTATTTTCTTCTACTGTGAAGTTTTATTCAAAAATTTAAAAGCCAGACGAGTACTCCGTGGGTGAATACGTCGAAAGAGTGGAAAGGCTAAACGAACTTTACGGCTTCTCGACAGCTTACCAGTTGCGACTCAAGAAGCCGTCGAAGAACACATCAATATTCCCCTGGTCGGAGCTACTAGGAGAGTGAACCAGTGACAGTTGAAGGTCACAGACCGGCAATGTCGGGACTAGAAGTGCCGACAGTAGAGGAAACGTTTTGAAAAACTTAGTGGTGACGTGACATACAAACGATCGTCAAAGACCCGGTTTACGTAAAACAACACTCACAAGAGGTGACGAAATTCTAGGTAAAACTTGAGTTTATTCTTTTAGTGAGCTTAAACGCACACAGATTGTGGTAAAGGTACCAGGCTTTATTTACATTTCATCTGTCGTTCGTCATTCAGCAAGCGTGTCTTTGGTATTTCGCCCTCTACGTACACTGCTACAACGTACTGTGTTGGAGTCACTTCTTACATAAGGTCATAGTTTGTCGTTTAAAGTTGTTACGTTTTTTACTTTAGTGTAAACGTGGTTGGCTCATACTACTAAAACGTCTGAGGTACACTCATGGTTGACATTCACTGAGACAACGACGCCACCTAAGACCCGTACCCACGAAAAATGGCCACTAATTACGACTCGGTTAGAAACGTGTATCCGGAAGGGAACCCGACGTACGACCCACACCTCAACGACAGACTTTCCCAGACCCGCGGACGTCAGACACGACACACAAACCGTAGATTTGGAGAACATCGGTAGACATTACCCGTAACAGGTAATCCGTATCCTAGCAACATGCACTTGGTGTCACCCACAATCACTTTGGCAACAGCGTCTGTAATAAGGAGAGTACAAGTAAGGTATGGTGTTTAGAAACGCGAGGAAGTGCACGGTCCGGAACAACTCGACGTCCCCTAAGCGATCACTTCTCTTGGCCTCAAGGGTAGGAGTCTCTCGACGGGAATAATCCCCGATTCTGTCTGTTCTTCGTCCGTGTGTACCCGTGCAGCTCCCAACTTTGCGACGCCTCCTTCGTGTCTGTCCATGTCCCGTGTCACAGAACCCGACCCGTCGTGGTCCCTTCCTTCCTTCCGCCCGGGCGAGTCTCGGCACACCCGAGGGCCCCGTGGACTCCCCGCCCCTCTCGGAAGGCCCGGCTAACCTGTCTCGCGCGGACAGCGACAACCACCCCTTGTTCCCGGGGACACCGACCTCCGGCCTCCCGCCCTCCTGGGTCCCGCACGGTCGAGACGGACAGAAAACTCACGCGGGACTCACTACACCCAAGACTAGGCTGACAGGACCGACGCCACCCCTGTCCAATCCCCTGGACAACCCTCCGAGACTGTCCTAGGGTCGTCTAGTCTCACCCTCGTCACTCCTCCCCTTTCCGTGAGCTACGACAAAAATAACTTCACATTAATTACATCTTACATCCAATGTCCACATGTCAGGTCACTAAGTGCTCAAAATTCCGGTACGAGGTAAATGTCAAGCATATTTAACGACTGACATAAAGGGCAGCACGTCATGTAGGGACCCCGAGTATAGGGACCCCGAGTAGAGCACGTACTATCAAAGGGGAGGGGGGGTCGGGCCCAGGGAGGGGGGCGGGGACGCACAGGGACACAGGGACAGTCCGCGCGGTCGGGTAACATGACACACCTGACGTGTCAACTAAGACCGATACACACTCCCCTCTCACGTGCCCTGCGTGGCGACCCAACCTACACCCTACCCTCACCTTTTGCGGGCCACTCGAGACTGAACTCGTCCACCTCCCCTCCCTTACTTCTCGGAGGCCTGAGTACGACATAATGCGAGACACCAGCCGAAAAGAGCCTCACACTCAGGGGTAGTTGTAAAGAGTGCACAAATAAGAGACGGACAAAACCGAGTCACATGAGCAGTCGAATTGTAAAGTCAGACTAACCGTGCCTGATTCCTCGGGTGGGAGGACGCCGGGGCCAACCTCGTCCTGTGGACGGGAGTCTCGGTCTCGACACCGACCCGCTCCGCTCCCGAGAAGGGGTTCACGGAAAAGTCCTCGAGCACTACAGGAAGGACCCTTTCGAAACCCAAGTCCCAGTTTCTCGGACTAGTAAAACCCGACGAACCCGGACCACAAACCGGAGACCCCCCTCCCGCCAGCGGGACCCGGAGACGACTCTCCACCGAAACTCCCCTGTCGAGACGGGTCCCGACCTTCCGGGGGGGCACGGGTCACACAGCGCGGCAGACACACCGCCGACATTAAAGTGTATGTGGGGCGAGCACAGAGGCATTCACGTTTGCCCCTTTGTCCGGAAGCATTCACGAAGAATGGCTCCCCGACTTTCCACGAGGTCGTCCACCGGGCCCGCCGTCCGCACACCACCCTCGTGTATCCGCACGGGTGGGGTCCCCGAGGACGGGGTGCGTCCCCCCATAGACCCCCGTCTTCCGAGGCGTGGGGGTCCAAGACCGTGAAGACTCCACAGGGAAAGACTGGTCCGGACTCCTGTCCACACCCGTACACCCGCCCCACCTTTCCCACCGGAAACCTCGTCTTCGACCGTGTGCAGGAGGAGGACGTGGTTCCTCGACTGAGGTACCTCTACCCCGGCTCCACGTCCCACCACCAACCGCCGACGGAGAGGGTGGTCCGCTCCTCGACGGCACACCTGTCTCTCCCCAAGAGCCCTCTCCGTGACACACGGTCGGACCAGGCCCCGAAAGGAGGGGTCATCATCTTAAATCAAAAAGACACCGAATTTGTCACAGAAGGTCATAAAAATAACACTCGTAAACTTATTCCGTCTTTTCAACTCTCTTCTCGTGACCTAACTACCCGCACTTGCAAAGTCACATAGACGAAGCAAAGACGTACGTAGACACCTGAGGGGAGTTTCGGTGACTTTCTTGTAACGTCTGCAACACTTTACTTTGAAGTAGGGAGGTGTGAAGTCAGGTGTAGACTCGTATCCTACGTCAAACAACAGCAGAGTCGAATCGGAGTCCCACGAGTCCCTCGTCAGGGACACAATTGTGGTTAAGGAACCAAGGCCGAGTCAAACCACAAAAATTTTCCTTCCACGCCGTAAGGTCGACACTTTTCTTTCTTTCGGCCTAGTCGGACAACAGGGGGTGGGTCGCGGCCGTGAACCGTAGAGGAAGGGAGGTACTCGGACCTGTCACACCTCGAACAAAATGTACAAAAATTTGAAGGCCATTAACAGTGTCGAAATAACAAGGAGAGACACTTGTCCGACGAAACTTTATTCTTACCGTGTCCACATTTGTGGACCAGGGTACGACCGTCCCCCACCCGTAAGTCATTCACGACAAGACGAAGAATGGAGTGTCCACCACTCTTCTGTTGAGACCTACAATTCTACCCGTCTGTCAGGTCAACCACCCTTCGTCTGGAGGTCGGAAAGGAGAGGGGATCGGACCCCCCGTGGACACGGACCTCGGGACTCCCCCGTCCCTTACCTGCTCCGACCCGAGGTCCGTCCTCCCCGAAAGACGACCCGACGGAATAGGGGACGTCGGACAAGCGAGAGACCCGTCGTCTCTTCAGCAGCCCGACCACCCTGACGATCCTTTGTGACCTCTCGGGGTACCCCCTTAAACCGTCCCGACACTCTTCGGGAACCTAGTTCTTCAGTGGGCTCCCGCGAGGCACGAACAGGGCCGAGGACGGTCCGAGGACGGTCCGACTACTGGACGGCGACCGAGGGACACGGTCGGAACCCTGCGGCCGGTAGTGACAAGAAGGAGTCCCCGGAGGTGATCGGGGTCCGTCACTCCTGTGGACGGTGAGGGACCGGGGGACCGAGTCGTCTCGTGCCACAAGTCCCACACCCCTCCCCGGCCCGCGGCAGGAACCACGAGACCGGGTCACCGACCCCCGGACATCTTGGAACGCCACCGTGATCCACCGTGAGGGCGGGTCCCCGCAGGTCCGTTCCACCGGTACTTCCGGGTTCACACCGACCGGTCTTCCCCGGAGTAAGCCCCTCTCACGTGGACGGTTCCCCAAAACAATCAGGGTCTTTGGTACGACTCAAAACAGACCTTATACCAGGTCTTCCGTAAAGGGAGGACTCCATGTGCACCACCTCCCGTTCAATCTTTCGCCCTCGCGGCCAGAGTCCCGACCAAATGCGCAATTTATTCGTGGCTGGTCGGACTCTCAAAGCTTACTAGGGTCTCCTCGCGTCCAGGTGCACCTCGTCGGGTCGACCGGGAAACTGCCACCCCTCGTCGTCACGACGCCCCCGAGTCTCCTACCTTGCGACCCGAGAACCCGGTGCAAACAGTGGGGGAGCGAAGCCCAGACCCACGTGACGTCCGGCACCCCTTCGGCCCTACCAGAGGGGCCCAAAGGCCTAGACTTAAAAGAACAATCCTAACACGTAGTCGTAGAAGACACGAGATTGAGGAGCAGTACGGTAGCACTCACCACGAACCAACCTCGAGATTCGAGTCTCCCCGGACCTCCGAGTGACTCTTACGACCACACGAGGGGCGGAGGGTCAAGGACGACCGCGGGGCAGGCCAACCCACGTCAGGGACTCCCTCCTCGGAGGGCAGGAGGGGGAGGAGGGGCGACTCTACGGGGCCCGACACCAAACGACGCCTCGGGACCCAAACCACCTAGTTCTACGGGCGCCACACACCCGACACGCAGGGTGACGCGGAAGAAGGTCCGCCGGAACCGGAGGGGACGGGCAGAGGAGTGTTCGGGATTCCGAAGGACTTCTCCTTCTCCGAGCAGAAGATTTACAACGAGGCCTTTCACTTAAGGGGTACCAGTCTTCTACGACCCCACCAGGACGCACGAGAGACACTGACTCATCCCCACCACCACGCGGGGACTTTTGACCGAGCAAGGTAGGGTACAACTGGCTCACCAAAACCACCCGTACCGCCCATCCCACGACTTCGGACGTCCGACCCGGGGGTGGTAGGTCACCCCGTCCTTCCACCTCCTCTTAGTGGGGTGCCCAGAGCTCCGGACGCTCCTTCGGACGCCGTCCCGCCCCGCCCGGGACGGGTGACCCGGAGGACACGACCAGACGTGACCCCGAAAGACACAGTCCCCATAGACGGACCTCTCCTCCCGAACCCCGCCCTTCGTCGGAAACAGGAGTCCGAACCCACACTCTCCCTCGCTCCCGAAGCGGCGGAAGACAGTCGAGACGCCCGACCGACCTTTTCCACCGGCCTCCCGCTCCGGGCGTGGCCTCCTCCGGCCCGCCGCCTGGGGAGAAGGACGGCGAGGCGCCGGGGCGGGGCGGGGAATTTCCCTGGGGCCGGCCCGCCCGCGGCGGCTCGGACCGCAGGCCGGGGGCGGGGCGGGGCCGCCGGACTCACCGACGTCGGGCCGGGGGACGGGCGGGGGACGAAGGCACCTCGCCGCGGAGGGCCGTCAAGTCAGCGCGCCCGCCGCGCCTGTGCTCGCCTCGGCTGGTGGACGCCACTCACTCGCGCGCGCCGGCTTCCGGAGCGGGTCGCGCCCCCCGGGAGCGGAGGACCCGACACCAGTGGGGAAGGGCGGCCCCTAGACCCCTCGTGGGGCGAGGGAAGGGCCCAGGAGTGGCCCGACACCGAAGGGACCGGGGTGTGCCACCCAGTGCCCCGGCCGCCCACTCGAGTGAAGGAGGCGCAGAACATCGTAGAGAAGCGGGGTGTCGGGCCTTTTCCCTTTGGGCCCGACGAGCCCCAGAAGGGACGCGGGTCAAAGGAGTCACGACGGCCCCCGACCGTCAACACCCCTCCCTTCGCCCTGGTGCCCGGCCTCCCCCACTTGGGCGGGAAGGGTCTCGGGGCGAGGGGCGACCACGGTTCCTGACAGGACCTCTTCCGAGGAAAGGAACTCCCCTCGATTCTTGCTGAGGACGGCGGAGGGACGTGGAGGGAACTTTGTCCGCGTGGACCTGGAAAGAAAAACGAAGGAGAAGAAAGTGGCCTCCGAAGGGGTTCTACCGAGTGGGTAAAGTGTCCCTCTTAGGTAAAAGAACCAAGGGATGAAGACTGTAAAACAGGGGAGATCGAGACCGTGAACGCCTCCTTACCAACCACCGGGGTGGACCTGTGTCGACGGGACACTGATGGGGTGTCTCGTCCGCACACGTGGCGTTCAGTCCGGCCCCTGTGCACCAAACCCCCGTGACCCCCAATGGACGGCTCCGAAGTCCGGCCCACAGACCATGGGGCACTCGAAAGGTGTGTCTTGTGGTACCGGGGCCGACTGAGCACGTCCTACACTCCCCACCCGCCCCTGTGACGCCGGGACGATCCCACACTTGGGGTCTTCTCGAGAGGACTGTTTCCACTTGGGGAGGTTGAACCAGAAGAACTCGGGCGGGAAGGACGAGTGTAGTAACGACGGGACCCCAACCCGGAAGAGACGGGACAAGGAAGGCAGGAGGGTCTCGCACCCAGACTTTCCCTCCCCCCCGGCAGTCCTCGGTCCCGACGCCCTGCTCTGACGCGATTCCAAAACCCCCCTTACCTCCGCACCCCAAAGACTCGGAGGTCTGTCCACTGGTCCTCCTTGCCAGGAAGGGGAAAGTCTACTCCCCTGACTCTGGGTCTGTCGTGGACGCTGAACGGAAAGGGTCGAGCGTCCCACTCCCACCGCCTCCGTAGGTCCCAGTGTCGGTGGTCTACCAGGGGCAGGGGGTGGTCTCGGTGAGACACAGGAGTGCAAGGCGTACCGACCGAGAATCCAACGGGTCACTGAAACTTGAGGATGACCAGGGTCGGGGTAGTGTAGGGTGTCTCACAGGAACCCTGAGATCCCTCTCTCCCTTCCACAGACATGAAGAGACGAAGGCCCACGGGAGGAACGTCTCAGGAGTAAGTCCGGACTCACGGGGTTCAACGTGGGTCCCTCGGTCTCTCCCTCTCTTCCGAGACCGAACCGGAGGTTTCCGGTGACATCCGTGTCTCCCGATCACCCCGAGACTTTACCCTTACGGGACTCAATTTTCCCCACTGGAGATCCCTGAGTAAGGGCGGTAACACGTCGAGACTCGACCAACCACGAACTCCCTGTCGACTTGAGCACAGACGAAGGACCCCCGGAAACCCCCACGTGGCTACCACTGAATCTTTTTTAGACTGGGACCAGAGTCACAGGGTAAAATCTCTTCCGCCGTCTCATCACCGGCTCTGTCCTAACTCCGTACGTCTGAACCCCGAGGAGTCCCGTCAAGACCTCACGGAGGTCCTATCGTCGAGGAACCCGACCCAGGGGGGTCTCGGGGACCTGACCTCCGAGACCCTCTCCTACGTTGCGTTTCCGTGTGCGCCCCTAGACGAAACTCCCGGACTGCAAAACCTTACTCGACCCAAACAAACACCCGAGGACTGACACGGACTGTTTGTACGTCTTAGCCACTGCCAGGACGGTCCTCCTGTCACTCCTTTTGACGGGGTTCCTGCAGATCGAGGACAGGTCCGGGTGTTCTGAAGTGGTCGGGGGCGGTACTTAGGTCAAAAGATCTCCCCCCACCCCGAGCTCACCACTTGGACCAGGACTTCGGATCGAGGTACGAGTTGGGGTTGACGGGTAGAGGGGTGACCCGGACGAAGAGAACCCTCGGTCGTCCGTTCAAACCCCAGAGTCCACCCCGCCCGAACGAGCATCCACCCGTCCTGCAGGCGAACCCGGACCGGGAACCCGTCTCCTTTAGACCCACCCGTGGGAGACCGGTGAGTCCTCCCACCGGACCCCTCTACCCGCAGGACCAAACTCTACCCCGCCTTTAGGTCAACTTGTAGGCTTGGAATCAACCGGACCAGGTCGGGGTACCGGCGCCTGTGGGTCCCTCGGCCGTCAACGGGTAGGAGGAACTCGCTCCACCCAAACGGGTCCCGCCGCCTGCAGGTCGGCTCAACCCCGGAGAACGAGACGGGGACGAGCCATCGGCCCGCCCTCGTCGGGACCCGGGGGTACCCAGAAGGACACTTCTACGGCGGTCCGAGCGCCCAGCCGTCACACGACCCGTCTGCCCTGAGCCCCGCCGGCTTACAACGAGGGGGACGGGCAGCCGACGCTCGGCCCGCGGGAGCGGGGTGCCACGGCGAGGAGGGCCCTCTCTCCCCTCCCGCCCCGCCGCCCAAAGGGGCTCCCGCGGCCCGACGGGGAGAAGACTCCTCCCTCCCCACCTCTCGGTCTCGTCCGGTCTGCGGCCCAGGGTCGCGGCGCGGGAGTGGGGAGTCTCCGATGAGACAGTGGACTTTCCCTTTCACCCAGTCCAGGGCCGCTCCCTCCCCGCCGTCCCGGCTGGACCCACGGACGGGCCTCGCGCCCCGAGCCTAAGGGCGAACCCGGGCCGCCGCGGCTCAGGGGAGGGACGGCCCTCACCCGTCCACCGGTCCCTGTGTCGCCCGGCTCGTCCAGGCACTGGGCGCCGACAGAGACGTCGTCGGGGCTGCAGAGTGGGCGCGGGGGCTCGGAAGCCTGGCCTGGCTCGGCCCCGCGCCAGGGGGGTCGGCGGTGGAGCCCGGCTCCTCGCCACTGTCGCGTCGGGGCCCCCCTTCCCTCGCTCCTCCTCTCTGTTTCCGCGCGCGGCCGGGGCGGAGGAACGCGGCGGGTGGTACACAGTCAGTCTCCGCGCCGCTCCTGGGCTCGAGGCGCGCCGCTTTACCACTCTACGGGTGCCGGCGCCGGATTGCGGCGGCGTGGGGCGCGGCTGGAGGCCTTCCAGGCGCAAGCGCAGGTCGCCGAGGCGCCGCCTCCGTCCCCCGATCCCCGGGTCGAGGGTGCCGATCTCCCCGGGTGGGGCCCCCCCGGCTCAGGCTCTCGGGCGAAGTCCATAACCACCCCCGGGCGGCCGACAACCAGGCCACAGGTGCGGCGCGGGGGCGGGCCCAGCCCGCGTCGAAGAGACCCTAACCGGGGGCGCGAAGACGTCTCGCGTCCCACCCGCCCTCCTTCGGCCCCGTCTCCTCACCGCACAGGCGGGACCGGACCGGGGAAGGGTAAAGCACCCGGAAAAATTTCCCTACCCTCTCTTACTAGCGCCTCCCAGACCACGCCTCCGTCGCGAAGGTCCCGGCGGCGACTCGACGTCCCGGACCGGGAGCCGAGTCGAGGGGCAGAAGAGACGAAGCATAGTCGACACGACGGAAACAAGGAACCCACCAACTCGTCGACCCCCGTCTCCTGGCTCGACGAGACTCGCGCGAGTCCGCGTCTACCTCGGAGGACGAGGTCAACTCACATCACAAAAACTACTTTGGCTCCGTGGTCCTGTAAGAGGCTCACCCACTATCTCACCAGAGATTTCGGGCGTGACCCCGGAACTCTCGTAGATCCAGGACCCAGACACCGCGCCGCTGGACCCGGAGCCACAGTGCTGAGTCCTTCTTGAATCGGGCCAGAGACCGAGGGGACTTTGACTCGGAAACGACTGACATGGCTCAACCCCGACCACACCAGCCCCCTTCCGGGTGGATGGAAATGACCTTCCTCCCCGAACCCAGCCCACACACACCGGGGTCGTCCGGACTCCCAACCATCCCTCAAATCGCGGTGGTGGGAGACCTAACAACGTCTCTTGGACTCCACTGCATCTCCCTGTCGTCCCACCCACCTCGTCATCGGCACTCCCCACACACACACACGTGGACGCACACATACACACTAGAATGGTCCGGGCTAGGGAATAGTCCACTCCTTTATTCTCCGGACCAGTCACCTCTCTAAATGGGTCTAGGACACGACGGTCTCCGAATCCCCGAGTCGGATCGAGAGGAACTTCGGGTACACTTACCTCGGCCGGAGTCCGTCCACCCCTGACGGGTCGCCCGCGACAGATGTGACGGAGGAACCACGAGCCGGGGTTCCAGCCTCTGTCCCGGGGACGGTCCAACTCTTCGATAAGACTCGGCAGAGTCCACTGTCCGTCCATCTCTGACCCTCCACTCGCGGCAGTCTCCGTCGGGTCGGGGGCTGAGTCTCACGTCAACCACACTCCCCCAGGCCGGTCACAGTGGCCGAGGTACCTCTCCGTCCGCTCGAACGGCTCCCGCCCTTCCCACCCCGGGGACCAGGGGACGACTGGCGCCGGCACGCGCCTGGACACGGGACGTCCAACGTGAAGGGAGTCGACCGGGACTCCGCCTCCGACCCTGTCGACTCGACGTACAGGTTTGGGCGGGACTTTGACGCGAGGACCGGGGACCGCCAGGAGATGATGGAGGACGGGGAGCCGCGGGAGTCCGGGGAGTCGGCCCACCCTACCTCCGGACACTCGTCCCATTCACACGCCCCCGACGGCCGGGACGGAGGGGTGTCGTCCGGCCTCCCCCCACGGGTCAATGGACCCGTCTCCACCACGACGCCCCGGACTCGGGAAGTTGTCTACGACAACCTTCCGCTCAACCACCTCCCCGACCCGACCAGCCACCAGTACACCCGACACCTGTCCACTGCCCTTTCCGGGCAGTAAGTGCCGGACGAGAGAGAAGGACGTAAGGACGGTACAGTCACGAGACAAAGACCTTTCTTGGGTATAACCCGTAAGTCTTTTCCCACACAAAGTAGAGGACACGGAGTCTTTTCTCGAATCTCCACTAAAACTCTTCTTAGTTTAAAGACTTGGGCTTTCCCGTCAAGTATGTGCGTTTTCGGACACACGGGAGAAACCCATCCCTTCGGAAACTCCTGGGTCCTCGGGGGTCGTCCCGATGCACTCCCGGGACCCGTCGGGTCACCCACAGCGGTCCGAACCTTCGACTCCCATGGAAACCCCGTGACGCGTAATCCGGATCCCTGTGTCCCGTCGGGACCCGGTGGGGGTGTCTATCCATAGTCGACCCTCACGATTCTCGACGATTGAGTCACGGAGAAAATCTCCACAAATTTCAACCCTCACCTTAACGAAAACGTGGGACCCCTGCACCACAGAACGGTAGCAAGTCGTTCGTCGTCGGTGGGCAATTTCGTCCAGGGTGTTGTCGTGGAGTCTAAATTCTCGAACCCGACCTCCCAGACTGACTCCACGTCAGGGGAGAGGACCTCCTCGAAGCCCGTCCCTGCCGACACACCTGACACTCCGGGAACCTCATCTCCACAGTCACGGGCCGTGAAGACGGGCTTTCGGGGACACGAGTCCCGTCCGACTCGTGCACGTGAACCCTCACACCTGCACGGACTGGTGGTTCTCGGCTGACGAGGACACGACCAGACCATGCGGGCGTCGTGACGGGTGGCGTTGGACACACTGGTGTAGGCTGGGAACATACGGGCAGGGGTAGGTTCTTTGCCCCACCCTTGTGACGTCCTTTACCGACTGTGGACTCGATACACTCAGTGACGCCTCCGGGGTGGTCATGACACACATCTCTGAACCTTCGAGTCAGACCAAGGACCACTCTCTGGTGGTACAGTGTTTCGGGAGCTCCCAGGGTCGACGAGCCCGGAGTCTCGACCAGGGACACCCCCCCAGGACCCCGACGCACGTACCGCACCGTGTGAGTGGACGGGAGCCCTGGACGTCCACCGGAACATGTTCAGCCACGGTTGCGCGAACGACAGCGCCCGGACCCCGGCGGAGTTGGTTCACCTCGACGGCGTGACCGACGCGTCCGGGCAGATGTCGGACATGTAGACCTGAAAGCCCCACTTGTACTTCCTCCGGCGACACCTCCTGGACGTGGTGATGGCGTTGGAGTCGCTCAAGAAGGCCGCGTTCGACTTCGGCGTTCGGGCCGGGCACACACCGGACGTGTCACACCATTCCGGGCTGGGCGGAGGGCGGAGCCACGGAAACCCGTGACGAAGGTCCGACCTGGGGGTCCCCCCGGACCGGGACAGGAGGTGTGGGAGGGGACGTCGCTCGGAGAGGACTGGGAAGGTCTAGTCGGGGAGTCTACCCTTCTAGGAGTTGAAGCCTGTCCACTTCTTGACACTCCACCTCGTCCACTTCCCCCAGTGGATGAGCGACCTCAGCAAGGACCCGGGGGCGTGCGGGCGTCTCCTGGACGGGAAGGGGGGTCCACCCAGGACCGGGCACCACGACCCACGGTCGTCCACCTCCCCACCCCTCCCTCCCTCCGGACACCTGTCCTCTGGGAGACGGGCGTTGAGTCCGGAGGGACCTCGGCCGCAGGCCCACCGTGTCTCCCGAGACTCGTCGACCGGGCGTAGACGGGTGTCGGCACGCGGTGGCGAGGAAGTCCTCGGTCGACCAGTGCGCGCTCCCCTTGCTCGAGATGGTGACGTAGTAGATGGACCGGGGGCCCCTGATGGTGACGAAGGTGAGGGGGTGACTGACCTGGCAGCGGGTGTCCGCGGTGAAGGGTCCATCCGGCCCGGGCCGACGGGGGCCCCCGGAGCCTGCTCGCGGAGTCGACGAAGGACGACCTCCGGCACCCGAGGTCTCAACCCCCGTCTCGACGCACACCCCCACGTCCAACCCCAGGTCGACGGGGCGTAGACCTTACCGTCCGGCCGGCCCCTCATGGTTACAGACTGGGTGTCCGAGGGACTACAGACACTTGGGACCGTACCGGGCGACCTAGTTCCTCGAGAAGACGGTGTTACTCGCCCACCAGGACTGGCCCCTGACCTTTGTGCCGAAGAAGAGCGACTGCCGGCACCCCCGGTGGTTACACCCGAGGTAGGCGTAGATGAAGCTGGCCCATTCGTCCAGGGTGATCTCGGGTTCCCGACCCGGTAAGACCCGAGGGGCGTGGTAGAGGGCACGTCGGTCTCGACGACCCCGACGCTAAAGATCCTTCCGCCCAGGGGGTGGGGCCAGATCTCCACCGACGTCCCCCTCCCTTAATTGGAGGGACGAACCGTGAACGAAGACGACCTTTGGGTTCCCCTCGGACCCAGGCCCCCTTGTCCGTCCAGGCCGAGGAGGTCAGGGAGGCCGGGGTCCAGTGTCGTCTAGTCCCCGAAGTCGCGTCGGGACCGGGCACCGGGTTCGAGGACAGGGGTGAAGGGAAGGGTTCGTCCCACCCCCTGTCCGACACAGGTGCCGGGTGTACGAGACAGGGGCGGAGGGTCCTGGACGTGTGTTTGTCGGGGGCCATGTCGTTTCCGAGGATGTTGCTGAAGTCGAAGCACTGCGTGCGGTTGTTCCTCCCGTAAGGGTACGCGTTCCCGCTCGTGGACCCGCTCAAGTTGGATCCGAGGTGGTAACACGAGTAGAAGCTCCGGGGGTTCCTGAAGTTGAAGTCGGACGTCCGTCCTGTCTTCTAGGCTAAGCCCCTCCGAGACCCGAGGGAGACTCGGAGGACGTACCGACGCCGACGACTCCCAGAAAAGTTCCCCTGGAGACTCCGACAGATCCCTCCCCTGGCGTCCCAGACTGGTCCGTCCTGGACCCACTGAAGACAGGGACGAAGGTCCCACGTCTGTTCCAGCAGTCTCGGGTAGTACGGGATATGGCGACAGTGGTGGGCGCGGGGCGGGGGGGGTTCTCTTTCGGACCCGGTCCCACTACCTCAGGGAGAACCTCTGAAAAATTGCAGAGCCTTTTTGACCGAGAAAATGGAGGGCCGGCTCGTAAACCAACCGGGGTTAAAGGCAAGACTCTATTCGCCATCAATTCCATGGAAGAACGACGAGCAGAACAGTGACGAAAGACCGGAGGCGGAGACGAAGGGGACGTGTCCCACTCCACGGAGGACCGTGACTGACACCCGGGGTGTGGCCCCGGCCACGACGTCGACGAAAGACAGGGGCTCAAACGAGGTGGATCGAACAACCCTTTCTGACGGAAGAGAGAGACGTGAACTCAGACTTGTGCAGTGGACGGTTCTGAGACGGTCGTCGAAGGTTCCCACCGGAGACCACCGAGTCACGAAACGTCTGTGACCGCTCACTGGAAGACCTCGACCATCCTGGGTATAGCTGGGGGACGCCACCACCGGGTCGACCCTGGTCCCGCTCGAACACAGGGGGGAGGGATGTAGGTCCGGACACATTTATGCGTCTTCAACGACGACAACTAGTCCCCGAATGTGACCTTTGTTTGCTCGGAACAACTACAGAAACCACACACTGCCTCCCCCAACAGTCACGGATCTTCGGGACAGGGGTTCATTGTCTATGATTGTCCATGCTCCAGGACTCCCCCCGCCCCCCTCCTGGTTCAAAGTACAAAGGACCCCTACGACACTTAAAGAGGACGTCCTCTTCGGTAAACTTGAAGAAGTTGACATAGTCATCGTGTCATAAAAACATACTTTTCACCCTCTGAAGACTTGTCACTAAGTAAATTAACGTTGTAAAACTTTATTTGATTTCTTGTAACGACGAGACGTAAGACAAGGACCTACACCACTGATCGTGTCTCGGGCGGCGTCCCGGACCTGGGCTCGCTACGTCCACACCTGCCCGACCGCGGCCTGGACGTCGAGCACCCGGTCGACGACCTAGACGTGGAGGTGGACCCCCCTGCCCCCCGGTCGACTCTCCTTCGGGTCGGGTCGTCGGCGGGGTCGGCGGGCGCGGAGTGGACGGCGTCGAGGAGGACTTGGACGACGAGTCGAAGGACCAGGAGTCGGGCCCCGAGGAGGGACGAGTCGAGATCGGTGGCGGAGTCCGACACGCGAACGGCGACCGTCCTGGACGCCCGCATTCCGTTGACGACGGACCGAAACGGGTCCGTCTCGGACCCCTGTTCGTGTGGGCGAAGACGGCACCCGCCTCCGTCTCTTCGAGGGGCTGGTAGAAGTCGGACACGTCTCGTCCGGAACCCTCTGGGTTCGGGAAGGGAGGTCAGTTCCGACGACGGGTACACCTCCGGGGGCCCGCACCCCCTCCGACCGACACCTGGGTCTCCCGTGTGCGTCCCGTGGTAGGGCGTACTCACTGTTGTGTGGTCCGTCTGGTGACCGAAGGTCCCCGTGTCGATCCACATTTCAAGACGAGTCGAGGAGGACTCGTAATGCGGGAGTCCAGGGACTTCCACTCTGGTGGGACCTGGATTTGTTCGACCTGACTCGCCCCTCGACGAGACGGACGGACACCCCGACAGGGGCCCCTGTGTCGCGGGGTCAACCAGGGGAGCCACCCCACCGTGCTCACGACACCAGAGTGGACTCCAAGACGGAGCACCAGACCATCAGGACGTCGACGACGGCCTACGAGAGTTCGAGTCGGAGGTGCAGCGACACCGGTCACGGGTGTCCCCTTGTCCGAACTAAAGCCGATCGAAGGACCGAGTCAGGTCCTACTCGGCTCGACGGTCCTCCCCGCGGGGGAGAGTTCCGTGACTGTCCGGGTATCATTTGTGGACGTCCCAGTCTCGGTCCGGGTCCGGACCACGGGAACTTCAGGAGTCCTTCCTCGTTCGCCCCCGACCCCTGTGGCCGGTCCCTGCCTCCCTGGACCCTACCTTCGGGTCCGCAGTGGCCGACCCGACTAGCGACATTTCCTCTCCACTTGTGACTGGTCCCTTCACCCGCCTTCCACCCCTCGGCCCCAAGGGACGCGGACGACCCCGGTCGAGAGGACCGGAACGGGAGAAGATGTGGGCTGGGGCGGTCTCCCGGGGGTGGTGACCTCGTCGGTGACGGTCGACAGGGTTCGAAAGTGGGGAAGGGACTCTTTCCACGAGGTCAGGGGGAGGGGAGGGAGGACCACTGCGGTCGGGGACCTTCCTGAGCTACGAGGGTGGGAGGGAGGTGGGCGAGTCCAGCGTCGGGAAGGCCGTGTTCGAGGGCGTCCCGGTCGGGTCCCGTGTGTGCGGAGGCGTGCAGGGGCAGGACTGAGGAACTGAGAGTGCAGTGTCCGGGGTTTCAGCGTTGGGGAGGAGGGACAGTGGGGAAGCCAAGAGTCCCCCAATGGAGGTTGGACACGACGCTTGAGAGTTGAAACTAGACGTCGGGACTGGAACAAGGACCTCCGGTCCGAGGTAGACAACGAAATAGAGTTTGGACTGTCCAAGTCCTGAGTGAGGAGTACGCAGTGGACCCAGGGGTCGGTACAGAAGGGAGAGCGTCATTTTCTTGAGTAATAAGGGGACCAACAAGTCCGACCTTTGGGTCCGTGGTAGGACCTGAGAAAGGGAGGGAGAGTGGTTTGGGTACTCGCGCTCGGGACGGACGGGACGGAGCGTGCCGCAGGTGCGCGGCGCAGGGTCGGTGTCGTGGAAGACGACCTGGACGCGGATGTCGGGGAACGCGTGGACTGCAGGTCGAAGAGGGACCCCGGACGTACCGGGAGGGACCGGGCGTCGAAGACGGAGACACGCACACCCCACAGGAAACCAGAGGTGGAGGCACATTCACAGTACTCGTCCCCGGAGCCCCCGGCGAGGGACGGCACAGGGGTCCTGTCACCGGGGATGTGACCCACGCAGAGGGCTCCGTCACTCGTGTCGAAACCGATGTCGTGGCTCACACGCTCTTTCGTCGTCGTTTCCGGTCCGGTCTTGTCCGGGGCCCCCAGAATGGGTTTGCCCATGAACCCGGGGTGTACCGCGTTTCCTCCTGCCCCCGTCGTCGAGACCCGACCCCACGTGGCACCCGCCGCCGAAGTCCGGTCTCCGCGCACCGTCCCCCGACGAACCCAGGTCACGACTGGCCCACCCCGGGTGACCGGCCTGGACCACATCCGGCGTGAGGGTGTCCCGGACCCTGGACTCCGCCCTCGCCCTCCTCGGTCAGTCCGGCACGGGGGTCTCCTCGTCCTTCCTCCCCCGGTCCGGGGTTCCGGGGTCCTGACGTCGTGGATGGGGACGGACGACCCCCCCGGCGTGGGGTCCCCGCGGGCCGAGACGTTCACGAGACGGTCCTTCGAACCCGCAGCGCCGACGAAGGCACGGGTTGCCCGTCGTAACGACCCTTCTTTGTCCGACAGAGAGGTCCGACGGGTCCCGGACCCTGAAACACCCACGTCAGTAGGTCGGGCTGGGGACTTTAGGGAGCCTCTCTGACCTCCGGCCCACTCCTTCCGGGAGCGGGGTCGGCGGAAGGACCTGCTCGTTGAGGTCCTCGGACGACGGGCGCCCACGGGGTGAGTGTACAGAGGGTCCTCGGTCCGTGTCCGACGTCGTTGCGTCGCACGCCCCGGCCGCACAGGGTCTCCCGTGGGCAGAGGGCCGACACTGTCCTCCTCACCCCTCTGGTGGTCCAGACCACTCCTCCCCGACGGACCCCGGGCAGACCCTCCTTATCGCCGACTTGGGGCCAATCCCGGGGTGTCTTCGCCCCCGTCCTAAGACGACGTACCCCCCAAGGGTCACCGAGCTGGTACTGGGGCCTCGAGTCACAGGAAGGGTATGACAGGTTCGAGACGGGGCCCTCCTCCGCTCGTCTTCCTCCACTCCTTGCCCGATGAGTGTCGAGGTCCTCGACCCCCAGGGGTCCCCGACTACGGTCCGGCAGGTTCCGAGGGGTTTCGGGTGCTCCTCGACCACCGGAGAATCAGAGGTCCCCCCGTAGCGGTCGGGGCCGTCGTTGCACCGATCCTTCGCCTGCGAGTTTGCAGTGAGAAGACGACCCGAGTCACCTGTGTCCCCTGACGCCGAGGGACGGGGCCGGGTCGCGGAAGACGAAGGTCTCGCACCGTGTCGCTGCGTGACGCGCCACCTCTGACACCCGGCGGATGTTGTTCGGAGATTAGTCCGCCCCGACACGGGCGGGCACGGGGTGCCCCGACCCCCACCCCGCCACCCCTGTCGGGTCTGGGTGGACGTGGACGACGACCCGCACGTCGACGACGGCCTTCCGGAAGTACGGTCGACGTTTTGCGTCCTCCGCGAGTTGCGGGAGGGACTCCTCGACGTCCACCATCTGGACGCGGCGGACGAGGAGGGCGCGGAAGAAGGAGGAGCAGAGGACGTGTTCCGGGGCGGTCCGCCGGGTCCGGAGGTCCCTCTCCTCTCCACTCCGGGTCGGAGGACGACTCCGGGGGAGGGTGGCCGACACCGGAGACGACCCTGCCCCTCGGGCAATGGAAGCGGACGTCCCTCTTCCGGGTCTTGGTGTCCCGGGCGCGGCACACGACGGCGAGCACGGAGGACAGGTCGTCGATGCCCGGTCTTTCCGTCACAGGGGAAGTCCCTCTGGGGGAGTCCGCCGGGCAATGGGAGTCTAGGGAGAGGTCGACCCAGGCCGGGACGGACGGGACTCCGATCCGCAACTCCTTCGACGGGCCCTTTCTTACCGGTCCTCGAGACCCCCGTCCTCGTCCCCGTCCTGAGGCCTGAGACCCCTCCTTTGTCTGGCCTGGGGACTTCCCGGTCGCCCGCCCTGTGTCCTGCGTCAGACGGACCACAGAGTCGTTTCGGAGTCACTCTGGATTTCACGCGAAGGATAGTTAAAGGTGTGCAATGGGACTGTAGAAAAGTTGTCCTGTGACGTCCTTCCCTGAACCGGAAGCTGTCCAAGGGTCCCTTCCTTCGACCGTCACGACCCGTCACCGACCGCCCCGACCCCCTCGGGGCCCTTCTCCCACTTTGGTTGTGCTTGACCTCGCCCGGGCACTCCCTCGTCCTGACCCTCCCCCGAAGAGGTCCTGCGGGTGGACAGCAGAGGTGACCACCTTCGTTCGGGCCGACTCGTAGACCCGGTCCTCAGCCCACCGGACGGAGACGACGTCGACCCCTCTCTCGTGCGTCACCCGACACCCGGCACACGAACCCCGGCCGTCCACGGGTGTGGGTCTCGGGGGCTCCCGTCGCACCTGAGGTCCGGGTGACCGTGGAGGAGGGTGGTCGTCCTCAGCAGGACCTACTTCGGTTCCCGGAGGACGTGTCTACCCCACAGGTCTACCGAGACGTCGAGCGGGTCGCGACTGTCCGCACCAAGTCTAACTTGCCCAAGAGACGGCTCGGTGACAGGTGGACCCCCTGTCCGAGGGTTCCGACGGAGGGGTCGGAAGTGAGTGGTTGGTCTTTCCGTCGAAACGTGGGTGTCCTGGGGTCGGTGGTGGTAGGTGTGACCGACGAAGCCTCACGAAGTCCTTTCTGGAAAGGAGCGGCCTTGCGCCAGAGGACCGGGTCTGTCGGGTCGGCGTAACCCCTCGAACACCTCGACGGGGAACGGAGTGGGAGAAGGACTGCGTCGGGACTACCACGTGGAAGGTGGCCCGGTCCCGGAGGACGTCGTCGAAGACCGTCATTACGGCGTGACGGACGAGGTAGACGTCGGAGACGACCCGTCGGGAGGCCGAAGCCAGGGCGGTCGTGGCTTTGGTCCAGAACTCTGCCGGACTCTGTCCAGCCTCAGTCAGTCGAGAACACCTCCTGCGTGCACCTGGTGATCCCGACACGCACGATTCAGGAAGTCAGTACAGACTGAGACGCTGGGGCACCTGACACCGGGCGGTCCGAGGAGACAGGTACCCTAAGAGTCCGTTCTTCGGACCTCACCCAAAGGTTCGGGAGGAGGTCCTCAAGAAGGGTTGGGTCCCTGGTTTGGACACGGAGAACAGAGGTCGAGACCGTCCGAGAAATGGTGATCGGGGGACCCTTCGGGAGTGTCTGGTCATCCGTTGTCACTTTAAATCTCCCACCTCTTGGACCCGCACACCCGCACAGGAGACTCCTGTCGAGGTCGGTGGAAGTCTCAGACGCGGGTGGGACTGTCCTCGGTCCAGACAACTAGCGGCCCGGGGGGTGGGGTGGGGACTCGGTATTCGGACACGTGTCGTCGGTGTCCGCGCGGTTCTGGGACGTCTCGGCGGACGCTCGTCGGCGACCCGAACGCCGTTACCCTCCGTTGGCTCCGAGTCGCCGGGTCCGTCGGGCTCGGTCCGTGCCCTCTTCGGGTCGGGACGACTCGCGCAGGAGACTGCCGGCCCGAGGCGTTCGTCACCCCAGCCCCGGCGTCGGACGCACAGACAGTGCTGCGAGCTCCCTCGTTCGTGAGACGAGACCACTGCGAAAGGGAAAACCTGAAAGAGGAAAAGAAGACGGACCTCGACAGCGTGATTCGCGACGACAAGGGGCCCAGGACGAAATGTGTACCTACACACTCGGAGTGACCTGGGGGCCCTGGTGGAGGTCCCGTCCAGGATGACAAGGGTGGGAGTCGGCCGTGTGGCTCCGACTCTCCTCCGGGACGGGCTCAGTGCGTCCGTGACTGCTCGTGCTCAGGGGTGCTGGGGATCCGGGACGACGCAGGAGGGCGTCGGGGTCGGCTCGGCCCCTGGTGGCTCCACACGGACTCTGCGTCTCCGAGTGAATACGGTTCTTTGTCGGGGTGCCCATGCCGGACACGTGCCCGACACACGACTCTTGTGCCGTGTAGCAGTTGTCGGGGGTCGTTGGACGTGGTCGGGATTACCTGTGTTCGGCTCCCGTTCGGTGCACGGTGGGCAGACTCCTTTCTACGACGGCCGTCCGGGCGCCCCCTTCGTCGAAGTCGACACGGCCAGTGGAAGGGGGACGCCGGCGGACTGAGTGTGCCACGGCACGTCGTGACCACGGCCTCGAGGCAGGGTCGTCTCTCGTCCCCGCCCGACTCGTGCAAAATAGAAAGGACCCTTACTGATCTTTGTAAATCGGAACCAAAGATCCCACTCCTCGTCAGACTCCAGTGTCTCCTCGTACGACCTGGGACTCTAAGGCAGGTCCTCTCGTGTCTAGACACAAGTAACTGTGTTCTTGGTCAGTCTTGGTTTGGACTCACCTAATCGAAAACAAACCCTCGTTTACGATAATTCGGTTAAATTGTTGAATTAGGTGAAAGAGATACTAGGCTAAATTTGGTAAAGAGTAAGCAAGATTGGTCGTCGACAGAGGAGTCTCACAGTCTGTACGGGGACGTCTGGGTTCCCGGGGACAAAGTGTAGAGAGAGGTCGTCACCAGGGGGGTCCGGTGACCTTGTCGTCCAGTACCCTGACGGACCCCGGTCGACCCGTCAGGGACGAGGGGTTCGTCTGTTCCTTCGTCCTGGGACTGTCCCACCCGGGCTGGACTGTTCGTCGACAGTGCCCGTCTTGTAGGGGTAGTTTGACGGAGGTTCTGGGGTGAGGTCGAGGTCCAGAAATGGAGAGACATCTAGAGTTCGGACCCGAAAGCAATTACCGTTAGCCTACCCTTCTCCCACACTTCTACGTGACCCTGCGTGTCAAATGCGGAGGGTGCCGGTGTGGGTGGGGTCTTGGACGCGATTGCCACACACCTCGTCGGCTACAGACCTCACCCCACGCGGGAATTGGGTCACTGTTGACCAGAGGATTCTTCTCTGTGTCCATGTGTCTGTGCACACTACTGCACTCCTTACTATTCCGGCCTCACTGGAGTACAGATGTCGGACGCCACGTCGTTCCCACCGGCCCTCGGTGGTCTTCGGTCGACTCCGTCGCCTCTCCTGGGGGGACGGGCGGTGGTGTTTCGGAAGCCTCCCTCGTGCCGGGACGGTCGTGGAACTCGAATTAGGAGTGTCCGGAGAGAAGTCGAAGGTGTGAAAACGGTTCTCTTGCATGACCAGTGTTGTTTGTGGGCGAAGGTTGTTGTATTCTCTGCCGAGGTGCACCCGGAGTGGTCTACCAGTTGTGGCTTTAGTCTGACTAATATAAGAAACGTCAGTTTCTACCTCTTCGAAGTGTGTCAGTCGTTCTTGTCTGGTCCTCGACTGACACCGAGTCTAGTACTTGATTGAGGAATAACGGTTTAAGTCTACTGAATTTAACTTCTTTTCATCCTTTTTCGTGATTTGATAAGTCCATACTGGATTTAGTTTGGGGAATGCTGATATGTGACCTTCACTCTTTATCTAAGTTCCCTAGTCTAGACTGTCTGTCTCACGGACTTCTTGATACCTGTCTCCAAGGATTGTGACATGTCCTCTGTCCCTAGTTCTTCCGTTTTACCGACAGGTTCCTCCGGAGTGTTTATCGACTCTTTTCTTCTCTTCGTCTTCCGTTTCCTCTTTTCCTTTCTATATGCGTAGACTTACGTCTCAAGGTTTCTTGTCGTTCCTCTCTATTCTTTCGGAAGGAGTCACTAGTTCCGTTTCTTTCTCTCCTTTTGTTGTCTTACCCTTTCTGATCTCTAGAGAAGTTCTTTTAATCTCTATGGTTCCCTTGTAAAGTACGTTTCTATCCGAGTTATTTCCTGTCTTTACCGTACCTGGATTGTCTTCGTCTTCTATGATTCCACCGTTCTTATGTGTCTTCTTGATGTGGTTTTTTTTACTGGGTCTATTGGTGCTACCACACTAGTGAGTAGATCTTCGTCTGTAGGACCTTACACCTCAGTTCACCCGGAACCTTCGTAGTGATACTTGTTTCGATCACCTCCACTACCTTAAGACCGACTCGACAAAGTTTAGGACTTCCTACTACGACAACTTCACGACGTGAGTCATACGGTCGTTTAAATCTTTTGAGTCGTCACTGGTGTCCTGACCTTTTCCAGTCAAAAGTAAGGTCAGGGTTTCTTCCTGTTACGGTTTCTTACAAGTTTGATGGCCCGTTAACGTGAGTAAAGTGTACGATCGTTTCATTACGAGTTTTAAGAGGTTCGATCCGAAGTCGTTATGTACTTGACTCTTGAAGGTCTACAAGTTCGGCCTAAATCTTTTCCGTCTCTTTGCTCTCTAGTTTAACGGTTGTAGACGACCTAGTATCTTTTTCGTTCTCTTAAGGTCTTTTTGTGGATGAAGACGAAGTGACTGAGACGATTTTGGAAAATAACACACCTAGTGTTGTTTGACACCTTTTGAGAATTTCTCTATCCTTATGGTCTAGTGGAATGGACGGAAGACACTTTGGACAAACGTCCAGTTCTTCGTTGTCAATCTTGGTCTGTACCTTGTTACCTGACCAAGTTTTAACCCTTTCCTCATGTAATTCTGACATATAACAGTGGACGAAAAATTGAATATACGTCTCATGTACTATTCTTTACGGTCCGACCTACTTCGTGTTCGACCTTAGTTCTGACGGTCCTCTTTATGGTTGAAGTGTATACGTCTACTGTGGTGAGAATACCGTCTTTGGGTTCTCCTTGATTTCTCTGAGAACTACTTCCACTTTCTTCTCTCACTTTTTTGACCGAATTTTGAGTTATAAGTTTTTTTCTAGTACCATAGGTGCTGGTAGTAAAGTACCGTTTATCTACCCCTTTGTCACCTTTTGTCGCTGTCTGAAATAAAAGAACCCGAGGTTTTAGTGACGCCTACCACTGACGTCGGTACTTTCATTTTCTGCGAACGAGGAACCTTCTTTTCGATGTTGTGTGGATCTGGTACACAATTTTTCGTCTCTGTAGTGAAACGGTTGTTTCCAGGCAGATCAGTTTCGATACCAAAAAGGTCCTCAGTACATACCTATACTTCTCAAACTGGTATTCCTTCCGACTCGTGGTTTCTTAACTACGAAAACTTGACACCACAACCTTTTCTGAGAACTCTCGGGGAACCTTACGTCTCTAGTTTGGTCAGTGAGGATTTCCTTTAGTTGGGACTTATAAGTAACCTTCCTGACTACGACTTTGATTTCGAAATTATGAAACCAGTGGACAACTTTTCTCGGTTGAATAGTCTTTTCCGACTCTTTCTAACTTCCGTCCTTTTCCCCTGCTGTCTCTTATTCTACCAACCTACCGGAGTTGCTGAGTTACTGGTACTCAAACTCGTTCGAGACCCTCTGTCACTTCCTGTCCCTTCGGACCGCACGACGCCAGGTGCCCCACTGTTTCTCAGTCTGTACTGACTTGTTGGTGGTAGATCGCCCGGGGTGAATGGAGATGCGTCGTGGTCGACCCGGAGGGACTGTCGGGGTAGGCGGACGAGAGCCTTTATGTGGACGTGTCTACGACGGCGAGCGGTGAGTTCGTCCTGGACTCCCCGTGTTCGTGTTCTCACACCGGTGCCGTGTAGGGGTGAAGGACCCCAGTGGGGCCGAGACGCCCACCGAGGGGTACCTTACTTGCCGTAAGTACACCCGAGGTCCTTCACGGGCGGCAGGTATATCTGGGTCCGGTGGTACGGGTCCGGGGAGCGTTCTTCGGGACATAGGGTCCGCTACCCGGGTCTCCTCGACTTGAAGTGTGTCACGGCACGTCTGCAGTTCAGAGTGAGCCCGAGAGTAGGACAATTCACCTTCGAAGTACAGTGCGTGTGAAAGTATGCACTCCGTCTGCACTTTAGTGTCTTTGTCCTGTCTCCCACGGACGGCAGACGAGGGGTGTCAGTGCTTGAGGTGAGGGGTCTCCGGAGGAGGGAAGGCTCGGGGCTGGCAGGAAGGTCTCGTCCCGCGAGTGCGGCCGGACACTCGGAGGGACTCTCGTCTGGCCTGTGACTGGTGCACCTTGACGACAAGCAGGTGCCTCCGGGGTCTCGACGGTCCTGGTCGGGACCCGAGGGTCGTTTGACGGAAGAAGACTTTGCGGGGGCTCAGTTCCTGGTGGAGGTAGTGCCATACACGCAGGACAGTGCACTGCACTGAACAAGGGTGTCGGTACATGGGTGGGGCGGACACCTCGGTCCCGTGTCGTTAAGGACGGTCGGCACTGGTTACTGGAGTGTAAGGACCTACGAGATGCCTTTCGGGGGCTCCGGCACTTAGGGTCTTCCGGCTTCTCGTCGTCCCCAGTCCCTCCGGAGGGGCGACATGTAGGCACGACTATGCTCCTCTGCCTCCACACCACAGGGTTCCCTTTCAAGGTGTACACACCCTTTGGGACCAAGATCCCTCTCGACCAAGTCAGTCATATGCGGGACGGAAACAAAATACCTACAATCAAGTCTTAAGTCCTTTTCCTCGCTCATTTGTTCGGGCGGACGGCCGGGTCGACACACACACGTCTTCCCGCGACAGAGAACGAGACGCGAGGAGCAAGGCAAGTGCGGAGACCTCCGTGAAGGTCCGGCGGGGGAGCGTCCTTGTGCCGGGGTCGGGGGGTCCGCTGGTCGACTGGGGGTCCCGAGTGGAACCTCGTGTCTCAGGAAGACATCACTCGACGGCGGGCCCTGCAGAAAAAGCAAAGCAGGTGAACCCGGTGTCACAAGAGAGAGGTCGCTACATTGTGTGCGGACACCCGTGTGCACCCCTGTCCCACTGGACCCCCACCTATCACGCTCCGAGAAGACGAGCCAGCACTTAACTCCAGAGGAGTGTGGGTTCGCACAGACAGCGTGCCTGCTAAGTACAACTGACGTGTGGGGCGTGTGCCGACTCGCCACGGCACCCACGTGGTGCCCGTGGTGCCGGAACACGTAACTCCGCGGTGCCCCTTGTGTCCCGACGTTGGGTCACTGTCGCTGTCTCCGCGACGTGGGCGCCACTCTCTCCACGTCGGCCCTCCTTCCTCCTCCGTCGGACGTTGTCGTCCACGACTTGTCTGACTCCGCCCCTCCTTTTGTCGCCTCGGTTCCCCACACTCCACGTCTGTGAGGGTCTCCGATCTCTCTCCGGATCTCGTCCCCCACCCCCTCCCGCGGAGGGCGTCCAGACTTGCCCCGTCTCTTTCCACGAGTCTACTTGTTCTGTGCGCCCTCTACCGCGTCCACGGAGGGTCTCCGGGACGAGTCGTGTGTCGCGCCCAAGTTCTGTGTACTCCGGGGTCACTTGTCGTGGTCACAACCTTTGTGGTTTCGGAGTGAGAGTCGTCGTCCCCGTACTGACGGTCTGGGACCAGCCTCAGGAGGGTTGGACTGCCCCAGACGTCGGACGAGGGACCAGGACCCGACACGGCCCCTGCGCACCTGAATGGCGTCGTCGGCGGAGAACACGGCCGAGAGGGACCGTCGACGGAGGACGTCGTGCGAGGCGTGGACCGAGACTATGTGGACGTCCGCTCGTCCTCTGACCTCCTGGGCCCGGCGTCGCGAAGGACGGGACCCCGTCGGCGTCCCCACATCCCGGACACGGCGGGTCTCGTCCGTCGTGTCTCCCGCCCCCCTCCGGTCCTCGGGTGGGTCGTTGTCCCTCTCCTGACCGATACGAGTGGACCACTCAGGTCGGGGGTCCGGGGACCCCTTCCTGCCCCTTGATCGAGTCCCCACATTCTGGGTGACCGGTCCCATGAACGAGACTCAGAATACCTTAATGATGGAGCCCTCCCCGCCCTCTTTTTTCCTTCCCCTTGTTTCGGAAGCCTTAGCGGGAGGGACGGTCGGCTCCTCCAGACCCCCTGGCGCCGTAGCGCATGGGGGGTCCAGACGTCGCGGGACACGTCGTTCGACACGACCACCACATCCAGCCGAGCGCGGTCGAAGACGGTGAGCCGTGACGCGTCCCGGGCCGCGACGCCTCTCCTCTCTCGGCCGGCGGCGTCCGGGTCCCGACTCGTCCCGAGTCGGCACGGAGCCAAAGTGAGAATCGAACCCCCTCGAGCTCATTTCACCAATAATTGGGGTTCGGGTCGTAGGAGGAGACATTTGTTCGTCAAGAATCTCCCGACACTCCTACTGTACCCCGTTTGCGGAGGACACCCAGTCACACTTGTAAAAAGTGGGACTTCTCCTGCAGACACTTGGTAATCTGGTCCTTGACATCTGAGTCTCACAGGTCCTCCCTGTCGGACCGTGGATTGTGTTACCTCTGGATACTCGGTCAGTAGAGTGTTCTGGTCGACCCGTGAGTGGGGTGGACGGTGGGCCGGAGGGCACGTGTGAGTCCCCTTCCACCAAAGGCGCCCTGGTACCTCCTCTGGCACACAAGCGGGACTGAGTGGGGTTGCTCCGAGGTGGGTGGGTGTCGGGGTCCGTCCGCCACAGGTACGGTTCCGGAGTGGAGGGCGGTGGACCAGGTCCGGGTCGCGTCTTCGGTGCGGTGCACCTTAGCACGTCGGGCGTGTGACGGGTAGGAGGACGTCCCTCTGTCGACCGCGAGTCGGGTCTGGGACGTTTCGGGAGAGCTCCCCGTGGGGTGACGTCGACCCTGGGACGGGTCCCCCAGAATTTGTACGTCCCCTTAGTTCTGGGAAACCCTTGTCGACGGTTTCCTAAACCCGCAAGGTGAGTCTTGTCGTGAGTACGTGGGGTTAAAAACACCTGTTTAAGTGTCCCGAGACACAAGTACACCCTTGTCCATTGGTTCCTCCTGCAAGTCGTACCGGTCTCAAGCTCTCCACTCTCTGGGAACTTCGTGTTTCGCCTAGTTCTCTCTTGGGTCCCGTCCTGCTGCGGACGTCCCGTGTGTCCCAACAGTCGGGACCAGGGACTGATGCCCCACACCACTTTGGTGGTGTCGGACGGGGTCGGTGTCCACAAAGTTCACCGGGGTTAGTCACTCGTCCTACCTCGACTACCCGTCCTGGAGTCCAGGTATCCGGGACGACTGGTCGGTTCCAGGACTCGGGTCTCTAGGTGTTCGCGGGGTCCTCGGAGAGTGACGTCGGGACCGAAACGAATCTGACAAAGTTCAACTTAAAGACTTAGGTCCGACTGTGCTGGTGGGAGGTGGGAGATGGGCGTCTGTGAGTCTCGATTGTCAGACGGTGATGTCAGTTTCGACGGGGCTCGGCCCTTCCCAAAGGCTCCGTGCTCACCGGTGAGTGAGACGAGACTCGGGAGCCCGCGGGAGGGAGGTCTGCGTCTTCCGGGAGGACTCGGCGGACTCCACCACCACCCGTGTCCGGTCCCGTACGACGACGACGAGGTCCGCCACACGGCGACGGGCGACCGCGGTGCACCTGGTGCTGACGACGTCTTCCACGGCGAGACGCACCTCGTGCCGGACGCCGTCCTCTCTAACCTGCCCAGTGTCTCCGCCGCCACGCCTTCGGTCCCTTTCAGGTCCGGTGCTTCTACTGGTGCCGCCTTCTCGACCTCCACGTCCTCGACCCGTCCGGGTCTCTGGTAGACGTCTCAGGTGACTGTCTGTTCCGTTGTCTACGGTCCGGGACGGGACCGGAACGCTTAGGACCGACGTCCACCCAGCGGGACGTCGTGCCCAGGCCCAGGTCGTCGTAGGAGTACCCGTTCCGCGGTCCACGTCTCTGGACTTCGTCCGGGCCGCGTAGGGCCGTGGAGGGGTCCCCGGGGGCCCCCGTGGTGAGTGGTAGGAGAGACGGTTCGCCACAAGAACTACGACTCTGCAGAAGACTGTGGTCTACCGTTTGTGGACGAAGAGATTGTAGAGGGACTTTCTTAGGTTCACTTATTGTCCTCTCGAGATTGAGGTGTTCTTATTCTTCAAGGTTTACTGACCCAAAAAAGAGAATATAATTCTCGGTTTATTCGGGTCCACCCCTCGATCCTTTCGCATGTTTTCGGTTTGGGGAGTTTACTGGGCTGTGTAAGGTGTGAAATTCCTTCTCTGCAGTGAAACTGCTGTTTCGAGACTAGTCAGTTCCGACACCCGAAGGGACTGTCGAGTCGACCATTTCTAAGACCAAGTTAAGGACCCAACCCTTCTAGGAGACCTCTTCCATCCGATGGGTGAGGTCATAAGAACGCGAAGGGACCACCGAGTCGACCATTTCTTAGACGGACGTTACACCCTCTGGACCCAAGTTAGAGATCCAACCCTACTAGGGGGTCTCTTCCCTTTTCGATGGGTGAGGTCATAAGACCAGACCTCTTAAGGTACCTGACAGTTTGGTACCCCAGTATCCATCAGCCTGTGCCGACTCGCTGAAAGTACCAAAAAGGTCCTCAGTACATTCCTACACTCTCGAACTGGTATTTCTTCCGACTCACACAGTGGTTGAGTTACCTGTACTCAAACTCGTTTGAGGTCCTCTACCACTTCCTGTCGTTTCGGACTCCACGATGTCAGGTACCCCATTGTTTCTCAACCTGTACGGAATCGCTTACTTGTTGTTATTCCGAAATTTCTTTACGACATGTAGTAATCAGTAGTTCTTTTGCTTTGTCGAGAGGTGTATGGTGACTTTGCCGCTTCGACTTCTGAAATTCTTGTTTGCGACCCCGAAGGGACCGTCAGGTCACCGACTCTTAGACGGGACGTTACGGTCCCTGTGTTCAAGTTCGGGACTGAAGTCTTCTAGGGTGTACGGCACCTCGTTGATTCGGGTGCACGGCGTCGATCACTCGGACACGAAATCTCGGGGAGTCGGGGCCGATGGCTTCGGGCGCACGGAGGCTCGGACGCGAGTCGTCGTCTTCGGGGACGTTACTCTTCGGGAGTGTGGCATTGACCTCTCGTCGGAGGGGAGCGGTGTTCGTCTCCTTTCGGGCGTTTCGTCGCTTCTGGGTCGTGTTGGTTTCGATTTCTTTCTTTGTAAAATTGAAACCACGTCTACGACCTCGTTGGTCTTGGGAGTCCAAAAGACCACACTCGTCTTTTACTATATCGGTGGATGTTCTAATTCGTCTGCGGGTGGGAGACTGGGTCTTCAGATGAAGTTCCATAGACGGGTTCTCTTCACTTTGCATGGGGTGATTTTGTTTTGGACGTGTCGTCGGAATCCGTGCCACCGGCGTTCGACCTTTTGTTGAGGATACAATTGTGTCTAGCTTTGCCACAGACTCTATGTATGTTGACTCATCATGAGTCGTTCAATTTTTGTCGATATCTATGTACGTTATTGGACCGAGTTGGAGTTTTTGTAATCTGACTTGAAATTTTCTGAGCTTCTGTGGTATCTCGTCCATGATATACTAGGGTGACACGTTTCAGGTTTTCGTGCGTTTTTGCTTGGATCTTACCGTCTTGCGTCTTGTCCCTACTGAATACCCCCGCCCTTGACCACCTTTTCCCGTCCTTCCTTGAGAGACCCTCCTACCTTCGTACGATCAATAGGACCCTGCGTTAAACATTTTTAAGGTAGATGAAAGAATTGTAGATATGGAAAATGACATACATTTAAAGTCGAGTTAATTTTTTTTTTTTCCGTTTGTCATGACGGAGTAAGAGTCATATTATAAAGTGACCGACCAGTTATTTAATAATAAAAATCGGTATTAAGTACTCTAAGATGGTACTTAAGTCAAATATAAGGACTTTATAAAAAAATTTCATGGGGTTCTTAATACCTTTCTATCTTGTATGCGAAGAAAAAAAAAAAAACCTTGAAACTGAACGATTTGAGTTTTGGTTTGTACCTGTAGTTAAATGGAATTCTCTGTGTTTAGTCAAGGTCCCCTACCTAATAGGAAGAGTTAACTCCAGTACCGTTGGGACACCCTATAATAGTTAAGTAGAGGTAAAATGTAAACTCCTTTGACCCCGAGTCTCTCTGACTCACTGAACGGGTCTCAGCGTCTCGACGGCTCGCACCTCACACCCAGACTTGAGTTGGTCCGGACAGCCGAAGATTCGGTCCAAGAGTTAGTGAGACGCAAGAACACTGGATCCTTCCGTCCTTGGATTTTTTGATTCGACAGATTCTTCTAGGTCGATTTGGTTTTCTTCATTACAGATTAGAAAAAGCGGTCGGAAGTTCGGAAGTAGACTGAAGGACGGAACTAAGCGGGAGGTGTGAAAACAGAGTTCACTACCAAGATTTGAGCGGGTTCCGCCTACGGTTGGTGTAGAGAAAATCCTCGAGGAGACCCGACGAAACTTCCACGGGAACTAAAGACCAGAGTGCTGTAGGGTTTTATGTTTGTTCGTTCGTTGTCTTGGTCGAGTGAACATTTCCTTTGCACACAACATCCATCACTTCGGTAAACAACTTACGGAAAATGTAATCTAGAGTCGTGTCTTTGATTCCGTTTCGGGGAGAGACGTCGTCTCCCCCGTCTCTATTCACGGTCGGGTATGGCCGGAGAAACGAAGTACCGGCGGGTGATTTTCGTGGAGGAACTTGAATCACATGCCTCGGGTCCCAAGCCCGACTGGGAGAGTGTGGTCGCAAGCCGCAGGAGGTTTCGGTTCACGTGCAGTCGAAGAGGGTCACGACCAGGGAGGGGCAGACGGGATTCACTGCGTGACAGGGGTCCCGTTATAGGTTTTGACAGTGATGAAGGTACGTGGACGAGTTTGTGGACAGGCACTAGATGGACGTCCTAGTCCGTCGGGGAGTCAGACCGGGAGGAGCAGGGTGGTAGGTGAGGGGTGGTGGGCGTTTCGTTCGGAGGGGTCCCTTGTGGGGAGTCGTGGTCGAGACTCGGGACCTTCTTGGACACAACTGTGAGACTCCTGTGTCTACCAGACAAGAAATCCTGACAAGAGGTTGACAGGGAACTCATAGTCAGAGAGGAAGAGTGGTTCTAAATTTCAAGTATGGTTCAGTATCCCGAGGTTTTAGTGACGTCTACCACTGACGTCGGTACTTTAATTTTCTGTGAATGAGGAACCTTCCTTTCAACACTGGTTGGATCTGTCGTATGATTTTTCGTCTCTGTAATGAAACGGTTGTTTCCAGGCAGACCAGTTCCGATACCAAAAAGGTCATCAGTACATACCTTCACTCTCAACCTGATGTTTCTTTCGACTCGCGGCTTCTTAACTACGAAAACTTGACGCCACAACCTCTTCTGAGAACTCTCAGGGAACCTGACTTTCCTCTAGGTTGGTCAGATAGGATTTCCTCTAGTCAGGACCCACAAGTAACCTTCCAGACTACAACTTCGGCTTTGAGGTCATGAAACCGGTGGACTACACTTCTCGACTGAGTAAACTTTTCTGGGACTACGACCCTTTCTAACTCCCGTCCTCCTCTTCCCCTACTGTCTCCTACTCTACCAACCTACCGTAGTGGCTGAGTTACCTGTACCTAAACCCATCTGAGACCCTCAACCACTACCTGTCCCTCCGGACCGTACGACGTCAGGTGCCCCAGCATTTCTCAGCCTGTGCTGACTCACTGACCTGACTTGGTTCAGTATTTTTCTGGAAGGAGGACTAGGTCGTCGTTCATGAACCTGAAACCTTAGTCCCTCTAGACTTACATTTGTGACCGACAACAATGTGCCCACTCAGTAAATAGTGAAACTTGGACAAGAGAGGCCCGACGACACTCTTCCTTTAATAATCACTTCTACTACAGCAGTGTCCGTTTACCCGAAGACATAAAAGGTGAGAGGGGAGGGTGGTGTGGATGTGGATACATCGGCTGTCAATCAGTAATTGCTGGAGATGTGACAGAACGTGATTGTCCACCACGTTTGGACGAGAGTCGTTCAGACGGGGGGTGGTCTCGATTTCGTTACCTCAAGACGGGTAGGATTGAAACAACTGTTATAAAAGTTCCGAAGTTTTTCAGTCCGACTCCTTGAAGGGACCACCGGATCCTCAATTCTTTGGCGGAAGGTTACACTCCCTGTGTCCAGGGGCCGACCCCAACTGTTTCCAGGGTCCAACTAGGGACCAACCCCTTGATTCTAGGGTGTACGGTGCCCCGTTGGTTCGAGTGTGAATGGTGTTGATTTCTTCGCGGGGTTACTTCTGGGGTAGGTAGTTCTCCCTTTTTTTTTCCAGATCGTCTTCTCCTCGGCTCGTAAAGTCCCTTTAGTGTGAGTTCTTTCGGCCGGTTCCACTACGCTGCAGGTTGGTGTGGGACTAGGCCCTTCGATTACCCGTCGAAATTTCGTCGAGTGACGTCGAGCACTACCCCTTTCCTGCATTTTGGTTCCGTTAAGAGCTTCGTGAACATGTGTCTACCCGTTTACAAAGGGGTCCCCTTTGTGCCCGACAGAGAAAGCCCGTCTACTCGAGTCACTCGGGTGTCAACTTTTAGGTCCTTCTTGGACCCGACTCCCGTGGTCGTCCGACTCTATACTTGTTTCCCGACGTACCCGTCGTCTGGGCCTGGGCTCTGTGCCCCGACCCACGCCTCTCCTCGGCGCACCCCATGGACACTTTCGAGCGACGGGCCCGGAGCTCCCGAGCGACGACGACCGCGGTGGCGGTCTCAGAGGAGGTGCGGACCTTCCGACGTCCGTCCCGAGAGACGACCTTCACCGGCAGACGAGACCGGACGTTGTCGACTCCCCTTTTGGCACTTACTGGTAAACATGAAATGTAATTTTTGCTTTTTTCAGAAAGGTCCAGGGTAAGAGTTCCCTCCTGACGAAGGCTATGTTTGTGGAAAATTTTACTTTTCTCAATGAAAAGTAAAGACGGTTGCACTGTCCACTTTTTACTTTACTATCCATTTTTTGAAAGGGAAAGTAATTTTCACTTAATTCGCAGAGAGGGATGTAAACTGGGGCACACACACACATACATAAATAGACCGCAAAAAGGGATACCGGGTTCACAGGTAGGAGTGACGGGTCAAATGACAGTCGTAGGCTGAGTCACTGTATATACCCAAAAAACTTGGAATTTAAATAATCAGGAGACAGTACACACACTAGTTAAAAACAAAGGTGGACACAGAAAACTAAAATATTATGAAAAAACTTTATGTCTCAGAAATTTAAAAATACATTAATATTTTCCGATGAATTAGATGGTATCCTGGTCATTTTAGATGGTATACTGGGCCTTTGGGGTGATGACCCGTATATGGGACTCTTTTGATATTACTTTTTCCTGTGCACATGGGTCGCAAGTGTCGTCGTGACAAATGTTGTCGGTCCTGTGCCTTCGTTGGCTTTACAGGTAGTTGTCTACTTACCTTTTTCTTCAACGCCATATATATAGTCTTATTTCTATCTACATGTATAGAGTCTTATAATGAGTCGGTATTTCTTCTTACTTACACTCAGTCAAGATCACTCCCCCTACTTGGATCTCGGACAATGTCTCATGTCATTTAGTCTTTTTGTTTGTATCGTATGTATACGTATATGTGCCTTAGATTTTTTTACCATGATAGACGTCCCTTCCTGACCTCTATGTCTACACCTCTTACCCGAACACCTGTGTCACCCCCTCCCTCGCTCACCCTCTTACCCCTTCACCGGAGTCGTATATCTGCGATGGTCCACAGTCTGTCTGTCGACCACTCTTCGACGACACATCGTGGCCCTCGGGGCAGACCGGGAGACACTACTGGATCTCTCTACGTTAGCCCCTCCCCCTCCCCCCTACATATACACTAATACCGACTAAACGTGAGGACATACCGTCTTCGGTTGTGTTCAATTTTAATTTTGTATACATATAAATTTAATTTTTATTCCCTTTTTTTTCCGATGATGACAAGACAGGTCAAAATTCGACCGAATTTGAAGTCTTGTAAGTCTTTTGATTCTAGTACCGTAGACTAGGGCTGTGAGGTACCGTTTCTCTACCTCTTTTTTTTACCCTTCTCACAGTCTGAAGTAAAAGGACCCGAGGTTTTAGTGACTCCTACCACTGTCGTCGGTGCTTTAATTTTCTGTGAACGAGGAACCTTCCTTTGAAAACTATTTGGATCTGTCTCATAATTTTTCGTCTTTATAGTGAAACGACTGTGTCCAGGTAGATCAGTTTCGATACCAAAAAGGTCATCAGTACATGTCTAGACTCTCGACCTGGTATTTCTTCCGACTCGCTGCTTCTTGACTACGAAAACTTAACACCACGACCTCTTCTGAGAACTCTCAGGGAATCTGTCGTTTCTCTAGTTTGGTCAGTTAGGATTTCCTTTAGTTGGGGGTTATAAGTAACCTTCCTAACTACGACTTCGAAGTTATAAACCTGGTGGACTACGCTTCTCGACTGAGTGACCTTTTCTGGGGCTACGACCCTTGCTAACTCCCGTCCTCTTCTCCCCCTGTCTCCCACTCTACCAACCTACCGTAGTGACTGAGTTACCTGTACTCAAACCCGTTTGAGGTCCTTCATCACTTCCTGTTCCTTCGGACCACGCGACGTCGGATGCCCCAGTGTTTCTCAACCTGTGCCGACTTGCTGACTTGTTTTTGTTGACGATAAGATACCGAGGTAGTCATCCTTCGGCACGGTGACTGTCTCGTTATGCATGCGGAGGTACCACGTTTTCGAACCCCGTCCCCCCTTCGTATGTGTACACACCGTCCAAGTTCTATCCCGACCGACGTCCCTTGAGGGACGGTCAGGTCACGGAGCCCGAAAGTGGTGACGCCCCGTGCCCAAGATGGAAACCAACCCCTTGATTTTGGGGGTACGGAGCCGGTCTTTGTCATTGTTGTTTATCTTGGTTTTTTGTTCTGGCGTTTGAGAAACTGGAAGGAAAGGAACTTAGACCCACCTGTCACTGATGAAACTGGTTGCCACTTTCACTGTGATTCACCGGAGATTCCGATCGAGCATTTCCCGGTGTGTCGAGGACAGGACGAACACCCTTGTGAGGCCCTCGGGACTCGACGTTGTCTCCTTCAGACGACGGGTCCCCGGCGGTACGACCTTCCTTCGGGCTCGGAGACCCCTTCCGGTGCCCATCCGAGAGATCAATGGTCAGGGTCACCTCGGGACAGAAACTCAGTAAGGTCGGGGTCTTGGTCTACTGACTCACTCCTTTGATTCGACTTGCCGAGGTTGGAGGACGGTGATCTTAGTCTGGTCGTCTCCGGGGTCGTCGTGCCTCGTCTCTGGCCAGTCGGAACGGTACAGGAGAGAGTCCAAAACTGTGTGTCTTAGGAATTTTGTATTATTTCACCACCAACAAAATTAGGTGACTCAAACCCTACTAAAAAAAGAGGTCTCGTTATCTTTTAAAGTGTCGCACGGATACACACACAAACACTGTGTGTGAGGATGAGTGTGTCTTCTTTTTTTTATAGTCCAAATGAGTGGTTTACAGTAGAATCTCCGTCCTAATACCCACAAAAAAAAGAAAAAAATACAGAAACATGTGAAGAGTTTAAAAGACAATACAGATGGATAACGAATCCCCGTAAAAGTTCATATTTGTTCTCATCATCGTTATTATATTGTTTAGGGGTTTCTGAAGAGTGGGTCGAAGTTGTTGTTCGTTTGCAAGAGCGGTAAGAAACATTATAGTGAAGAATTTATCTTCCTTTACGTATTATGTAATTAAAAATAGAAAGGAATTTTATTTTCCGTGACTACACAAGGACCTATAGACTTGGTTCGTTATGATGAGTCTAACAATCGATGTCCAAAAAAATTTTGTGTTGTCGACTCGTCCCGAGAATGACAAAAAGTTTGGTAGGTGACACACCCGACGCGACCTCCGGACATGTCTATTCCTGAGCTGGGAACTGGAAGAAGGTCACGACCCGGGGTCCCAGCTCGCCCAGGGAAAAAAAGTCCCTCTTTAAGTTACTCTGGGAAACGAAGAAAAGGTGGAACTTATTTGTATTGGAAAGTTGAGTCCCCGAGTACAATAAAAAGATTTTCCCGAGAAAGAAGTATGCGACAACACGAACGTAATTTATTGGAACTCTCTGGTCCACCGTTACAGGAAAGGTTTTGTCGGTGTATTAGGTTTCCCTACAGTTTCTTACGTGGTTAAGATTCGGAAAAGGTCCACACCTTCCATTTCCGCTGGGTCTTAGCTGGGTACGGGACCAGTCAGGGTTTGTAGTTCCGTGACCCCACCAAAAACCCCATTTCAGACTTCGTCAGTGGTCGTCGAGTACAAACAAGCGGGCACAGGGAGCGAGTAGGTTTGTGCCAGTCCCGGACGGGAGTCGGTTGTCAAGTCCTCTACTTACCTCGTCCCGTCCGAGACACGAGTTCCTCGGATCTCGGACCACCCCACCTCCCCCACCCCCCGTGGTTGCGGTCCACTACTCTTCCGGCGTACACCCTGCCCCCGTCCCCGGTCCCGCCTGTGGACTCGATTTTCCCGTCACCAATCTGACCCTTTGTCCTCGTCCGTCTCTTGTGGGTCCTTCCTGACCGCCGACCTGACACGTATCGACACTTCCCGTCTCGCCTGTGTCCCTGTCCCTCTTCTCGACTGTCCTGGTCGGGGGTTCCCTCAGTCATACTACAGGTTTGGTTCGTCGGTCGGTCTGAGGAATCTAGGTGCTCAGTCTGAGCTCGTCGTCTGTCTACTCCTCCATCTCTCCCGTCGTCGCTTTAGTGGTACTCCTCGGACCAAGCACAGGGGCGGGCAAAAGTGATCCCCTTCCGGTTCGTTTCTCGATTCGTCGGGTACAGGATGACACTCCGGGACGTCTGTAGTGGTTAACTTGTGAATGAGGGGACTCGGACTACTCCGGACCTTTGGGTGGAAAGAGTCAAGTCGCTAGTCGGTGACAATCTCGGGGGGTCCCCGACTTGACGTTCGGAACACTCTCATCCTTGGGAGACACGAAACATAGTATCGACGTAAGAGTTCCGGACCGAACCAGAGTCCGTGTCGTCGACAAGTCAGTCAGAAAGAGGTGGACGGAGGAGGGTGGTGACGCCCGTGGACACAGAGTGCACCAAATCGAGATCCCGTACCCTGAGTCCGAGAGGTGGAAGGGGCCGTAGAGGGCTTCCAGGGTGCCCTACTTCCCGACCGACTCCTGTCAGTTCTGCACTTGTCTTACCGAACATGCGAGTAGCGGAAGTCTCTCGTCGACACGACAGTTTCGTGTGCCTCCGTCCCTACCCTCAGTACGTCTGGCACTGTGGGGACCTCCGGGACCCCGTCCTGGAGCTCGAAAAGCGTCACGGGAACGGAGGTTTGGTCTTGTGGTCCGGGGGACTGTGTCCGGAAGGGGTTCTTAGAGAGGTTGCGGTCGGCTAGGTTCTCGTACTCGGTCGTCTCGGGCGACTCGACTCCTTGAGGTATGGACGACCCTAGCGGAGAAGACCCACCTGACACTGGTGTTGACCTTCGTGAACGCTTCGTTGCAATAAGACTTTGCTTTGTGCGGTGGTTCCCTTAGTGGAGGGTGAAGGTCCACAGATTTGAAAACAAAGTGAAATTCCTTCCACTTAGACCCGTGTCCGTGAAGAACTCGTCACGGCCCCGGGAGTCCCCAAAGTAAGATCCTCTCTTCCTTTATTAGACTAAAAACTGTACTTTAGGTGGTTGGGGACTAAAACCTGACACCAGGCTGGGGGTTTTAAATTGTCGAAAGAACATTTGGATTAACCTGGTGGTTCCTGTCACCTGAACCTTAATCCATTATACATACTTTAGGGGGTTTATATGACTTGAAAGGCCAAAATACCGGTTTGAGACCCCAGAAAATCCTGGTGCAACCAGACACTGTACGGAAGTGTCATTATGACTTTAACTCTTGGTGTGAGTCGAAACATTTTGTCCTGAACATTATCACTATATGGGACCGTCGAGGTTAGACTCAGCCGATTTATGACCCTAAGACTGAGTAATTTTTCACGAGGTTTTAACCTGGGTATCGATACGTTTAATTCAATATGAGAACCCCCTCCCAAATAACTTGTACAGAACGTCGTTCTTTCACTTATTTTTCATTACTTTTTTATAAAATCTGTTCCCCTAAGGGACCGTTAGGTCACCAATCCCCAGGTGTGACAGTGACGACTCCTGGGACCCAGTTAGGGACCACCCCCTTAATTTTTAAGGTGTTCGGTCCTCACCACCAGTTTTTTTTTTATTTTTCACTTGTCGCCAAGGGAGACTTCTTATTCTGATTCGGCAACTTTCTTCCGCAGGTCCGTCAGAAATAAAAAGCGAAAGATGAAGAAAAGATATGTAAGACTCAAAGGGGACACCTGTACACCACGAAAATGAATGAATGAAATTGACTTACAAATTGACTCCTGTGCGAAGTGTTGGAGGTTCTGGTTCGGTGTTTGTGGGTCGACGGACCCTACAGAGACATTGTGATGACTACGGACTTAAGGTTCTGTCTTGCAGTGACTGCGGACTCTGGGCTCCGTGACCACCGGCTCGTGGTCGAGTTCGCGAGGAGTAGGGTGGGGGGCGGAACAGTCGGGTTACCTTCTCCGCCCGCGTCCTTGGTGACCAGGTACCGTCCCGGAAAGACTTGGACGTGTCATTGCACCCCTTCCCGCTCACTACTGAGGATGTCTGGTCGTTCGTTCAGTGTCGTCCGGGGACCCTCGGACGTCCGGTGTAGGGATGGACGACACCAGGGTCCGTCGTGCGTCCTTCCCGTCGACGAGAGAAAGGAGGGAGACGAGCTCGGCGCTGACGGTCTCCAAGGTCTGGGACACGTCGTCGACTTCACTTTGTTCTTCTTTTACCTTCAAGTAATTGTGTTTTGCTAGAGAGGACTGGGACGACGACGATTCGGTGAAATCAGCACAGGTCGAGACACGCTGGGGTCTCTGCCGTCGGGTGGTCCGAGGGGGTAGGGACCCTAAGAGGTCCGTTCTTGTGACCTCACCCAACGGTAAAGGAAGAGGTTACGTACTTTCACCTTTCACTTTCACTTCAGCGAGTGAGCACAGGCTGAGAAACGCTGGGGTACCTGACGTCGGGTGGTCCGAGGAGGCAGGTACCCTAAGAGGTCCGTTCTCGTGACCTCACCCCATGGTACCGGAAGAGGTGAGAGGACTGGGTCATCCGTCGTTTAACCATTAAGGTCTTCTGCGTCCTTAATGGAGTTAAACCTTGTGGGCTGTACATTGTCTGAACTTTTTATTAGTGCCGGTTTGATATACCTTGATAAGACCCGGTTGTATTTTTTGTTTGTCGACCTAGATAGTCTAGACACCTTTATTTTTACTTCTTCGACAAGGATTAGCCTCGGAGTACCTCCGGTCGTGGTAAAATCTTTGATTTTGACTAGAATAGTGTATAATGATGAATACTTAGAGAGCACTGGGGTGCCTGACGTCGGGTGGTACGAGTAGACAGGTACCCTGAAGGATCCCTTCTTGTGACCTCACCCAACGGTAAAGAATGAGGTCCTCTAGAAGGGTTGCGTCCCTGACTTGGACCTGGAGAACGTAGAGGACGTAATCGTCCATCTAAGAAATGGGACCACTTCGTTCGAGTGACAGATGCTGCATCAGAACGGTTTTCTGTAAATTGAAGTTAGATCAGTTCGGGAATCTAGATTAAGGGTCAAGTATTCTCGATGTATCCTTTTTCCCTTCAGTTTGCTGTAGTTTTCATGTGTCCTTTTACCTCGGATCCTTCGGACGTGTTCTTTGACCAGAAGGGAAAGTTTGTCAGTCACAGTAATTTTTATGTATGCAATGCGACTCGCTTTACTCGGTCAGTGTTTTCCCGTTGCAAGATATTTATGCTCCATGGGCCTTGTCCGTTTAAGTGTCTCTGTTCTTCCTTTCGTCACCAGCGGTCCCCGACCCCCTCCCCCTCCTCTGCCCCCAAATAACAAAGCCAAGACGTCCTACTTTCCTAAGACCTCTACCTGTTATCGACGTGTCACTGCGATTACAGGAATTACGGGGACTTGACATGTGAATTGCCAGGTCTACTATTTAACACACAAAATGGTGTTAATTTTTTATTTGTACAATTTGTTTTCTTTACCTCCCACCCTCTTCGAATAACTAAATGAACTCAGAATTCTCTGTATTGGGTTACATCATTCAGTAGTTAAAAATTAACTTAGGACCGAACATTTTTTTGTTGATATTTGTGTAAACCCAGCCCCGTTGACTTAAACTTATACACCAACCATAACCAATTATGACCCGTAGAGTCCACCGCGGTCACCATTTCTTAAGACGGCTACGTTCTCTATGTCCAAGCTAGGGACCCAACCCTTCTAGGGGACGTCAATTCTTTACCGTGGGGTGAGGTCCTAAGAACGGACCTTTTAGGGTACCTGTCTCCTCGGACCGTCCGATGTCAGGTTCCCCAACGTTTCTCAACCTGTGTTGACTCACTCGTGTGTGACCAATTATAATCTCGTAACGATAAGCAAAACAATCCCTACTACTGCTATAACACCAATGTCTCGTTTCACAAGAGTAAACCCCCGTTACGTCTGACTTTACAAATCTGTATTTCACAGTAGTGTAGACATTAAATGAAACTTTTCTGAGTCCTTTTTTTTTCGTTGACAATTGTTAACAACTTGAATTTACCATTTGACTCCAAATAATATGTTAAAAAATATAAAAAAGACATGTAAACTTATGAAAGTGTTATTCTTTTGGGGGAAGATGCGGGTCTTCGTGTTGACTGTTTACTTCCATCTTACGACCAATGGGAGTCCTCTTAATTGGTGACTTCTGCTGTGCGTGCCACGTTCGTCATGGTTTCAGGGACCTTACGTCCTGAATTCTCATATAAGGGGTCCAGGTCCGACTTAGGTGTCACGAACCGGAGGCTAAGTTGATGGTAAAAAAAAAAATTCGTTTGTCTAAATTTTTTTACCGTAGTGTATTCTCTTTTTGTTCTCAAAGAGATAGGACACCATGTCTAGTGACTTCTTATACCTGGACTTCCAAAACCTCAGAGTTCTAGACTCGTTTGGAGATTCGTGTTTCCGATTTTTTTTTCTCCCTTTCTTCCCGGTAGTCTTCACAGAACCATGCCTTCTCCCGGAGTGGTACTGTAGCACGACAACCACTCGTTCTAAGGAAGAATAGGCAACTTCTGCCCGTACCCAGCGCAACAGAAAGTCCCGAAACTTCGTTTTTACGACACTTTTCTTGTCTGTATCAGTCGTCACACGGACACTGTCGTTCGAGCCACGGCCTCTTCCACCACTTTTCGAGTCGGTGCCGACGAGTGTCCACGAGGGCCCAGGGATTGTCACAAAGAGACGAAACTCTAAGGTGACCCTCAGACTACGTTCGGTCGGGTGTGTCACCCGTGAAATTATTTGTGAGGGACAACGGGCTTCCATGACGTGTGTGTTCTTGTTTAGTGGGAGTGAAGACTGGTCCTCTTCAGGGACACTGAGTGTGTCTTTGTGGTCTGTTTCCAGTTTTATATTTGGTGACGGAGAGTCTTTTCTCTGTCTGAAAGTCGAATGCCACCCAAATGAAAAAAAAAAAAAAATGGTACACCCCAGTTGCACATGTGTACCAAGTCAACGATTCAGTACAAGCTGAGAAACACTGGGGTACTGACGTCGTGTGGTCCGAAGGGACAGGAAGTGATAGAGGGCGTCAAACGATTTGAGTACAGGTGACTCAGTGACTACGGTAGGTTTGTAGAGTAGGGGACAACGGGGGAAGAGGAGGACGGAAGTTAGAAAGGGTCGTAGTCCCAGAAAAGGTTACTCAATCAAGAAGCGTAGTGGACCGATTTCATAAGTTCGAAGTCGTAATCAGGAAGATTACTTATGACTCCCAACTAAAGGAAATCCTATCTGACCAAACTAGAGGGACGTCGGGTTCCTTGAGAGTTTTCAGAAGAGGTCGTGGTGTCAAGCTTTCGTAGTTAAGAAACCGCGAGTCGGAAGAAATACCAGGTTGACAACATAGACATGTACTGATGACCTTTTTAGTATCCAGACGGATCTACCTGGAACCGACCGTTTAACTACAGAGATAAAAAATTATACGATAGAACCTAACAGTCGAAAAGAATTATACGATAGAGAAAAGAGATTATACAATAGAGTCAACTTCTAAAAGAAATTCCTCATTCACTGAAAATTAAAGTACCGTCGTCAGTGGTCGGTGTCGCTAAAATCTCGAGGGGGTTTATTTCAGACAGTGACAAAGGTAACAAAGGAGTAGGCAAACGGTGCTTCACTATCCTAGTCTACGGTGCTGTAAGCACAAGACTTACGACTCAAAATTCGGGCGAACAAGTGGGAGAAGAAGGTGGAAGTAGTTTTCCGAGAAATCGAGGAGAAGCGAAAGACAGTCATCCCACCATGGCGGACACACAGACGTCAACAACGATGAGGAGGACCGTTAAACATATAAATGTGTGGACGTTTGCGTCAACACGTCGCATCTTGTCTTCCTTTTCTTCATTAGAAACCATTGACTCCACCCCCCTGCCCCGTTCTGTACGACCGGACCGAGGTCGAGGCAGGTTTTGCGAAGTACCCACTGATTCGTCTCGGGTACGAGGTGTCCGACCGAAGTCAAAAGACTCTGACTCTTCTTCGTGGATCCCCAAAAGTGTCTCACTAGACACCCGGGGGTTTCCGAGGACTGTCACAGACCTCCGGTGGAGCACACCACTCCCACCCCCTCTCGTCGGCCGTTTTACCTGTGATAAGGGTCTGGACCGAAGCAGGTGGTGTGGAGTTGAACCTAACGCAAAGTTCTGATCCGGAGGTGGTAAATTTCTCCCCGGACTTCACACCTATAGGGTCCTGATCTAGCGAAGATTCCGAGGGGACGTCGAGGGTCGTGAAGACTGGGGTGTGGTAGCGGCAGAGACTAGGTTTTAATTTTAGTCCTGTACTGTTACTTCCCCCGAAGGTACTGCTTACCGTTGGTGTGTTGGTCTACGTGAATTTCTCGTACTGCACCCAACCCGGGGGGTTCCTCCCTACGGGCTCGTACCGGCGCCACGGGAATGGTCGTCCGGCGCGGACACCACAAGAGGGCGGCGGAAGGTGGCGAGTCGAAGGAGACACGTGTCGTCGCACAGACGGGCTCAGTTCCGAAGAGTAGAGCTGTACCGGGGCGGGGTCGGGCCACGTTGGGGTCACTGGGCAGGGTTCCCAGGACCGACGTCCACTGTTACCCGCTCGGTCCTCCCGATCACAGGTGGAGCAGAGCGGACTATTGGGTCCCTTCTCTCCTAACTCCCCTTGGTAGTACACTCAATAAATAGACGGAAAAAGGGGAGACTACGGACGAGGTACTCCCCTTTTTTATCAACTCTATTTGACGATGGTCAACCTCATTTGTAAAGTTTTAGAGTCGTCTTGGACTCTGAGGGCGTGAGACAAAACCGTCGTGTTAGGCCAGTCTACAGACTCGATTTTGGGAACCTCAATAAAAGTTAGGAAAAGAGGAGGATGGGGAGGTAGAGAGTCGACGGTTCAGGTAGACGAGGGGAGGAACGGAGGCGGAACAGGGGTGGGGGTCGGGCACGTGGTCTGACCCAGGGGACACGGTCGAAGTGAGGGTGGTAGCTCGTAGTAGGAAGCCTTTCATGTCTGGACGACGTAGTGCAGAGTTTTGGGACGTCCCCCAGGAGTCACAGGGCCCTACTTCGGGTCTAAGGACTGGTGGGTGTGTTCCCGGGGTGCTCGGCCAGGGGTCGGACATAGACGGACGGGGTTGTGGGGTGTTGTGTCACGTCTGGGAGCAGTGGTGGGGACCACGAGAAGGAGTAGGTCCGGACGCATTTACGGTAAGGAATGTGGACTTGGCGGAGAGGGCTAAGGGGACAGCCCTCTTACACAGTCGGGTGTTCCGAATTTAAGTCGAGTTTGTAGTTAATGGAGGAGCCGATCCAGAGGTGTCGTCGAGATCGTCCTGAATTATGTTTGGAAATGCTATCATGAAGAGTACGGGGTAAACGTCTGACCAAAAGTACAGATAAAAGGGGTCAACTGTTACTCGATGACAATTCAGAGATCCAAAGGGACATAAGGTCTTGAACCCGTCCTCAAATTTTGTTCTCAAGTCACTTATTTGTTTTGGCACTCACTTATGGGTCCCGTCAGGTTTGGGGTTCGGACCCGTGTCTGACACCGTCCCCCTCCGCAATTCTTTCACGTGACCTCAGTCTTCGGACCGAGACGGTTGCTCTCACTTTTAGTGAACCGTAGGGGCTGAGGCGAAGGAGTAGACACTCTACCTCTACCACTGTGGGTGAGGTGTCCCGACGATACTCCTAATTCCTCTAGTAGTGTCACAGACGTGCATCGTTGTCGAGTTACTCGCCTTCGACCCTAGCATTCTTCCGGCGGTTCCTGTCTTCCGAAGGACTTTGTCTTCACCTTACTTTGTTTAAAGACTTCGTCTTTACCGTACCGATAAAGGTGGGAGATTACCCGTCCTTCTTTTCCTACTTTGCTATTCTTTTAGTCCCGTCACCCTTACGAAGACTCCCCCTCCTTTCCCTTATGTCAGTCCCTCCTCGCCACACCCCACACGCGCTACAAGATGACTCGACACGAGTAAAATGCTAATAAGAAATTTAATGTTTACAAGCGATATGCGTGAGAAAACATACTCATAAGGGTCTTACCTTGTTTTAAAAAAATTTTTGTCGGCTGGTCTCTAGTCCTGACGGGCTTTGACGACCCGTCGGCACAGGGTGTACAGAGGCCTGACAGAATGTCCGACGGCCCGAGAGTGCCAGAACCGACCCGGACTCCTGTCCGGACCCCTTACGTTTCCTATGTCACAAAGGTCACGCAGTTCCGGGAGGCGTCGTCGCAGGAGGACCGGTCCGGGAGGTGGGCGCGCACCACCCGCACGTCCGAGAGGGAGGCGCGGGTCCGCGCGGCGGTCCGTGTCTTCACGCAGACCTCATCCCACCACGTTACCTGAGCGAGCCGGTAGAGACGTTGTCTCTCTCCTCGAAGTCACGACGGGGCAGCTCCGACCCGGTGTTCGACCTCCGAAGAGATCCTACCCGACTTTGGGTGGTGACCGTGTGTCGACGTTAAGTTCCGACGACGAGGTGTCTCTTGCAAGCCTTTCTTCCCAAAACTTGTCCCCTCCCAATGATACCTAAGGAATCGATGTCAAGACGAGAGGTTCCTTTCTCTTTTCCTAAGACAGTTTCCTGACTTCGAGGACCAATCACTGGTTCCTCGTCCTTGCCCCTGTCGACAAAGATTTCTTTTGGGGCAAAATGAGGACGGAGATACGGTCGTAAAGCCCCGAGGTCCCTTGCTCAGTCACTGTGTGCTGATCCAGCTGTACGACCGTCTCCGAAGACACTCGGCAGTCGGTCCGACTATGTCCGGCGGTCGAGGTAGAGGAAAATTCTGATTAATCGATTACCGGACTACTCGAAGTCCGGTCTCTCCCCTCCCGTAACCAGGACCCTACTCTTACGGAATCCACCTCCGTACATGATCAGACGTTGAGTAGTGATTCATCGAAGTACGGAAGTAACTTGAAGGTCCGAACCCGTAGGTCTGTCATCCGGGGAGTAGTGATAAAAGTTCACCCGTGTAGTCGAGAGGGTTCTCTGTCATGACCCTCCGATCCTTAGGACGTCCCTCCGGACCCCTTTCGTCCCCTCGGATTGGGACGTCGGTCCTGAAGGCACACCCGAGCTCTTTGACTTCCTGTTTTTCATGACCGGAAGTACTGGTTAAATAGCAATGAAGACTGGATGACACCCTTTTGATTTGGTAGTCCTATCACGAGTCTTGTGAGTTGTAGTATTTAATACGTAGACGTATTGCTCCCTGTTTGTTTGGTTTATAGACAAAGGAGAAAAAAACCGGTGTGGTGTGTCGAATACCCTCAAACCACGGGGTGGCTCCCTAGTTCGGGAGCCGGAGTCGTCATTGTCGTACCTCAAGATTGTGACCTGACGGTTCCTCAGGGGGTCTATAGATATTTATCTTCTTACTGACTCATCTAATTCCGTTCGGCGGGGGGGGGCATTTTGTGCCAGTAAATTTTTTTTTTTTACATACCCTAAAGGAACCACCAGGTCCCCAATGCTGAAGCAGAAGACCTATCGATCCTTCAGACCCTACCCATACATGTGTGACGACGTAAAATTTACCTATTAGTCGTTCCTGGATGACATATTGTGTTCCTTGGGACGAGTTACAATGGACCGTCGGACCTACCCTCCGCTCAAACCCGCTCTTACCTATGTACACATACATACCGACTCAAGGGTAGACTTTGATAGTATTACAACAAGTAATCCGATATGGGGTGTTATTTTATTCTTCAAATTTTCTTTTGTCTGAAGTGGAAAGGTTAAGTCCCCTACGTCCAAGTTAGGGACCAACCCGTCGATTCTAGAGTGCACGGAGCACCGGTTTTTGTGGTTTTGTATTTCGTCTTCGTTAAGGCATTGTCTGCGTTGGTGAAATTTTTACCAGGTGTGTGTGTGTGTTTAAGAATAATTTTTATTGAATTTCGGTCCTTTCGTAGCTAATCAACTGACCTTTTTTGTTCTATGTTTTGACATGCACAGTATGATTAGTATTAATAGCATCATGAATATCGTATTAATTTTAGGATGACTTAATTTATGTAACTTGTCCTCGGGGAACACCTCTTACGGTCAGGGAACTCCCCTTCTCCTGTGTTTTGCGGTGACATTTTTGTTCAGTCTGTGTTGTCTATGACATGCTTCAGTGGATACGCACCCTAGATTTTTGTGTTGTCTGATCGCTTAGTTCTTTTTTTCGTCACCTGAGCCGACACACCGTTGTCTGATCACCGACGGTCGCCCCTCCCCCGGACAATACCCTAATATGCTTTAATACACACACGTTGAAGACTTTTGACATTTCGAGATATCTTACATTTCTTAGAAAGTAAGTTATTTTATGTTATTATTTCACTTTTTTGACTTATTTTATAACTTTTTTTTGTGTGTCTTCCTTCATTGAATTTGTCCTCAGTTCCTACGACAGGACAGGAGGAGCTAGAGAAGAAAGTCTTAGACACCACATAGACAATGATGGGGGGCAATCATGTACTGGCGGGGACCGCCGGTACCCGTACCGCTGGGAGGGAGACGGGGACCACGGGTCCTGAGTGCCAAGACGTCGGAGAAGAGAGACGCGTCGACGTTCATGAGTTCGGTCCGGGACTCCCGAGAGGTGACGACGGCCGCGACTTCCACAAAGTGACGCCTCTGGCAGAAGGAAGAGAGGGAGGTCTGTTTCTCCTCGACGAGGACGGTGGCACTGGTTCGGACTTTTGGTCTCTTTTCTGTTGGTAATTCCCTCCGTCCTTTGGTCTCCACTTTATGTCCACTCCCTTTTCTCTTTGGGTGTGCGACCCTTCCCACTTTAGTCTTTTGCTCCTTCACCGCTAAGGTTTCGTCCTAGCATTCACTACGCCTACACCCCACTCTCCTAGAAACTCTTCCCGTAAGACCCTGAAGGGACCTCCAGGCCACCATTTCTTAGGCGGACGGTTACGCCCTCTGTGTCGAGCTAGGGACCGACCCCTTCTAAGGTGTGCGGAGTCCCGTTAGTTCGGACACGTGGTGGTCATGACTTCGACACGAGAGCTCGGGCCCTCGGTGTCCCCGACTTCCGACACACGACGGTGAGGTCTCCGGGTGTCCGGATCTCGGGTCCGAGACGTCGTTCTCTTCGGTGGCTTGGCTCTTCAGGCACGTGACGTTGACCCCTCCCCGGGACGAGTCGCGTTGACCTCTTTCGGGAAGAAAGGACCTAATTCCCCTTTTTCTCCTTACTGTTCGACCCTGTCAGGTTCCCCACCATTTTAATTAAGTCTAGACCCTGTCCACTCCGAGACAGAAAAGAAGGTTTCCCCCTCCTTCGGATGCCAGCTCCGGGAAAGAGTCGTACACTCAGGGGTCCTGTGCCTGGATGTCTTTGGCTCCCAGACGCCTGCCTAAGGGAATTCTAATAGGTAGTTGCCGGTGGGGACCCTTCCAGAAGTGCGTGTGGGTTGTTGAGCGGACGGGATGAGACTTCCATTGAAGTATCTACTGAACTATGAAAGAAAATACGGAAGTATGGAGACATTTGGACACTGTAGGGAAGAGGAAAGAAGGAGAGTAGACTTATGGTAAAAAAGATAAAGCGGTTCTTTTATTTTCGTTAGTTTTCTGTTAAAAGAGTTCGAAGGTGTGTAGGGGGTCCCCGAGAAGGAAGAGAGGTGTAAGTGTTGTTTCCAGTGGGGGTGGGACGGGTAGAAGAGAGTGGAAGAGTTCAAATAGTGAGACCGTTAATGGGGGTAAGGGAAGGACGCAGTAGTCGAAAGTGAGAGACGATCTAAAAATAAATAAATAAAAATAGTAATAAAAAAAAAAACTTTATTACCCGTAAATAATCGACCACCAAAGACTCTCCGTCCCTAGGTCCTGACCGATCCGACGTACGAAGACTGTAGGGGAAGAGTCTGTGACTGTCTCCCTTCCGCGGGTCCGGTAGTCGTCCAAGAAAGGTAACCAAGGTCTACCAAGACACCATCTTTCCCTACCTCGGGTCGGTCCCACTACCCACCCGGGCCGGGCACGGGTTTCGTACCGACCGGAGAGTCCCTGACAGTGTCTCTACTGGAACTTCGACGAGGTCCTACAACGTCACACTGGACCCCTGGACTCGAGGTCTCCCGCCCTCCTGTCCTTCTTTTGACTCAGGGAGTCGACTTCAGGAAAGAGCGGGACGGTCGAAGCCGCCCGCAAGGGCCAACAGGTCGATACTAAGACGAACCAAGGTTCCGGAGACCGGGCCTGGTGCCGACGTCGACCGACACTGGAACTGGTCCCTTCCCGTCCCCCGGAGTCAACGACGGCGACGACAGGAGTGACAGTCTTATGTGCGGGTCGACCGAGTCCCTCCTGTACGACCCGTAGACCCCCGCGACCCGGTCGACGGACTGGCAAGAAGTAACGTGGACCCTCCCCGCCCCGAGAAGGAGCTGCCTACTACGACAGGTCCGGACAAAAGAAGTGTTGGTCCGGGCTGTCGACCCCGGACGACGGTTCCCGTGGGTGCGACGCGAGGGTCGAGAGACGGAAGGAGAACCGAAAGCCCCAGAGCAGGTCCTACCGTCACCCCAACCCGGCCTCCCGACCGACCCCGACCCACCCCCACCACAGGAGGAGACTCAGTCTCAGAAGTTCCTCGGAAGAAAAGGAACTAAGGAGGTGATCACGGCGACAGAGGGAGAGTAGGAGGAGGACGAGGACGGAGACGGCGAGGAGGAGACTGTCCGCCACGACGGCGTCGTACCGGAGCTTCAGGTGCACCCGGGCGGCGACCGAGTCCAGAAACCCGAGGACGTCCGAGAGGTCCTGGAGGTAGAGGTCGAACCTCAGGAATCAGGACAAGAGGTCGTGGAAGTACCCCAACAAGTCGAGGAGCAGGAGCGCGAGGAAGACGTGGGAGAAGAGGAGGAGGAGGTCCTCGAAGAGTCGGACCTTCAAGGAGCACCGAGGCACGAGGTACCACATCAGACACAAAAGTCCCAGACAGAACTTCCGCTAGAGACGGTCCGTCGCGCACGTGAACTACATCTTCGCCTTCTACCCGTCCGGGTCCATCCTGAGTAAGACATGGCAAAGGAACGCTCGTGACTTGAAGAACGGGGACATCTGCATAAGAGGTGTACAGAATGTAGAGTACAACTTCCCCCGGCAGTCGGCGTGATGTATGACGGCTAGAAACCCGTCGAACTCGAACCCTTAGAAGCTACCCAGTTTCAGTCCCCCCATCATAAACAGATTTTGCAAAGCGAGGCTGTAGAAGCGGAGGATGCGAAAAATGCTCGTGTTCTCATGACTGATACGAACCACGAACAGCTTGAAGGGGCAGAGAAACATAAAAGGTAGACGATCTAAAAATTTTGGTCGTAAGTTTGTACGACAATGAAGAGGGCAACCCACACTGTTGGTCTTCGTTACCCACTGGAGACTGACCCGGGACCCAGACTGTCATTTTCCCGTCGTCACGTGTCGACGTTCTGTCTGATCGGAGCCGTGATCGCACAGTGTCTGTCTGGTCGGAGCCGTGATCGCACAGTGTCTGTCTGGTCGGAGCCGTGATCGCACAGTGTCTGTCTGGTCGGAGCCGTGATCGCATAGTTGTGATGTGAAGAATCTGCCTACACCAATGTATTCTTTTGTAGGAACAAAATCCTCCATACTCGAATTCATAAGTCCCACCCCCGAAGGGACTATCGAGTCAACCATTTCTTAAGTGGACGTTACGTTCTCTGGGACCAAGATAAGGACCCAGTCCTTCTAGGAGACCTCTTCCCTATCCGATGGGTGAGGTCATAAGACCGTATGTCTTAAGGTATTTGACATACTCAGGTACCCCAGTGTGTCTCAACCTGTGTTGACTCGCTGAAAGTGAAAGTGAGTCCCGATTTGAACTGCAGACGTTGAAATTTCACTGAGTCTTTTATGTTCTTTATGTGACTATACGAACCCTTTCGTTTACACCCTTCTAGGATTCCTACCCAATTGGGCCACTTCTCTTCGGTCATAGGTCGAAGAGACACTGAACCATGAACAGTTTTAATTTTTCAACTCCCGTTTTCAACGTCTGATCACACCGTGATCTGAAGTGAGAACCAGGTCATTAATTCTTAGACGGACGGTTACGTCCCTTGTTTCCAAACTAGGGACCAGGTCCTTCGATGGTGTTCGGAGCCCCGTTGATTCGGACGAGGATCCGGGTGTACGGATCTCGAGTACGAGACGTTGTTCTCTTCGGCGGTGTCACCCTTCGGGTTCGTAACGTTGCTCTCTCTCGAGCCCGCGTCGTTGTTTCTGGACGGGTATCTGTCAAAATTTTCTAATACCAGTTTTTTTTTTTTTTCTAATACCAGTGTGTTTGTGAAGGCCTTCTCTTATCTAGTCAGTAGGAGTTTGGTTGGTGGGTAGCCGGTGGGTGGTTGTGGGTTCACGAGAGGAAAGGAAAGGTTTGAGAAGTCTTCCCGACAGATGAAAGAGAGAAGAGGAGGACGTTGTTCGTCCCTCTAGGAGAGGAGGATTGACGAGAATAGTTCCCGCAGCTACTGGAGGTGCAACAAGTTAGGTTTCCGGTTTGGCGTCAGGAACCGCCGGTCTCGCAGACCGTGCCGAGTAGCAGAGGTGGGCCGGGGGAACGGAGGCGGAGAGGAGAGAAGGTGGTGGCTACCGTCCGAGTCACGGTGACCGATGTGGGTGAGGGAGACACGAAAGTGGTAGAGCACCGAGGTTTACTTTGGACACACGACTCCTGAGGGTTCAAATGGAGAAACCACACCTAAGTTGTGAGGTGTGTATGGGTCGGTCGAGGAGGGGCTGACGGGGAGTACTAGTGCACTTTCCGGGTAGTCCGACTTCAATGCCTTGAGTCCTACGTCGGGGAGGGGTAGGAGGGCGTGTTGGGACGGAGAGGGAGGGGAGGGGAAGGGATAGAGTCACCTGTCGGTGACCCTCGTCACTTCGTGGACCCTCAGGAGAGTCTGAAGAAGAGACTTCCGAGTGTGGAATAGATAGGTCATCATTTGGGACGACCGTTAAGGAAGTTTTGTATAGGTCTTAGGTTGTGGTAGAACGAGAGTAGAACCGGGTCTTAGAGCGGACCTTGAAACATTAGCGAAGGATTGACAGGAGGGACGAAAATAAGAACTAAAAGGCACCAGATAAGAATCGTGTCGTCGGTCACCAGGAAAGAGTGATCAATACTGACGAAACATTCAAGTCAGAGAGGTAACACGACGAATAAGAATTTATTAATGAATTTATTTATTAATAAAACATAAACCGACGCGGTTCAGAATCGACACCGTGAGTCCTAGAAGATAATCAAACCACGTTTTCACTGACACCAAAAGGTAACAACTTGAAACGGTGAACTATGATCTTATATAAGAATTTACACTAATACGATATGTAGTTAAATTACACGTAAAGAACGAAATAAAAAAGGGATTACTGGATAATGAACGACAAATATAAATGAAACCTGATACCTTTACGACAAACTGCTTTTTGTTTAAGTTCGTCAAAAGAATAAGTTCAAGTTTTACCCATCGTTGCGTCACCTCTGTCGAGCGTTGTAGTTGTTGCGTAAACCCAGTCTTCGAAGATTCCTTACATGTTTCGTCACCACCAAATTCTTCAATACGTTTCCTCTGTTCTCGGAACTTCTACTCCTCGTGTCACCGACCAGTAACCTTCAACTGTTGTTGGTCCACTCTCCTAGGTCTCTTCCGTTACCGTTGGGTGAGGTCATGAGAACGGACCTCTTAGGGTCCCTACCGCCTCGGACCACCCGAGAGCAGATACCCCAGTGTGTCTCAGCCTGTGCTGACTTCGCTGAATCGTCGTCGTCAACTCTCCGAGTAGTTTCGACTAGAGAATGTTGATATGCTCTTCAACCGTTTCTTGAGTTGTAGTTGGTAAGATTTAGTCAATAAACCGTAAACTTCGTTTGACCTTTCCACTTTTTCGAGCTAATTCACCCACGGAGTACTCGACTGGCTTTTAGTTTTTTGAGTAGTAAAACTTCACGACAGAAGAGAATAAGGTGTGTTGTTGTTACTTGGTGAAGAGTTACCCTAACTTTGCACGCTGTTTTTTAACTAAAATATACTGTTCACGACTACTGGTCGGGTCACCGACCTGCCTCGTCGTCGAGGTGTCTGAAGGGTTCCGGTTTGGACGTAGTCTTTGCCCCAGTCCCAGTGACCAACCACCAGACGACGGGTAGCCTAGGTGATTTCGAAAGACTTAGGGTCACTTTGGTAGTGTAGACTCTTTATACGAGTCGTTTAGTTCTACGTGGTTTTTGGCGTTGCGCACGTCGGCCGTGACCAGTTGTCTTTCCCAGGTCAAGAAGGGTCGTTGTTGTGGACTGACGTGCAGTGTGCTAATTCCGAAGTTTTCAACTTGTTTGGCCCAGGATTCAAGACGGAGTAGGTGGTCTAAGTGGACTGGAGAACGGTTAGTTGATGGTGAAGAAGTTCGTAGAGTTGGAAAACGTCCCTTTTACGAAGGTATTGGTCCTCCTGTGTCTTTTACGAAAGGTTCTCAAATAGTTTAGGACTTCGTACCGAAAAATACAGTATCCTTATTTGTTTGAGTAAAGAACAACCGTTTTTACACAACTGACATTACCAATTAATTATTTCTACATATACTCGGGTCCATAGGACTAAATTTTAAGTCCTAGGTTTTGGTGGTAATGACGACGTGGTTGGAATTTTAGAAATAGCGTCATACGTCCTAGATCAAGGGACTGGTCCATAGTTCAGGGACGTAACCCTTGAACCTCAGAATCGGTGACCTGGTGGTCTCTTCTCGGATTTAGAGGGGTAAAAATACTGTTAAAGGGAGAGACGGAAAAAGAGAGGCACGATGATTGGACAATTCCTCTTTGGTCCAGTGCATGGGATATTTGACAAAGTGTAGAATTTAAACCGGTTGACAGAGGAGGACCACAGAAATTTAACAGGGAGGCTAAGGACACAAAGGGTGCTTGACTGTCATTCTAAGTACAATCCGAACCGACCTCAGTACAAGTTTAAAATTAGTCCCTGTACAAAGTTCACGACGCCTAAGGAAGGACAATGCAGTGTCGTACCTTCCGACGGTATCGAAATCGCTGACAAATCACGGTTCTGACAGGTCACAGAAGTCTACCGTAGTCAGACTGGGGAGGGAGTATAAAGAGATAATAGAAAGGTGACCCACTGATGACGGGTCTAGGTAAAAGAGTGACCCTCCTTTTTGTCGTTATAAGATTAAGATTATGAGGACGTAAACAAAATAATGGACCTTAAGATAAAAAAAAAAAATTTTTTTCGGAATAAGAGAGTAATTGGGAGAGTAAAGAGTCTCTAATCAGATATGTCCTTTCCGTCCTATTTGCGAGCTGAAACCAGAAGTAATTAAAGGTTTCTTATCTTAATTCCGAGATTGTTGGGTTTTAACACTGGGTAGTCGAGAAAAAAAGGAGATTACTTACGCACTTAAAAATATATGAAACATACAAAAGCTAGGTGATATCAGCAATGCGAAAAACTACGAGTTTAACAACAGAATTCGGACGTCCTCCGGACGACTGTGTGCGGGTACTTCGAGAAGCAAAGAAGTGTCAGGACGTGTGGTAGAGGACCCTGAAGCCGAAGACTACAGATCAAGGACGAGATAAAGACCTCAGTCAGTAAAGGGTTTTTATGCGGAGTCAAGGAAAATCACCGTTTATTTTCCTTTATTCTCTGGTGTCGAGTCCGTGACTCCTACGTTTGACGACATCATGACGGTGACGGAGATTCAGAAAAGTCAGTTATCAATCTTAAAGTGATTAAGTCCAATTTTTTTTTTTTTAGTACCCAGGTATGACTATGACCATAAAGATTAAAGTCTAATGTCCCGAAAACAAAGAAACTAAAATATGGACATTGGAAAGGAAAATATGACTTTTAGACGAAGAATTACTGTGACGGTACCAATAAACGAAATCGAATGTTTCATCGGAATTCTCAAGTTACGTTGTTAGGTTTGGACGATGATTGTTATTCTGGTGACTTTCGTTAAATCTCGAGAATCGAGAGACACAGGAATCTTATGAGGGTCGATCCTTACTTCTCAGTTTCATAGTATAAAATTAAGAAAAGAGAAACATCAGGAACGATGTTTGAACTATATAAACAAAAGTCACACGAGATTTTAGGATCCCGGACCAAGAAAATGAAGAACTAAATGAAAAGAAAAAATTAATGTATTTTATGAATGTACCAACGTTTGAATTTTGACACATTGTTTCGTTTAAGTAACTGTAAAACAAGGATATACAAGGGAGGGAAGGGAGTATCCATTGTTGAGAAGGCAAAAACCAAATATAAAGGTAATAAAGAAGAACTTTTATATTCTTTTGTGTGTGAGAGAAGGGAAAGAAGGGGTTTTCCGTCGTGAGTTACTTGGTGTCCCTCGGACAATTCTCCCTTCACACTAGTATAGAGAAGAGATGTGGTTCGGTCCTCGAACGGGGAGGGGGACCTTTTTCTCGGACGTTTCGGAAACGCCCGTGTCGGAATGAGCCGGACGGAACAATGTGGATTGGAAAGGATGAGAGGGAGAGTGTGAATAGTTATATAGTACTCGATGTAGTTCAAGTGTCCACCCCTCTGATAGAATGTGTTGAAAGAGGTTAGATCATACTTTTCAGTCACATAACGCTATTTTTAGGTTCATCCGAAACAACACCTTGAACTACTCAACTATGACTTTAATTTCTCATTCCTTCTTGACGGTACCGTTAAAACTTTTTCTTGTTCTCATTTCTTCTAGAGAAAGGTGTATACTTCTGAATTCTCGATATGCCGTTCTAGTCATCACCATTATTTGTCAATCGTAAATGACTCCTAAGGTATAAGGTTCGTAGTAAGGTTGGCATAATGTACGGAGTAGTGTGAATTAGGAGTTGTCGGGACACTCCAGCATGGTAATAATAAACGTACGTACTAGTCAGCAAGTCATTACAAGTTGAGAAAAGCTGGGGTACCTGACATCGGGCGGTCCGAGGAGACAGGTACCCTAAGAGGTCCGTTCCTATGACCTCACCCAACGGTAAAGGAGAGGTCCCCTAGAAGGACTGTGTCCCAAACTTGGATATAGAAGACGTAACCGTCCGTCTAAGAAATGGTGACCCGACCCTTCGGTTGTGATAATGAATGAATGTTTATTCATTACATTCCATGTTCCTCTAATCTATTGAGTAAAATTTTCCCGTCCTTCGATTGTCCACTGCCGTCGTCTTAAAGGTGGGTCCATAAGACTGCTCTCTTGGAAACAAGAAAGAATGGACGAAACAATCTAGTATTAATTTTATCACACTATGACCGAATCTCTATCTGTCGATGTGGTTACCTGGTCTCTCGGGGTCTTGTCTGGGAACTTGTTTACCCTGGAACGGGGTTTACCTTCACCTGATTACTAGTCATATTTTTTCTATTTTCTACTTGATGAGTCATTTCTCACAACGCCTTTAATTAATGGGTATTCCTTTTACTGTTTGATTCTAGGACAGAGTGTGTTGAATATTTTTACATTCAATCCGATGTCACTTTAAGTGTCGTGAACACGCCCCCAGAAGGGATCACCCAGGCACCATTTCTTAGGTGGACGTCCTCTGCGTCCAAACTAGGGCCTAGGTCCTCCTAGGGACACGGTACCTCGTTGATTCGGGCACGTGACACTGACGGCTCGGACACGAGAGCTCGGGCCCCCGGTGTTGGCGACTTCCGGTACGAGGGCTCTCGGGTACGAGACATTGTTGTCTTCGGTGTTACTCTTCGGGAGCGTGGTATTGACCTCTTCTGGGGTGAGTCGGTGTTTGGGCGTAGTGTCATTTTATGTATGTATTAAATTCTTTTGTGAACATACTTTTTTTTTCGTGGTATTTGTTTCGCTTATTTATTTTTTCATTTGTTCGATATTTTGGATTATCAATCACGTGGATTATCAAGTTTTCTAATCATTCGGTTTAGATACTGGTACACGTGCCTCGTCTTTTTCGATTTATTGGGTTGTCTTTTTTCCTCACTCCCTGCCATTGTTCGAGTTTTGGTCTTTGGGTTACTGTTAGTCCGTAGTCTTTTCTATGACCCCAAGCGATCCTTAGGCACTTTGCATTTGATTTCGTTGTTACTTCTTGGTGGAGTGTGTATAGTGTAACCACTTTTACTGGGTCAGACCGTTACGTTTCACGACTACTCAGGGTTTCTTTGGTCTTGTTGTTAAAATCGTACATTTGACCGTGTCGCCACCTCTCGTTTACCCACTACAACCTATTCCTACTGCTCTACTATGGGTTTCTGGGTTGTCGAAGTGAAGGTCCTTGCTCTTTGGGAGTCTGAGAGTATATCCCTACACACAAATTCTTACGAGAGGCTCCGCCGAAGGGACCACCGAGTTACCATTTCTTAAACGGACGATTACGTCCTCTATGTCCAAGCTGGGAACCAGGTCCTTCTATGGTGTACGGTGTATCGTTGATTTGGGCGTTCGATGTTGATGACTCGGGTATGCGACGCTAATGACTTCGGGTGCGTGGGACCTCGGACACCAGGCGTCGTTCTCTTTGGTGGCGTTAGTCTTCGTGTACGTACCTCTGAGAGTCTCTCTCGTCGGGGTCGAGTGTCGATCTCTTCGGACGCCGTCGTTGTTTCTGGGTCGAGTTGGTTTTCATTCGATTAAATTTTTTCTTACGAAAGACGTTGTGAAACATTAGAAAATTTTTTTTTTTTCCATTAGTCCTTCTTTATTGTCAAATCGTCGTCACTCGTCTATTTGACTCAGAATGAGTCGTTTTACCGACTTACATACGTCAATTGTCTAGAGACATAGTTGTACTTATTTGGAGTTTTTATGTGACGTCGTAATTTTTTTTTTCGTCGTTCGACGTTTCATTTCATACTACGGTAAATATTTAAAGGATTGTTGTGTTTCGGTCTTGTTAAATAAGAGCTGCATGTACATATGTATGTGAAAATGTTCACGTTTTCTTATATTCTCTTATTCCTAAAGTTGTAGTCCCACCTCAATAGAGATTCTTCCTTTCCACCGCCTTCCTTCCTACCTATCCCGAACTTTACACTTAAATTGATGTAATTTAATGTAGTTTAAGACCCCGGTCCTACCTTTTTACGATTGTCGAAAATTAAGACATACAACCTCTACACCTATAGACAATTTCAAAAAAATTTAAAAAGACAACACCCGGTAAAAATGTCAGAAGAGACTGAATAATATTATAACGAAACCAAAATACAAAACCTAAAAACTGACACTCCGGACTCCCTAGAATAGAGGACCTGGTCCCTAACCTGGACGTGACTTTTCACTTTAGAATTGGTAATCTGGCGGTCCCTTCTAAGAACAATTATAAAAATTGTTCACAAAGTATAAAGTACAAAAATACAAATTTGAAGTAAAAAATATTAAAGTATACAGTACTACAGACAGGACTGATCAAGTCTCTACACTCCTAACTCTCCTTACTGAACTCCAAGGACCATTTAGTATGTCATGAATGTCTGTGTTCCTAAAATAAATATTAGACGTCGTATTTTAAACAGAATTCTCAGAGTGTTTCGAAAACCAGGTATAGTCGCGAAAGAATAACGAGTACAAAAAGTAACCTAAACTAAGACTTACTGAAAACAGAATATTCAATTTAGGTTGGAGTTTAGTACTTTTGGATAGTGACTTCTGTCAGTAAGTTTCGGCGACAACGTTCGAGACTCCCGTTTTCGGTTTGTCCTTAAGATTTGCGTACGACTCGTTGTCACCGTCGTCGTCCTGCTCAGACGTCCGAGAGTTTCCCGACCGACTCTCCCTGTGCGTGGGTGTGTCGGGCTCGGGGCGTCACCGCCTTTTGGTCGGAGGAAGGCAAGGACGCGAAGTCGAAAAAGTGGACCTAGGGAGAGGGAGGGGTCTCGTGGTCAGGTGTTCCTATTCCGTCGTCCTACCAGTTCCCTGCTGAGACGTGAAAAGTCCGACGAACCCAAGTTTACGACGGGGACTGGAAACGGTCGACGTGCTGTTTCCAGTCCCGGTCCATAGCCTCAATAAATTGGACATTATTAGCCAAGTCAAGTCAGCGAGTCAACACAGGCTGAGAAACGCTGAGGTACCCGACGTCGTGGGGTCGGAAGGGACAGGTAGTGGTTGAGTTTGGGTACAGGTAACTCAACCACTACGGTAGGGTGGTAGAGTAGGAGACAGCAGGGGAAGAGGGGGACGGGAGTTAGAAAAGGTCGTAGTTCCAGAAATGGTTCCTCAGTCAAGAAGTATAGTCCACCGTTTCATAATCTCGAAGTCGTAGTCAAGAAGTTACTTATAAGTCCTGACTAAAGGAAATCCTGGCCGAACTAGAGGAACGTCAGGTTCCCTGAGAGTTCTCAGAAGAGATTGTGGTATCAAGTTTTCGTAGTTAAGAAACCGTGAGTCGAAAGAAACATCAGGTTGAGAGTGTACGTATGTACTGGTGACCTTTTTGGTATCGAAACTGATCTACCTGGAGACAATCGTTTCATTATTATTATACCCGAAAATTTTTATTAAAACTTTTAACACTATTGTGTACATTCCCGGAATCAGGTCGTAGAACCTCTTCCTTTACCGTTGGGTGAGGTCACAAGAACGGACCTCTTAGGGTCCCTGTCCCTTCGGACCCCCCGACGGCAGAGACCCTGACGTGTCTCAGCCTGTACTGACTTCGCTGAATCGTCGTCGTCGTCCTGTCATTCTGGTGTTTTTGTGGTAATGACGAGGATGACAAGAACAATGGTGTAATAGTGACCATTGTTGATTCAGATGAAGGAAGGATAACGAAGTCTTCACTTCACTTCACTTCACTTCACTTCAGCGAGTCAGCACAGGTTGAGAAACACTGGGTTACCTGACATCGGACGGTCCGAGGAGACAGGTAACGAAGTCTTCTGGAACACTTAAGTCTCCGGTTGTTTAAAAAGAGAATTTCCCACTCTATTATTGATAAAATCCGAAACGTCTGGTACACCAGAGACAACGTTGATGAGTTAAGACAGTAACATCGGACTGTCGTCGAATCTGTTATGTATTTACCTGTCCACATTGACGTAGGGTCAATTTTAAAATATTGTCCGTCGACCGGTTTGGACTAGGTACCGGCTCGCCCGACTGGGGGCTGGATGTGACAAACGTGTGCTAGAGGTGTATAACGTATATGAACGTCTCTACTGCGTTTTACAACAGATTATCTTTCAATGACCCCACCCCGTACGAAGGGACCACCAGGGTACCATCTCTTAGGACGGTTACGGCCCCTGGGTCCAAACGAGACACCAGACCCTTCTAAGGTGTACGGCGTCCCTCTGATTCGAACACGTGGTGTTTGTGACTTCGAGGGTGTGAGATCTCGACACGAGACGTTGTTGTCTTCGGCGGTGTGGCTTTGATCTCTCATCGGGAGCGAGTGGTGCTGATCTTTTTCGGGCGTGTCTCGTTGCTTCTGGGCCCCGTCGGGTTTTGTTTAATTGCTGTTTTTTAGTGTAGATCACATAAGGAAGGGCGTCGGAGAGGCAACTTCTCAGGTCGGAAGGTGTGACGAACACGGAGGGTGGGGGAGGACGGGGACCTCGATGTGTTTCCCGGGTCGTCTCCGTCGTCGGGCTGCGGTCTTCAGCCCACGTAAAAGACACCCACCCCCGGACTGCTGTGCGTGTCTCCTGGGGTTTCGGACTCGGACGCCTGAGTGGACGTCGACCTCCGAGACCCGGGTCACGAAGTACCGACACCGGACCTCCCGAGCCGGATCCACCTGGGCCGGGTCAGCGGCAGAGGTGCGTGAGGTGGTGTGGGACGGCCTCTCGTTTAGTTTCTGCCCTGGTCAGTCTCGTACCAGTCGTCTTCTCGTCCCGTCCCTCCCGACCCGGAGTCTGGGGGTCGAGTCCAGGGAGAGGGATTCTGGTTGTGGTAATCTAGACGACGGTCTTTTTCGTTAGTTCCTTGCCAAGATCGTGACGGTCGATTCCCAACCTTTGACTACCAGGGATTCCAGTCTGGGGGACCCCCTCCCGTACCGTTTGGTGAGGTCATAAGAACGGACCTCTTAGGGTACCTGTCTCCTCGGACCCCCCGATGTCAGACACCTCAGAGTGTCTCAGTCTGTGTTGGTTCCACTGAGTCATGTGTTCCAGTCTGGGCCGGACTCTGTGAAATCTACGAGAGACAAACCGGTTACACCCAAATTTTTTTTTTTTGTTTAGCGACGGTTGATGAAGTCCTCTAAGGTGTCTTATTTGACGTTTTGATGATCATAAATAAATATCGGTGAGGTACGTCGTGCACCCTAGAATCAAGGGACTGGTCCCTAACTTGGGTGCGGGGATTCGTCACCTTCTCGTCTCAAAATTGGTGACCTGCGGGTGCCTTCAGTGGGTTATTACCGAAAATCTGAAGGTCAGAACTACCTAGGGAAGGGAAGGAGGACAGGAACGGTCCAAAGTAAGATCGGAACCCAAGGAAGGATGAATAAGAGACTAAACAAGTCTTCTCGTCATTACACCTTTTCTCGCGAACGTTGAAGACAAAAATGGGACCAGTAAGATTGAGTGGTGATAGAGGAAGGAGGATTGAATTCGGTACGAATCGACATAGAGAAGTTTTAGAGTTGGATAGACCGTAATGATGAATAAAAAATTCGTGAATCTCTTTAATGTTTAAGGGACTTACGTTTAACATTACATTTATATTAGAGGGACTTACCTTTACTATTTAAGGGACTCAGGGAGTCCTGAGTTAGTCTTTGTAAAATTCGGGCATTGTCTGTGACTTATTTATTTTAATACATCTTTATAGGGGGGGTCTGAGATGTCTTTGATGTATGAATGATTCGTAAGTGTTTATAGACGACTTATTTCAAATTTATTGTTTGTAAAATTTATTGAAGAAATACAGGTGACTAACAGACATGTGATCGGATTTATGAAGTGTTCATGATGGAATACATAAAGGGTACTGTTGGACTTTTTCTGTCGAGTTTCACACTCCTTTCACTCCGGACCTCTTCACTTTTCTGGGTCATGAACACTCTTCAGACCGACGTTCCGAAGACGAGAATGGGTGTGATGTGTCTCCCGGGGCGAGAGGACCGGTCCTTGACTCGAAAGTCACGCGACGGCAAACCCTGTGGTCTCTTGGCGACCCTTGTCACGTGTCTTCGTAGTCATGGTAATGTTTCGTCGAGTTACGATGTGTGAAGACCGAAAGTTTCAACTGACTGAGTCCACCAGAGAGGTTACCTCCTGCCACGACGACTCTACGTCACGTCCCGTCGTCCTTTTTCACACTCGACACCGTAGTCTTTCTACCTACCCACTTGGGATCAAAACGATTAATACTGAGTGTGTGTCATCTTTCGAACTCATTGAACGGACTCGAGTACATAGAATTAGACACGTTATAGTCATAAATAGAATGTCAAATACCATTCTTCATTCACCCTGTGAAAAGTAATTTTTTAATTGTATGAGTCTTTGAATTGTGTTCCGAATTGTCATTTATGAGTTAATCACAATGAATACTAAAACACTTTTGGACTAGAATTACGACTTGTTGCATGGTTGTTTATAAATGATGTATAGTTAATCTAAGTTTTACAGCAAAATTCCACCCAAAAATACGACCGAAAGGTCGTCGTATTTCGTTACTCCTCCATTTTTGCTTACGACGACTAGACATCCCGGTGCGTCGTGTGAGTGGTGTCTTATGCGGCGACGGACTTGAGGTCCCGTCGCCAGACGTAGACTTCAAATCAGGATGCCTTTTGGTGCATCTAGTTGGTCCTGAAGGTCCGGACAGCGTAGAAAACGAAACGTAGATCTACGTGGTTTTTCTCAGGGTTCTTCCCCAATCCTCTCTACCTAATGAGACCGAATTCTGTTTTTTTCGAGTCTCCGAGAGTCTGCCCAGGGAGGAGACTCATAGATTTAAGGAGGTCAGAACGTCACGGGAGACGACCTTTTCAATGCTTCGAGGTGTTTCGATTAGTTCTACGTTCTACGTTCCTTGTCGATACGTTCGCTACTGTAAATGTTTCGTAAATTTCCTTTTGGTTACGCGACGCGACAAGTCTATAGAGATTTTCAGGAATAAAAAACATCTCAATATATGAGAAGTTATAGCTGTGTACTTTATTGTTTCCTTCGTCCCTTCACTTACCCCTATACCTACATTGTTCTGAACACTCGACTATTGACCTTCGACCCACCACCCATGTGTGTTCAAGTAATAAGATAGAAAGGTAAAACATCCAAAAAATTTAAAGGTAATTATATTCCAATTACCTCATCCTTTACCGTGGGGTGAGGTCATAAGAACGGAGCTCATAGGGGCTCCTATCTCCTCAGACCACCCGATGTCAGGTACCCCAGTGTTTCTCAGTCTGTGCTGACTTCGATGAATCGTTATATTCCAATTTTTCCTTTAGCATTATATTTTAAACGACAAACTTTGTTATAAACATTTCTTCTTGTCCGTTCTACTTTTCCTTTCCTATGATAGACATAAATAAACACTCTGTTTTATTTTTCCCTGTCATTACTAGGGTCTCGTTTCTCTTAAATGATGTATGTCCTCCATGTTTCCTGTCCGGAGGGAAATATCATTTAAGGTAAAAGTGACACTCTCAGTAATGACCTCTTCAACACAAAAAAAATCTTGTGTTTCCTCTTTTATTTTTATACATTTTGTAAAAGTCGTGTAAGAGATTTTACACCTGTTCCTCCTGATGTCGAGATGAAACATAAAGTATCAACGACTGTTTAGTGTAGTTTTCTACTTTTTCTTAAATTATACATCGAAGGAACCCGAAGGGACCACCGAGTCTTCTATTTCTTAGACGGACGTTTCGTCTTCTGGACCCAGGCTAGGGACCCAGTCCTTCTAGGGGACCTCTACCCTTACCGTTTGGTGAGGTCGTAAGAACGGACCTATTAAGGTACCTGGTCCATTCGGACCACCCGTTGTCCAGGTGCCACAACGTTTCTCCGTCTGTGCTGACTCACTGAAAGTGAAGTGTCAATGGACACCCAGGTGGGGTCTGAAGGCCTTAGTCGTGTAGAGTCCGTTCTTCCTGATCGTACCGTGACACCAAAATCTCATGTCCGACGATTCTGTCTGTTCGACCCGGCCTCAGGACAGGAACAGTGAACCGATTCATTGGGGTGTGTTCAAGGAGTGGATGTTTGACCGCGGAGGAAATCTCCATGTAAACGTTTGTCCCTCCGGACCACACGACACCAAGTATCCCAGCGTTTCTCAGCCTATGTTGACTCGCTGACTTGACTTTACTCTAATAGATACTTTTCCTCTTTTATTTACTTTTCTCTACTTTCTTCTCCCGGAATATATTGTAAATGATAATCCGTCACTGTTTCTTCTTACGTTCACTTTCGAGTCCCTCTGCACGACATTCTCTTCTGTCGACTTCCGACGCCCGTACCCCTTCGGTAAGGGTTCACTCCAAAGAGAGAATCGATATCCTTCTCGTCCAGATGTGTCCCACGTCACCTGTTCCGCAGGTTCCCTGGACGACTCAAACTCCCCGGATGTCCCACAAGTACCAATACTCTTTATCGTCCTCCAATGTAATAGTAAGTTATACGGAAAAAAGGAATCTAAATGGGTATGTCCAAAGACTCAAGTTGAGTGTCTCCTTGATCTATTGTTGGTCTCGACTTGACAGTGTTCTAGTGATTCCCGGTAGGACCTGGCTCTTCTGGTCTTCGGTCGTCACACTGGACTGTGTGCCACCGTTCTGTCTGTCGTCGGGGTTCACGACACCCTCTTTGTGCCGGTCGTGCGACGTGGTCGTCCCACCCTTGGACGACTAGACAAGTGTGTTTAGTACGACTGGACTCAGCATCCACGGGTTTGGTACGACGTACCTCTGTTTGGTACCCCTATGCTAGTATCCTCGAGGACGACTCTTTAGTGTGTAGGCCCGTGTCCTTCCCCTCAATTTGTTGAGAGGGGAAACTGAGTCAATAAGAGAGGGTTTCTGTTACATGAACAGGAAGTGTCTTTTGAAAGGAAGACTTTCATTGAGACCCGAGAGTCATTTGATCCTTTTCCCTCCCTAGAATGAGTTGAACTATTGTTCATAGATGTTCTTCGGATATGGTATGAGTTACCACTCCTTGAGTTTTCGCAAAGACGATTGGTTCACATGTCGTTCCTACTGAGGAGAGTGGTGGAGATAAGTCGTGGAGTTCAAGGGCTGGGTCCCTGACTTGGGTCTGGTACCGTCTGTTTTGTGGTATAGGATTGGTACTCTGGTGGTCCCTTGAGGGCGATGTTGGTAATGATTCAGCGAAATCAGCACAGGCTGAGACACTGGGGTATCTACCGTCGGGTGGTCCGAGGGGGCAGGGACCCTAAGAGGTCCGTTCTTGTGACCTCACCCAACGGTAAAGGAAGAGGTAACGTACTTTCACTTTTCACTTTCACTTCAGCGAGTCAGCACAGGCTGGGAGTCGCTGGGGTACCTGACGTCGGAAGGTCCGAGGAGTCAGGTACCCTATAAGGTCCGTTCTCATGACCTCACCCCACGGTAACGGAAGAGGTCCATTGAGGGTTAATTCAGAATTATTTCCACCCCGCCCTCGTTTTTGTTCATTTACCTCCGTAAAAGAAATCGTACATGGAGGAGAAGAGTGGTACTAAGAGCCGAGAGTCCATGAACGAGGAGTAGAGGGCAACGACTATGTGCATCCAGAAGGTCCAGACCTTGTAGTCCGACATGTTCATTATAGACTCCTCGGTGTTTTCGTTCGCCACAAAGAAATTTTGTTTTGTTGAGAATTAGACTGTATGGGTCAGGCAAGACGTGTGTCCTTTTTAATTGTCTTGTGAAGACTGTGTCTTTTCGGTTAGGTATAGGATTCGACCCGACGGAACCACCGAGTCGCCATTTCTTTGGCGGACGGTTCGTCCTCTGTTCCCAAGTTAGGGACCCAACCCTGTTAGGGGATCTCTTCCTTTACAGTTGGGTGAGGTCGTAAGAACGGACCTTTTACGGAACCTGTGTCCTCGGACCTCCCGATGTCAGGTACCCCAGTATTTCTTACTGATTTATCGTTGTATAGGATTCGATTTCGACGTAAAGGATGTTAGTGCCACTTTAAACAGGAGGAACTGCCTCTCAACAAGAGGCGTGGAATACGATAGTGATTCCCCTTTTTCCGTACTTAATGGACTCGCACTGAAGTAGAAGTCGTAGGTGTCTCGACGTCGTAAACCTTGCTGTCAGTAAAGAATGAGTGGGTGCGGTGCCTGTTGTGGTCGAGACGAAACGTGATCTTGTACCAGTCACAGGAGGAAACAGAAAAGGAGGAGTCATGTATGTAATGGGTGTCCTGACAGTCAGGGAGGTAGAGAAGTGATAGGGTAAAGGATTCTGAACTAAAGTATGAGACGGTCGAATAATCTTGTTAAGTTGTAGCAGATACACTTTCACTTTCACTTTTAGCGAGTCAGTGCAGACTGAGAAACACTGGGGTACCTGATATATCAGGTACCTTAAGAGGATCGGTCTTATGACCTCACCCATCGGAAAGGGAAGAGGTCCCTTTGGGTCGAGAGGGCGTAACGTCCGTCTAAGAAATCGTCGACTCGATGTTCCCTTCGGGTTCTTATGACCTCACCCACCGGATAGGGAAGAGGTCGCCTAGGAGGGCTGGGTCCTTAGTTTGACCCCAGAGGATGTTACGTCCGTCTAAGAAGTGGTTGACTCGGTGGTCCCTTCGGGGATTAATTTTGTGACAGATCTGAAATAGACGTTATAGGTATTTAGTCTTTGGGATGGGGTCTCTCGGATTTCTGTACTAATGCTCACTTATGGTAAACCTTTTCTATGTTACACACTCTGTATAATTCAAAAATGAACTTTTTTTCCATATCTTTTATACATACACTATCTTAAGGGTTAAAAATGAAAAAAGTGAATAGGGACCCTTATGTTTGCAGTGTCTAATTCTCAAAGAAGATAGTGATTTTTTATTTATTAAAAATTTTCAAACAAAAGAAAGAAAAGATAAAAGAAAAAATTAAATTTGAAAAAAATAAACCGACACAACACGTCGTACCTCCTAGAATCAAGGGACTGGTCCCTGGTTTGGGTACTGGGGACGTTAACCCTTATACCTCAGAATTGGTGACCTGACAGTCTCTTCAGGGAGAAAAGACAAAAGAATTTCAAGATATAACCCGTATATGAAGGAGGGTTCGTTATATTTAATTTCGTTGAGATGACCAAATCTTTTGTCCTAACCTTTAATATGTCGTCACCCTCAACCACTCCTTTGCAGACAAGATTAGTAATCGTACTGGCCATGTATCACCAATGGACTTAATCTCCCAATGGAGACACACACTGGCCATGTATTACCAATGGACTTAATCTCCCAATGGAGACCCACACATTCAAGTGTACGTATGTCATGACACAGGAACCCAAATTCAATCCTGAGACTAGAACGAGTGAGATTTTTCTTAAACTTCTCTTTGTCTTTTATGTTTTGAGAAGAGGAATGTTCCTACCAGGTTGTTGGTGTTTAAGTTAGCGATACTGTGTGGTGTAATGATCTTACTTTTTTCTTTTGTCATTCTAGTCGTCACAGAGTTGTCCTATTTACGGTGTATAGTACTCGGGTGTAGATCGTGGTGTGAGCTACCTCTTCCGACTTTCGAAAAGGAGACTCTAGTCCTTGTTCTGTTCGCACGGATGGGAGTGGTGAGGATGAGTTGTATCATGACCTTCAGGGTCGGTCTCGTTGACCCGTTCTTTTTCTTTATTTTCCGTAGTCTTAACCTTTCTTTCTTCATTTTGACAGAGATAGACGTCTACTGTACTAAAATATATACCTTTGAGGATTTCTAAGTTGGTTTTTTGAAAATCTAGATTAGTTACTTGAGTCATTTCGGTATCATATATTTTAATTACATTTTATATTCATCGTAAAGAGATGTCATTGTTGTTTAATAGACTTTTTCTTTCTTCATTTAATTAGGGTAAATGTTATCGTAGTTTTTATTGTTTTGTAAATTCTTATTTGAATTGGTTTCTTCACTTTCCAGAGATGAGACTTTTGATGTTCTGTGATTACTTTCTTTAGTTTCTTCTATGTCTATTTGTCTTTCCACCAGGTACAAGTATTTGACCCTTTTATAACAATTTTACAGTTATGATGGTTTTTAGTAGATATCTAAGTTACGTTGGGGCTGGTTCTAAGGTTAGAGTAAAAATGACTTCATCTTTTTTGTTAGGATTTTCAATGCACCTTGATGTTTTCTGGAGTTTGTCAGTTTCGATAGGAGTCCTTCTTGTTTCGTCCTCTGCAGTGTGAAGGACAAAAGTTCGATGTGATATTTCGCCATCGTATGTTACAGTATCCGAAGGAACCACCGAGTCTGTCATTTCTTAGGTGGACGTCAAGTCCTCTAAGCCCAAGCTAGGGACCCAACTCTTCTAGGGGACCTCCTCTCGTGCCGTTAGGTCAGGTCTTAAGAACGGACCTCTTAGGGGTACCTGTCTCCTAGGACCGCCCGATGTCGGGTTCTCCAACGTTTCTCAGTCTGTGCTGACTCGTTGATTCGTGTCGTGTATGTTTCAGTGCCGTATTTTTGTGTCTCTGGTTACCTTGTCTTAGGTCCCGGAGGCTTAGTTGGGTTTATGTACGTCAGTCGATTATGAACTGTTGCCTCGGTTCCTAGTTACCCCCTTTTGTGTCAGAGACTTTACTTACCACGACCCTTTTGACCTATGAGTGTACATTTTCTTACTTTGATCTGGGGATAGATTGTGGTGAGTGTTTTTAATTTCTCTTTACCTACTTTCTGAATTTACGTTCTGGTGCCTTAAGGGTCCTCTTTTGTTGTGTTCTTTTTTCCAGGAAGTGTATCGTTACACTTCGGTTCTTAGAATCGTTACTAAGAAACCCATACTATGGATTTCGTGTTCGTTGTTGTATTTTTTATTTGTTGATCCTGGTGTCATTTGGTCTTCCGAATACGTGTCGTTTTATGTCAGTTGTTGCACTTTTTCTGTTGGATGTTTTACCCTTTTTTATAAACGTTGGGTATATAGACTATACCCTAATTATAGGTTTACATACTTCTTGAGTGTGTTGAGTTGTCGTTTTGTAGTTTACTAGGTTAAATTTTCACCAGTTTCCATTTCTATCTGACTTTTCACTCCAATGAAAAAATAATCCATTGTTATTAATTCGGAAACCCCACGAGTTTTCATGATACCATCCTTTTTGTTGTCATACATAATTTACCTTCATTTATGACAAGGTCTTAGGGGTTACAAAAGCAGAAATAGGTTAGATTTTTAATATGTTGAAGGAAATTGGTAAGAAAAAGATTTACTCGTAATTACGTGACACACACAAATTTTGTGATTAAGAGTTGTTTGTATTTATTTTCACCCGTTTACTGGATTTGTCTGTAAAAGAGTTTCATCTATGTGCTTGTCCGCTGTCCATGTACTTTTCTATGAATTTCTATTGATCAGTAGTCCTTTTATGTTTAGTTTTGGTGTTACTCTATAGTGGGGTATGGAGATCCGGCAGTGGTTTTCCTGGTCCATCCTATTATTACGACGCGTAGACCTTAAATATATCGGGATATTTGGTTAAAATGGAGTTAAATTTGTTTTCATCCTTTAATCCAGAGGGATTTTATTCTCTAAATCTTTTTTTTTCTATTTACGAATACTTCTATGTCTCTTCTCGCTTGGAACGCTAGACGACCATGCTAAACATTTAACCATTATCGGTGATTCCGTTTGTCATACGTCCTAGAAGGTTTTTAATTTTTATCTTGATGGTCTGTTAGGTCGTTAGGATGAAGACCCTTATATAGGTTTCCTTTGTTTCTGTGATTGAACTTTTATGTAGACGTGCTGGGACAAGTATCGTCGTAATGAATGTTTTCGGTTCGTTCTGTCCCGTTGTTTCTTTCTCAGGTGTCTACCTACTTACCCATTTCGACATAGATAATCCGACCAGTTTTTCGAGAAATGTCTTTTTTGTTGGTTGAAAGACCGGTTGGGTTTATGTATTTCACCTTAGACAAGTTGGTAAATTTTTACTCCTTTAAGGTGTTTTTGATTATATATATATATTTTTTCTCCTTAAGGACAGTACAAACTGTTGTACCTACCTTAAACTTCCGTAATTCGATTCTCTTCATACAGTGTCTTTCTGTTTGTAACTAGAGTGCACACGTGAGAAATTTTTTTTTTTGACTCTTTCTAGTCTAAACACCGAATGGTCTCCGTACCCCCAATCCCCTCACCAGGTGTCCATGTTTGAAGGTCCATATTGTGATTATTCAAGACCCCTATGTCCATGTTATACTACTGATGTGAATGGTGACGCCATACTTTATATACTGTCACCAATTCTCTTATATACTATTAACAATTCTCTTATTTAGGACTTTCAAGAGTAATGTTCCTCTTTTAAAAAAGGAGTAACAAAAAATAACGTCAATATACTCTACTACTTACAATTGATTTAAATAATACCGTTAATAAAGTGTTATACATTCAGTTTAGAGATAAGACATGTGGATTTTGAGTATGTCATTAATTATATATATATATATGTACATTAATTATTTATTAATATATACAGTCAATATCGAGTTATTTTGATCCTTTTTTCTGAATAGAAGGAAACTAGATCCTAGTACGGTTGTTCATTAATAAACGATTACACATGGTCATTTTAAGGGACCACCGAGTCGACTATTTCTTAGGCGGACGTTACGCCCTCTGGACCCAAGTTAGGGACCCAACCCTTCTAGGGGACCTTTTCCCTTTCCGATGGGCGAGGTCATAAGACCGGACCTCTTAAGGTGCCTGACATATCAGGTACCCCAGTGTTTCTCGACCTGTTCTGACTCGCTGAAAGTGAAGTGAAGTGGTCATTTTTCATTATATTGTGCTTTAGACTGGACATCACTGTCAGTCGAGCTTGTGCCTCAAAGGTGAGAGCTACCCTTTAGGTGGTGAGAAGAAAGGTGAGAAGTTTCTGGAAAGCGTCTTAGAAAACAAGTATCATTTCGGATGCCGTCACTTTTTATTTTTGAGTCTCTGTGTGTGGACTACTACAACCTCGACTATAGATAAGGGTTTAAAGACGAAGGATACCAGTAACGAAAGAGTGTCTTTTGACCGAGTAATAAGCTATTGTGGTTTTATATGTAGTGAAAGTTACCTTTTCTTGGTGTGGGGAAACGTGTTCATGAAGGAAGATGGTAGCTGAGAGGTAGATAAAGGAAAGAAAGGGTCTTGGAGTGATTTTATTGTCGTTTATGAAATTTTTCCACATTCGGGTGTTTCTTTCTCTTTTCTCTGTTGCTACAATTTGTTCTCTGCAGTTGTTTGGAATCTGTTACCTTTCGTCCGTCCTCCCCCCGTTGACTTAGTTGTCCACTCTCTCTCTCTTGAGTCAAAGACCCCCCGTTCTCCGTTCCCGTACCACCGTGTCTGGGTTCTTTCCCCACCCTTACTCGCCGTAGTCCTTCACGTTTCAGGACCCAACCCCTCTTTTGTGTCCTAAGAAAACGTCCGGACATTCTTCTCCAATCCGGGGACCTGGGGTAATAAGTGTACCCGTCTCTGAGTCCGAAGAGAGACCTCTCTTACTTGGACTCACGGTGACGTGGGAGGTTGTGGTCCGTCTCGAGTTCTCTGCCAGGATTTGGTTCTCTGATGTGTGGCTTGTTACTCTGGGTGTAAGGGGGAGGAGACGGACGGCGGATCAGACATTGGTGGCGGAGGTAGGTGAGGTGGAGTTGGGACTTCCTCAGACCTCCTAAGAGAGGAGACCCCTTTCGACTAGTCGGATTCCCTTTTTCGAAAGGCGATGACTTTCTACCACCAGAGGGTCACTTTGACAGTTTTCGGATTTCCCTTTGGGAGTTAAATGTTCGGGGATACGTATGTTTATATTGTCTACGTAGATGAAGATTTAAACTCAAAATCGCGGATTGAGAATTTACACCCGACTGTTAATTTCCTAGAGACTGCAAACTCCTTTCCGAGAGTGGACGCTGTCTCTCGTTTCCGTGTGTGTTTTTTCGTCGAATCTTCTTTCTCTCGTTTTTAGAATTTTTCCTTAGTGATATAATTGGAGCTTTTCAATAGTCGGAGCTCCTACAGTAATAATAATAAAAAACTTCAGAAAACTTAAACAATGGTATAACGAAGATAAGGTACAAAACCCAAAGACCGACACTCTGTACACCTTAGAATCGAGGGACTGGTCCCTAGTTTGGGTGTAAGGGATGTAACCTCCCACTTCAGAATTGGTTCCCTGGCGGTTCCTTCAGGAAAAGAAAAAAAAAGTTTCCTTGTAAGTATCTTGTTTTTTTTTTTTTTTCTTGAGAACCTTTAATTTTGGTACTACCGTCTTTATTTTTTTTCTTTTCTAGGTGTCTATCAATTTTGTTTCCACTGATCGGATTGTTAATTTTGTTTTTTTTCAGTGTCATTCCTGAGACCAAAAATGGCAGTCGTCCTGTCCTTTGTCGGGAACCGGACGCATTTCTATAACTGATTCCTGCTCCGACCTTCGTCCTCAGGTCCCTACTCCGAGGTCCTCAGTAAGTTCCCTCTGTGTTACTACCGGACTTCGTGGCACCACCGTTGATCTCCACGACCTTTCTCGAACTCAGACGCAGATGAGACTTCCGACTTAGTTGGATTAAAACCGTAAACCATGGGGTTAACCCCACACTCCCTTATTCTCTATCATTCCTCCTGAGGGTCCAAAGACTGGGCTCAGAGACCTTCCTACCCACAAAGGAAATGACCTCTCCCCTTCTGAGCCGTCCCTCCAGACACTCCTTGTAGGTCTGAAACCGATACCTGTGCGACTCGGCACTGTAGATCGACCCCGTCCGTCGTCACAGTGCGCCCGTCGTCAGGTCTCAAGTTCTCTCCAGACCCGCTCACACATGGAGACCCCTAGCAGACCCTAAACTACTCCAACGGTCCTCGCCCTGCGTCTGTCTCTCCGTCACGTGCCTGACCCCGACACCCTGAGCCCACTCCTCCCTGGTTGTCTTCTCCCGCCCTCGCCGTCTCCGCCTCCTCACTCTCCCGCCGGTGGACCCCCAACCCCCTTCTTTCCCGAAGACTCTGCTCTCTTGCCACCCGACCGGTCACGAGGGCCCACTCAGTTCGCTCTCCTTTAAGTGTTGACTGAAATCGTTTTCATCACTTGAATGGTTCTAGTTACCACTTAGGAAGAATTTACTTGCTCCGTTTCTTTATCTCCTTTTATTATTTTACCCTTTCTGATCTCTAGCGGAGTGCCTTTGACCTCTATAGTTCCCTTGTAAAGTACGTTCCTACCCGTACTATTTCCTGTATTAGTCATTCCTAGATTGTCTTCGTCTTCTCCAATTCTTCTCCACCGTTCTTATGTGTTTTCCTGACACGTTTTTTCCAGAATTACTGGGTCTATTTGTGTTACCACACCAGTGAGTGGGTCTCGGTCTGTAGGACCTCACATTTCATCCGGAATCCTTCGTAATGATGTTTGTTTCGATCATCTCCACTACTTTAAGGTCGACTTGATAAAGTTTAGGATTTTCTACTACGACAATTTTTAGACGTGAGTTTTACAGTCGTTTAAACCTTTTGAGTCGTCACCGGTGTCCTGAGTTTTTCCAATCAAAAGTAAGGTTAAGGTTTCTTCCCGTTACGGTTGCTTACAAGGTTGATGGCACTTTAATACGAGTAAAGTGTACGATCATTCAAATGATCGATACAAAGTCGTTGCACGCTTAGTTCTTGAAGGTTTACATGTCTACCCGAAACTTCTTCGTCTCCTTGGTCTCTAGTTTAAGGGTTGTAAGTGACCTAGCACCTCTTTCGTTCTCTCAAGGTCTTTTTGTAGATGAAGGTGATCTGACGGATGTGATTTCGGATACTGATGTACCTAGTATTATTTGATACCTTTTCAGAATTTCTGTACCCTAAGGTCTTGTGGAATGGACGGAGGACTCTTTGTACATACACACAGTTCTTCGTTGTCCGTCTTGGTCTGTACCTTTTTGACTGACCAAGTTTTGACCCTTTCCTCATGCAGTTCCGGCATATGACAGTGAAACGAATAAATTGAACATACGTCTCATGTAGTACGTTTTACGATCTCATCTACTTCGTGTTCGACCTTAGTTCTGACGGCCCTCTTTCTAGTTATTGGAGTCTATACGTCTACTGTGGTAGGAATACCGTCTTTCGCTTCTCCTTGATTTCTCGGAAAACTACTTTCACTTTCTCCTCACTTTTTCGACCGAATTTTGAGTTGTAAGTTTTTTGATTCTAGTACCGTAGGTCAGGGTAAAGAAGTATCATTTATCTTCCTCTTTTTCACCTTCGTCCCGTCTAAAATAAAAGAATCCGATTTTTTTTTTAGTGACGCCTACCGCTGACGTCGGTACTTTAATTTTCTGTGAACGAAGGACCTTCTTTTCGATATTGTTTGTATCTGTCTCATAATTGTTCGTCTCTACAGTGAAGCGGTTGTTTCCGGGTATATCAGTTTCGATACCAAAAAGGTCAGAAGTCCATGTCTACACTCAACCTAGTATTTCCTCCGACTTACGGTTTCTTAATTACGAAAGATTGACACCACGACCTCTTCTGAGGACTCTCAGGGAACCTGACATTCCTCTAGTTTGGTCAGTTAGGATTTCCTTTAGTTGGAACTTATAAGTGACCTTCCTGTCTACGACTTCGACGTTATGAGACCGGTGGACTACGTTTCTCGGTTGAGTAACCATTTCTGGGACTACATCTCTTTCTGACTCCCGTCCTCCTCTGCCTCTGTCGTCTCCTACTCTACCAATCTGTCGTAGTGGTTGAGTTGCCTGTGCTCAGACTCGTTTGAGACCCTCCTGTCCCCTCGGACCGCACGACGTCAGGTGCCCCAGCGTTTCTCAGTCTGTGTTGAATCGCTGACTTGTTGTTGTTTCACTGGAGTGTTTTCATTTTGGTCAAAACCACCGTTCCACCCTTTGCTTTCGGAGCACTCCATCTAGACTCTGAAATTTTTCTCCACGACATCTCGGACCCCTACAAGTCCTACACTCGACTTCCCGTCGTCTCTCTGCCTCTTGATCGACGTCCTCTTTCGTCGTAGTTTCTCTGAAGAAAGAGTCCTGTCCTTTTATTAGCGTAATATACGACCACGTTTACTAGGTCATTTCTCCCCTTTTAGTTACGTCTTTTCTCTCCCCCCTTTTTTGGCGCTCACACTACCGGACCGCATCCGTGGCCCTTCACGTCGTGGCCTTCTGGAGCGGTCTCTCCTCTTGCACCTGTCGAGTAGACGGCGTGCCGTCCCTTTCGTTCGGTGCACCGTCGTCTGCGACCGGCACCCCTCTACTCCGCCAGAGGAGACAATGAGGATAAAAGAGTTCTTTTATTCTTCGTTCCGGAGCCAATTCTTACTCCTTATTTACAACTGTTTGATGAGATTTACCTTCACTACAAAAATAGATGAAGGGTTTAATCGACTCATTAAAACAAGTCTAGAAGAGAAGTCTTTCTCTTCACTGATGAAGGATGGATTCCGTCGGAATGGATTCCTAGGTATGATAATAATAAAAACGGGAATGATTAAGTCACCAATAAGACCAAGGTATATGATTATCATTTTGTATTTTGTTGATACCAAATATCTTCAGTTTTGTAAGAGGTTCGTGTATTTCCGTAATAAGAGTTTGAAGACCACACTATAGTAAGAGAAGATTACAAGGACTTTCACTCTATATTTATTAAGTTATATCCCTTTTTTTTTTGTTTTTTTTTTCGCCCCCCCCCCCGCCTAGTTATACGGGTTGGAACGGGTTTCAATAGTGGGTGAACTAAATTTTTCGCTAACGTTCAACTTTTATGGGTGAGGCAGTGTTTAAAGTTTCAGTTACTTTTGTGTCATAGTCTTAATATTAAGACCATCTACGAATCTCTTGTTTGAAAGAGTTAAAATGTTAAACTCTTTGTCTCCGGGTCTCAGCATTGAATTAGGGTCTAGTTCGCTAATAGATCCCAGACCACTTCTTGGTTTTGAGCCCAGAGGATTTTGGGTCGGGTCACAAGAGCTAGGGACGGTGGTGAGTTCACGTTTCCTTCCTTGCCTCATGCTGTACTTACGAGGCTACGTCTCTCCGTCTGCACGCAGTGTCTATGGGTTGTGGGGGACGGGTCGGAGAGGAAGGAGTGATCGTAGGTGATCTTTCCGACCCTTCCCAAAGCAAGGTCGGAGAAGACATCGATTGCTCAAGGTACTGTCTCGAGGTCGGTTACTCAGTTTTCGTCTTACGTCGACCCCCAAAACCCGTTCAAAACGGAAGGACTATTTCTCTGTCCAGATCGACTATGCTGGGAAGGAACGGGAAAGACACGTTTCGGTCTTGTCAGTGGACCGTTGATACGTCGCAGTAGAGACTCCTATTTCCCGGTTATACGAGTCCTACCACTTGACTTTTCATAGACTTTCAGACTCAGAGACTACTGTAGGGGTTTGTCGACAACAAGTCAGTGATTCAGTACAGGTTGAGATACGTTGGGGTACCTGACGTCGTGTCGTCCTAAGGAACAGGAAGTGACAGAGGACTTCAAACGAATTTAATTACAGGCAACTCAGCCACTGCGGTAATTCGGGAGAGTAGGAGACGTGGGGAAAGAGGAAATCGGAAGTTAGAAAGAGTCGTAGTCGTAGAAAAGGTTGGTCCGACACTCTTTTTGGTTTAGGACTAAACGTATTCGGTAGAAGACTGAAAGAGACTGAACCTCAATTTACGTAAAGATTGTGTTAACCGTAGAGGGTTATGAACCATATATTTATCCGTAATAAACTTCTCCAAAGGTCAATTTACTCAGTTTAAATTCAATATTTTTTTTAATTCGTCCTTTTCCTAAACCCCTTCTCTCACTTCCGTCGGTGTATCAAAAAGTTAGAGACTTAGGAATATTTTGTGTGTGTCTTTGGTACGTCTTTTTGGTTTTTGAGTACATAGTCGATGTTGTTTTGGTCCACGGTTCCATTGGGATTTTTGGGTTTTACGTTCGTCCACTCCTGTTCAGTGGGGTCAGTCTCCTGGGGGTAAGCATCTCTTCTTTCACCCCGAGGACCCGTGTTCCGGAAACACGGGAAGTAAAGAAACGAACGCTATTTGTCGGAAGTGGGCCGGAGGTGCTGGAAGGGACCCAAGGTTACCCGTCTAAGTTCGTCGACAATTAATCCCTTCCCTCTCCTACCCTCTGGTTCCTCTTTTCTTGTCAGTTCTCGTCGGAACCCCGTCCCAGGACAAAGGGGTCGTTTCCTGGGTGTACTGTCGTAGAGACTCGACGAGACACCTGTAATTTGGGGGAAGTCCGCCCTCCGCAATTACTGACTATGTGTCGTACGTCTGGGGTCTGGTCGTCCTGGACTTCCCACTACTGCACCTGGGGATGAACGGCGTGGAGGTCCGGTAGTCTTCCCACAGGTGCTCGACTAGTGCGAGAGGAACTTGTTAATAATATTTCGGACAGTGACATAAGGGGTTCAACCCTGTGAACCCAAACTCCCTAATCGGGTGACACAGGGGGAGACGGGCCGTTTCGTTATGTCGATAGAAAAAGCCGAAGAGGGCCTTAAGACGCAGGTTCTAAACTAGGTCGTGGTCTCATGTCTCTCCGACTCGAAAGCCGTAGTTTTCCTCGTTACTTCCGCCATAGACTCCTCGGACTCCTGTCCTCTTGGATTTAGTCGGCCACTCGTCAGTGATGTTTCATGTCTCCGGGTTGAACTTCGGTCGTCGACTTTGTCCCTCCTCAAAACACGAGAGGTTTTAGTCTCGAGTGCACTCTCGACTTCCACGACTGGAGTCTAGGATGTCAGGGTTTTGGTTCGACTGGGGTTTTAGTCTGTCCCTAAGTACGACTCCTCCTTGACGACCCTCGTCTTATCTGTAACTCGTCCTTTCCCTGTTCCTCCGTTCCTTTGGCTCCTAGTCTGGTCCGCACCAATTCTCCTTGTTCGGAAGTGTGGACACCTGTGGTGCTTTCCCTGTCTTCTCCCTCGAGACACTATAATCCTTCGAATTGATTTCGAGTAAAGAGAGATTTTTAGGTCTTTTTAATTAAAGTGTATTTTTTCTCGTTGTCTTTTCATTGACTCCAGTTTAAGATATGTTTCAATGACATCCTCTTTTCCTCTCAGTGTCCGGATACCTGTTTTCTAAGAACTGTCAGGGAACCTTTCTTTCCTCTACTTTGGTCAGTTACGACTTCCTTTAGTTGGGACTTATAAGTAACTTTCCTGACTATGACTTCACCTTCGAGGTTATGAAACCGGTGGACTACGCTTCTCTACTGAATGATCTTCTCTGGGGCTACGACCCTTTCTAACTTCCGCCCTTCTGTTCCCCTGTTGTCTCCTACTCTACCGACCTACCATAATAGTTGAGTTACCTGCACTCAAACTCGTTTGAGGTCCTCTACCACTACCTGTCCCTTCGGACCCCAATACACCCGGCATCACAGTGTCTCAGACTGTACTGTCTCGATCCCTTGTCGTTGTTACCTGTTCTTTTAATAAGGTCTTTCTGTACGGTGTTTTGTCCCCCCCCTCTTTGTTTGTTCTTTTGGTGGTTGGTCGGGATATTGGATGGAGTTTTACTCGATTTTCTGATTTTTTTTTTATTTAGGTGTGGGTGCATATAGTATAATTTAGAAGTTCTTTATTCTGTTTGTGACTTAGAAGTTTTCCAGTTGTCGTACGTTTATGTTCAGTCCTCTGTTACCTCATAGAAGTTTCTTGACCCCTCTTTTGACCATTGCGTCTGAAGGACATTGGTCGCTCCATAGAGAGTTTTTACTTTCGTTTCATTTCTGTAAAAATCTGTTTTAGACTCTCCTAAGTAGTGTTCGTCTGGATGAAACACTAGGGACCAACCCCCTTGATTTTAGGGTGTACAACGTACTACGTCGGTTTTCTTTTTTTATATCAGGACTTCTAAAATATTACATTTGACTTAATTTTAGGGAATGTCATCCCGTGTATTTGCCCCTGTCACTGTCCGTCTTAATTTCACTGGTTTCCTTGGATGGAACAAACCCCTCTCCCATTTTTTTTGTTAATTGTAATCTGGGCCTTTTCAATTTGTGTACACAATCCCGTCAGTCATATTCTTACTTCCTCACATATTGAAGGTTCGATTGTGTCCCTTCCATTTATTTTATAAGTTGACTCAGTTTTTGTTCTTTTTGTTTTCTGAAGGACCCGTTCGGACTAATCAAGAGGGTCCCCGTTGTTCTTTCTGTCTGTGTGTGTTTTTTCTGAAGGGACTTCCGACCTCTCGAGGGGTCCGTCATTTCCCGTCCCGTCCCAGGTTCCCTTCCTCCTCGTCGTCTTCACCCGATACGGAGTAGGGGTTCCGACCCTCCTCGACCACGGTGGGACCCTCGAAGGGACCATTTCTGGGTCCCTCTTCTACCCTCGACGTTCCGGGAGGGTGGTCCATATGTCCCCTTTTCTAAAGTCTCTTATGTCTGTTTTCGACTTAAACAAGCTCTCTGAGACTTAGTTCTCTGGAACTAAAAGGTCCAGTCCTTTCGATGAGACAGTCTTTTTCCTCTTCCGTGTCGTTCTTCTCCCCCTTCCCCACTCTTGGACAATTGTGAGGTCGAAAATTTTGGTGTCATATCTTACCCTTGCTGATCTCTAGAGAAGGACTCTATGGTTCCTTTGTAAAGTACGTTTCTACTCGTGTTATTTTCTGCCTTTATAGTACCTGGATTGTCTTTGTCTTCTCTAATTCTTCTCCGCCGTTCTTATGTGTATTCTTGATATGTTTTTTCCAGAATCACTGGACCTATTGGTCTTACCACACCAGTGAGTGGAACTCGGTCTGTGGGACCTCACACTTCAGTTTACCCAGAATCCTTCGTAATGATACTTGTTTCGACCACCTCCACTACCTTAAGGTCAATTCGATAAAGTTTAGGATTTTCTACTACAACAATGGTTCACAACGTGAGTTATACGGTCGTTTAAACCTTTTGAGTCGTTACCGGTATCCTGACCTTTTCCAGTCAAAAATAAGATTAGGGTTTACGGTTTCCTACAAGTTTGATGACATGTTAACGTGATTAAAGTGTGCGATCGTTCCATTACGAGTTTTAGGAAGTTCGATCCAAAGATGGTATGTGAAGTAAAGTGACTTCATTTGTTATCAAGTGAAATTGTCACTTGGTTCTTGAAGATCCACATGTTCGACCTAAAGCTTTCCGTCTCCTTAGTCTCTAGTTTGACGGTTGTAGACTACCCAGTGACTTTTTCGTTCCCTTATGGTCTTTTTGTGGATGAAGTAACGGATACGATTTCGAAACTGACACACCTAGTGTTGTTTGACAACTTCTAAGAATTTCTCTACCCTTATGGTCTGGTGGAATGGAAGGAGGACTCTTTGGACGGACACCCAGTTCTTCGTTGTAAATCTTGGGATGTACCTTGTTGACTGACGAATAGTTTACGTTTAGTTTTGGTGTTACTCCATGGTAGAGTGCGCCCAGTCTTACCGACGGTAGTTTTTCAGATGTTTGTTATTTACGACCTCTCCCACACCTCTTTTTCCTTAGAAAAATGTGACAACCACCCTTACGTTTGATCATGTCGGTGATACCTCTTGTCACATCTCTAAGGAATTTTTTGACCTTTGTCTTGACGGTATGTTGGGTCGTTAGGGTGACGACCCGTATGTGGGGTTCCTTTGGTCTTTACTTTCTCTGTGCACATGGGGTCACAAGTAGCGTCATGACAAAATATTATCGGTCCTGTACCTTCGTTGGATCTACAGGTGTCCGTCTGCTTGCCTATTCTTTCGATACCATGTGTACGTGTTACCTTGTAATGAATTGATGTTTTCTCTTACGTAAACTCAGTCAAGATTACTCCACCTATTTTAACCTCGGATAATATGTCTACCTTCATTCAGTCTTTCTTTTTGTGTTTATATCATATAGTTGTGTATATATGCCTTAAATCTTTCTACCATTGCTGTTGGGATATACGTTCTGTGGTTTTCTCTGTGTCTACATTTCTTGTCTGTAAACCTGAGACACCCTCTTCCGCTCCCACCCTACTAAACTGTATTATCGGGACTTTGTGCATGTAATAGTATACACTTTGTCTAGTGGTCCGGTTCAAGTTACGTCCTCCGTCCCGTGAGTTTCGACTACACGACCCTGTTGGGTCTCCCTACCCTACTCCTCGCTCCACCCTCTCCCCAAGTCCTGCCGCCTGTGTACATGTGGGCACCGACTAAGTGCAGTTACCTACCGTTTTGGTGGTGTTGTGACATTTCGTTAATCGGAGGTTAATTTTATTTATTAATAAAATTAGATTTTTTTTTAACCCTTTCCTCATGTTGTTCCGAGATAGGACGAATAGATTAAATATACGTCTCATGTAGTACACTTTATCTACGTGAGACTACTTAGTGTTCGACTTTAGTTCTACCGACCCTCTTTGTAGTTCTTGGAGTCTATACGTCTACCAGGGTGGGATTACCGTCTTTAGTTTCTCCTTGATTTTTCAGAGAACTACTTTCGCTTTTTCCTCTCACTTTTTCGACCGAATTTTAAGTTGTAAGTTTTTTTCTTTCTAATATCGTGGGCCAGGGTAGTGAAGTTCCGTTTGTCTACCTCCTTTTTACCTTTGTCGCCGTCTGAAGTAAAAGAACCCGAGGTTTTAGTGACGCCTACCACTGACGTCGGTACTTTAATTTTCTGCGAACGAGGAACCCTTTTTTCGATACTGTTTGGATCTGTCGTATAATTTTTCGTCTCTGTAGTGAAACGGTTTTTCACAGTTTCGACAGAAGAGTTTCAATACCAAAAAGGTCATCAGTACATACCTACACTCTTAGTCTGGTATTTCTTCCGACTCACGGTTTCTTAACTACGAAAACTTGACACCACGACCTCTTCTGAGAACTCTCAGGGAACTTGTTGTTCCTCTAGTTTGGTCAGTTAGAATTTCCTTTAGTTGGGACTTACAAGTGACCTTCCTCAGTACGCCTTCGACTTCGAGGTTATGAAACCGGTGGACTTCGTTTCTCGATTGAGTAATCTTTTCTGGGACTACGACCCTTTCTAACTTCCACCCACCTCTTTCCCCGCTGTCTCCTACTCTACGTTTCCTACCGTAGTGGCTGTGTTGTCCGAACTCAAACTCGTTCGAGACCCTCTATCACTTCCTGTCCCTTCGGACCATACGACGTCAGGTACTCCAGTTTTCTCGACTTGTACTAAATCACTGTCTTATTGTCGTTGGAAGAGTTGCCGAGAGTCGAGGGACTTTGTAAAGGATGTGACCGGGGAGGGAGGACGGGACTGGGGTCGCAGAAGGGGCCCACCAGGTGAGACCCGTGACGTCGGTGTCACTAGAAGTGGTCGTGGGTGTCGTCGTCCGCCGTCGGATCTGTTTGACGTCGACACCCTGAAAGGGAACTGGTATAAAGTACGGGGAGCGGTCACGGTTGACAAGGGATCCAGGACGGGGTCTGGTCCAGTTAGACAATCACAGCTGTCCGTGGACTTTCTCGAGTAAACGAAGAGGACCCGTTTGTGAAGAAGGGGGTCGCCCAGGACCGACAGGACCAAATGAACACTAAGGAAATCTCGTAAGTAATCTCGAGTAAACGAAGAGGACCCGTTTGTGAAGAAGGGGGTCGCCCAGGACCGACAGGACCAAATGAACACTAAGGGAATATCGTAAGTAAGTCGGTCTGATCACAATCCGATGGTAATATAGTAGGAGGGGAGGACCACCGACCCCTCCTCGTCTCCCCCTTACGTTGTGTGCGGTGCTCCTTCCAATGTGTGCCCGAAGCATGTTTTGTCTTCGGCTCCTACTTTGAGCCCCTTCAGACCGCAAGACTCGATTGTGATGGACCGAAATCTCCCTTTGTGAGAAGGTTTCCAGTAAGCGTAGGTGTTTACTTTCATGAAAGACCGGTCCGTAGACTTTCTTCCTCTCTTTCCTGTGTGTGTAAATTCTTGAGGTGGACCAAACATAGTAGTTAAAAGAGCTTTCGTCTACCTTTGAACTACCAGAGTCCCCCACCCTACGATCGCACTCAGTTTCCACTTAGTATCTATTAGGACGTAGTGTGTCTTTTTTTCCCCTTAAGCGACATACCACGTCCCTCGAGTCGGACCCCGAGACACTGTTGGATCTCCCCATGTTACCCTATCCCACCCTCCACCGTCCCTTCAAGTTCTCCCTCCACTATATGCCTGTGGACACCGACTAAGTACAACTATATACCGTCTTTGGTTGCGTTATAATATTTCGGTTAATAAGACGTTATTTATATTTAAAAAATTTTTATCGTGTTCTACCCTGTCGAAATTTTTCGATTTTAACTCGTCTAATAAAAAATTTCTATGATAATTATATGAGACAGGTATTTCTGAAGTCTTAACTCCTTGTCCTTCATATGTGATCACGAAAACAAGTGTAAGAAGGACGGACTTTGTGGACCTCCTCCGGACCGTTTACGGGGGAATGGGTTGTTCCAAGTAGAAGTTACGAGTGAGGATACACTTCGAAAGGACCCGAGAGGGGTTGGTTTGTCTCGTTCCTTGATCGATGAGAGTCGGGACGAGGTCGGGGATCTCATTGCAATACTACGTCTTAGGGTCCTGGGGTCCTTTGGCGAGCGTCCCACGGACGGTACGGGAGACGTGAGACTCGGACTCTCGTCCCTGGCACCGAGTGTCGTAGGGGTCTTGTGATGGACCTCATGTGTCCTTCCACTCGAACAGAACCGGTCGATTGGAGGTCCAAGTCGGATCTTGTGAGAGGAAGGAGGACGGGAAATGGACGGAATTAGAATAGGAAGTCCTGAGTCGATTTCAGGTGGAGGAGGTCCTTCAGTGGTGACCGTTACGACCCGACCACGCCGAAAAGAGCGGGGTACCCGGACCCCTCGTGTAGGCGGGAGGAGTGTCGTGAAAGGTGTGAAGTGACAACACCGAACAGACGGTTCGGATGAACTAAAATGTGAAGGGACTCGAGAACGTGATCCTTACAGTATAAGCGGAATATGCGAGTCGTAGATTGTGTTGTGGACCGGTCCGTCCGTGGACTATTGAAAAACGACTTATTTGTTTTCCTATGGCAAGTTTCTGGATTAGTTCTCATCGTCTTTTACTAATAAAGGAACCTGGTGCAAATCTGAAAAAGACCTTCTGAGAAATATCGAATGTATAACGCCCCGTGTTCACCTCTGGTACTTACTTTTGTGAGCTACTACCAAAGATGTAAACGTCTAAGGATTTATAAGACTTGTAAGACAGTACCGTTTGTTCGTAACGCCAGAGGTTAATTGACTCTATTCTCTTATTCTTAGTGGCGGAACAAAATTGGTTTTTCCCCCTTGTTACCGGGTCTGGGACTCCGTCCCTTGGGGACCGTTCGAGTGGACTGTGCGTCAAGAGAATCGGCCAGGGAAGCCCAGGCCCGGACCCTCCCTACCGTAAAGTGACCGACTGACCGGGATCCAGGGAGTGAGGCCGAGGGTCTCTTACGTCCCCTAAAGAGACACCTGTCATAGAAACCTCTTATTCCGAAGAAACGACGCGGCAGGGATTTTCTGGAGTTTAAGCTCCTCTTTTCCCCTCTTGGTTTAATAGAGACGTACACTACGTTCATAGAAAGTTGTAAGTTCACTTTAAATTTTCTATTCGAGTAGTTCTGTCTTTCCATTATTGAGATGAAGTTCCTGTTACTTGACGGGTTAGAGACTGTTTTTGTGGAGGGGCGGGGGGGGTCCGAAGGGACCATGGAGTCACCATTTCTTAGGTGGACGGTTGCGTCCTCTGTACCCAAGCTAGGGACCAGGCCCTTCTAGAGTGTACGACGTGTCGTTGATTCAGACAACACGAGATTTCGGGTCTGTGTCAATGACTTCGGGTTCGCGGGATCTCGGGCACGAAGTGCTGTTCTCTTCGGTGACGCTACTCTTCCGAAGCGTGGCGTTAATGTCTTATCGGGAGCGAGTGTCGTTGGTCTCTTTTCGAGCACACGTAGTTGTTTCTGGGTCACGTCGGTTTTTTATTTATTTCTAATAATTTTCTTTGTTTTTTTTCTTTATGGGTGGGGTAGACCTCCACCCGTGACGATCTAGTCGAGATTCGTCTTCGATGTCTCGACGTCCCGTGGACCCTCTGGAGTCAGGATTGTGTGTGAAGAAATTTGCACAGCAAATTCCCCTTAGTAAAAGATCAATCTTTGTCCAAAGAAGTACATCTTTGTTGATCCTTACTAAAGTTCCAATTCGCTGAAAATGTAGTTACACTTTGATGTGTGAAACTGCTTTGTGATTTAAATACTGAAAATTAGGGTAAAATCTTTGTAATTCCCTAGAATAACCGTACTTGAGTACTAAAATTTTTTGTGCAGTCTCTAGACGGACGTCCTTTATGGATCACCGTTGTTGTAGGGTAGTCGTTACTCGTTTGCGTCTCGAGTTTATAACAAAGATTTTACGGTGACGGATGAGTCTCCTTCGCCGTCACGAACCTTTATACCGACTGAAAGTCCAGACTCTGTTCTTTTTATGTTCTGTCCGACCTGATAGAATGACCTAGTCTTTCATTTATTTACAAGTTTCTTACTGTCCTCTTACAGTTTTCCTGTGTCCTTGGTCGACTTTTCCCGAGGGTGACCAGTTTAGACCCTGTTAAAACCGTCATTGTCTGATCTTGGGTGGCTTATTTTGTTCTTAGGTGTTTAGGTATGACTTTATTCATTTACTCAGTTAATTATCTACTTCTTTTTACCCTTCGGGATGAGACGTCATCTTATGTTGATTATTTGAAGATCCTTGGTAGTGTCCTTATTAACTGAGTCGATTCTTAGTAGTTACCTACACTTTTGTTCACCCACGATCAGACTACTCTTCGTCCGATAATTACAAAGTTGTGCAGAGGGGTGTTTTGTGAATAAGTGGAGAAATATCACCTCTTTGGACTGTCTATAGTAGATATGGTTCACTATTTTCAATGGTAGTTACCATTGTCCTGGTTTGGAGGACTATAACTACATGACTCTTGTGTCGTAGTAAAGACACTGTAAGAACGGTTTTTATGTATTGAACTTAAGTAGTACTTCTTTGTGACTTGTTTAAGTTTATATACGTATTTTCCATTTGATTTGAGAAGTTTTTACAATCCAGTACCTTCTATTCCTTGCTGACTCTTCACAAAGGTTTAATTTCCCCTGATTTTTCTGTTTCACTCCCTGAAGGGACCACCAGGTCGCCGGTTCTAAGACACGAGGATCTGCGTCCCCCGGGGCCAAGTTTGGGACCAGTCCCTCAATCTAAGGTGTACGACGTCGATTCTGGTCCGTGTCGGTTTATTTGCTTCTTTATAATTTTTCTGTTTTCCTTTTCCCCTTCAAAAAGAAAAGTTGTGAAACAAGAGAAAGACGATATTTATAGTAAAACCCCTGTTGACTGAAGTCGAATGAGTGTTTACCAGGTCTCCTCCCTCCTTTGTATAGCAAACTAAGAATAAGAAACACCATTCAAGATATTTCGGTGGTATTCGTGACTCGGTCACTTATGTGGCTTGGTGACCGGGATGTCCTCTTGTGTATCCATCGAAGGACGGTCAGAGAATTTTCGTGAGAGTAGCCCTGAGGGGACCGTCAGATCGCCAGTTCCGAGGTGCAAAGGTGACGTCCCTCGCATCCAAACTAGGGACCATTCCCTTGATTCTAGGACGTACGGTTTTTTTTGTAGTAGTTGATTCGTTATCCCTCGGAACAAAGTACACACGGACACAAATTTCTACGGTATCCATTATGTATGTCCCTCAGAAATGTAGCTTGAGTGTCAGCTGTCCGGATATTGAGTACGAACCTGTTTCGCGGAGATTGTATACCAAAAATTTCTGTAACAAAGACCGACACGACCCAGAAGTGACGACGCGTGCCCGCGAGAGATCAACGTCGGGCGTCACCGGGGAGAAGTAACATCGCGTGTCCGAAGAGGATCGTCCCCAAAGAGAACTATACCTCGCGCCCGAGATCTCGCACCTGAGTCATCGACCCCGCGCACCCGAATCAGTGGGGCACTATGCACCTTAGAAGGGTCTGATCCTAGCTTAGGCACCAGGGGCGTGACCGTCCGTCTAAGAATTGGTGACCCGGTGGTCCCTTCCGGATGTGAAAGGAAAAAAAATGAAAACCGGAGCAGAGTTCCGGTGTAGAGTTTCTGGGGTTAGGACCCTTTCTGACTTCCGTCCTCCTCTTCCCCTACTGTTCTCCTAGTTTACCTACCTACCGCAGTGGCTAAGTTACCTGTACTCAAACTCGTTCGAGTTCCTCTACCACTTTCTGTCCCTTCGGCCCGCACGGCGACGGGTCTCCCAGTACTTCTCAGCCTGTGCTGACTCGTTTACTTGTTGTTGTTTGTTCCGTACGCCCTAGAATCGAAGGGCTGGTCCCTAACTTGGGCGTAGGGGTCGTGGCTCTCACACCTCAGAATTGGAGACTTGGTGGTTTCTTCAGGGGATGTAAAAGAAGTATTCCATGTAGTGTCAGGAGGACGTGGTTCCTTGTGATCTGTCTTGAAGTCGTGACACTAATCCCCGGTGAAGTTTGTCGTTTTGGCAGTTGTCTGTCGTGTTAGACACTTTTCTACCGTCATGTGTCTGACCCTTTTCCCAGGAGTGGATGTCGTACTCGACTTTGTCCTTCCGTCTCGTACCGGTGCAAACTCGAGTCGGTCTTCGTACACATAGCCACTGATTTTACGAGACGGGGAGACGTGCACAGATGTTTGTTGTACTTTTGTGAGTCTCCTCTGTCTGTCTACTCTCTCTACCCCCCTCCTCTCTCTGTCTTCGTCTGCTTGCACCATCTTTACAATTGTCCTTTTAGACGCTGTTCTTTCTAGATATCAAGAAACAGGATTAGAACGTTACAAAGAGATTTAAACTTTAATAAAGTTTTATTTTGTAATTGTTTTTTAAAATTTCGTTCCGAAAGTAGGGTGAGCAAAATGATATTTATATATTTCTCGGATAGTTTGTCGTTTGACTGCCTTTTTCACGATCCAGTCACGGGAAAACTTCAGGACAATGTAGTAGTTTGTCCAGTAGTCTGACCCTCCGGGTGCGGACTTCAGCAGGGACTGGTGACGAGAGAGGAGAGTAGTCTGAGACCCGAGGGGGAGTGGTCGATCACTCAGTTCGTCGTCTACTTGATAAACGTCGAGACATTCAAATTACTAGTATTTCTATGGTTGAGACGACATTCACTTCGTCGGGGTCCTTAGATTCGATAAGATTGTGGCTTTCCTTCTCTAGTGTTTGCCTTCGGTGTGCAAACAGAGGCATGGATATACGGACAAAGGGTAGTGTTCCGGAGTACTACTGTCCTTGGTGAAAATAGACGATTATATATGAGTCGGGGATTGTGTGACGGTCCGTGAGTGTCATCCATCTGTATATTTCACACAAGTGAATACCTTGTTTCCTTTCCGTCTTCCTTTCTTTATACTTTGTCTTCCGTGAAGTTTTTGTTATGGTCTTTGGGTTGTCGGTACTCCTTGCCCCTCCTCGGACCAAATTAAGTCTTGTGTCCCTGTGTTAGCGAAAAAAAAAATTTACAGTTGCCCTCCTACTACTAATCGGTTCTTTGTGGTTTTTTATCTTCACTCCTCTTTCTTAGACTTTTACAAGTAGGTTTTCCCTGTTCCTCTTTTTTTGTTTTTGAGATTAAGTTTTTCTATGTACATCGGGTTACAAGTTTCGTCGTTATAAATGGTATCGGTCTGTACTTTCTTCGGATTTACCGGTGGCTGTCTCCTTATCTATCTGTTTCTGCGCCATGCACCTATGTGTTACCTTATAATCAGTATTTGTTACCTTATTGCGGTAGACGTCGTTGTCCTACTCGGACCTCTAAGAGTGTGACTCCCTCAGCCTGTTTCTTTACTAGCATGAGATAGTGAGTGTGCCCCTTAGATTTTGCACTATATTTACTTGAATAAATGTTTGGTCTTTGCCTAAGTGTGTATGTCTTCTGAACCACAGTGGTTTTCGCTTTACCTATTTAACGCTCAAACCCTCATTGTCTATGTGTGATGACATTTGATTTGTTCCTGGTTCACATATCGCGTCCCTTGACATAAGTGATAGAACATTGTTGGAGGTTGCCCTTTTTTAGACTTCTTCTTGTATGTGTATGCACATTGGATTGGTGAAACGACGTGTGGGCTTTGTATGAGTTGTAACATGTAGTTGATCTGAAGCTGAAAAGATTTCAATTCTTTTTAAATTTTTGGTTTCGTCACGGGTCCCCTTCCGTACGGGACTGGTTAAGTGACTTGGTAAATGAACCGTCCACGTGGGACGTCTCAAGCAAATAAGAGAGTCATAGTTCCTGGGTGATAGTATGCGAGTCGTTGTGCCATGTCGGACCCCGAACAACAACACCACTAACAAGTCAGTGAGCCAGCACAGGCTGTGAGAAGTTGGGGTACCTGACGTCGTGCGGTCCGAAGGGACAGGAAGTTGTAGAGGACCTCGACGGGTTTGAGTACACGAAACTCAGTCACTACGGTAGGTTGGTAGAGTAGGAGGCACCGGGGGAAGAGGAGGACGGAAGTCAGAAAGGGTCGTAGTCCCAGAAAAGATTACTCAGTCGAGAAGTGTAGTTCATCGGTTTCATAACCTCGAAGTCTTAGTCAGGAAGGTTACTTATAAGTCCCAACTAAAGGAAATCCTTACTGACCAAACTAGAGGAACGTCAGGTTCCCTGAGAGTTCTCAGAAGAGGTTGTAGTGGTTTTCGTCGTTAAGAAACTACGAGTCTGAAGAAATACCCGGTTGGGAGTTTAGGTATGTACTGATGACCCTTTTGGTCTCGAAACTGATATGCCTGGAAACAGTCGTTTCATTAAAGAGTCAAAAAGTTATACGATGTTTCTGTTTATACATAAGTCACACAAAGAGTACAGAATGTTACTCTTTTGTTCTTATAGCTGTCGAATGTCGTTCGTATCCTGTGGCTGTACGTGGGTCATAAATAGGAGATGAACCGACGTGTGTACCGACGGGTCTTATTCCTGATGTAAAGACTCCGAGGGGATGAGGATGGAAGATTTTAATACAAGATTCTCCTACGTATCCCCGAGTAATCCACCGTCCAGGGATGCTAGAGGGAATTCTCGATCGGTTACGCGTGAGACAGAAGTATCGAGGGAGGATGTACGACGGACCTTACCGACGCGTGAACTTGGCCCTCCTACTCCTGGTGGAGAGTCTCTACCGCCACACCTGTCCCCGCTCCAGGACCCAGGTATTCTTGGAGTGACCTGTATTGGTAGTATTGGTGGACGGAGGTCTGAAGGACACACACTTTCCTTTTAGTGAAGATAGAATAAATCGTAGGTAATGAAACCTAAAGTCCGAAGGGTCCACCGAGTCCCAGTTCTTAGTTCGACGGTTACGTCCTCTGTATCCAAGTTAGGGACCCAGTCCTTCTAGAGGACCTCTTCCTTTACCGTTGGACTAGGTCGTAAGAAGGGACCTCTTAGGGTACCTGTCTCTTTGGACCACCCGTTGTTAGGTACCCCAGCGTTTCTCGACCTGTGCTGAGTCGTTGATTTGTTATTGTTGTTGAGCCCTAAAGGACTTGGACTGGGTTTGAGTCTCGACCTATGACGTTTGTCTCATACTCCGTGTCTCACCACTCTTTACTCCGATCTTTTGCCTGCCACGTCTGCGGAGCTTCCGTTTCGTTTCCTCTTACCTGACCTCGGGTTTCCGTTGTTCTTAGTGACCTTTCAAGATTCATCTCTCCCGACTGTGTCAGTCTAGACTTATAAGACGTGAGTAGGACCTCCACTCCATAGTTGATACAAGGGTGTGACACTAAAGTTTGAAGGATTCTTTTGAAGCCTTATATTATACCGAAGGACGTCGTCCATCCGTATATGACGACCAAAGGGATCAATAAAGAGTAACATTTGTTTAATTGCATGAAGCACGTGACTTTACTTGCCTTCATTAACCGTACGACTGTCCATGTAGTCAAATCACGCGTGTTCGGGTAGAGGTTTTCTGAGTCCCTAGTAAGAGTTTTAACTCCCACACCCACTTAGTCTTCAAGATGTCGGAACACTCTTACATGTGAGACCCAAGATTCTCCCAGTCCCTTAGTATTCGGAATGTTGACCAAATTCCACTGATACCTTATCATTACATGGTTCCTCTTATTGTTTCCCTTTACGCTTAGGAAATCTTTCCTTCCGTGGAAGTATTTGGACCTCTGTCAGGACATCACATGGGACAGGTCGTGTGTTTCGAGCTGAGGCGCATTCCATTGTCTTTCCTCTCTAGGTGTTTCCGAAGTCTATGACTTCTCTACATATAGACACATACGATATGCACCTATAAGTGTTTGTATGTGTGCGTGAAAAATAAGTGAGTCTCTTTCAAATGACCTGTGAGTAACGACCACTCCGTCATTCGTATATTTCTATTTGCAAAGAGTTCTCAAATACCACACAGTTCTTCTGTTACTCTTGTGGTTAGTGATTTGCGGTACTTTTACCTTTTGACTCACACAATACCCTTGTAGGGGTGACCCACGGATTAGGTGTGACCCCACCCCTGCCCCCTGCCCCACCATTCTCCGAAGGATCTCTACTATGACCCGGACTCGGACCTTCATACTCATCTTTGATCCGTCCTCGACCCTTGATCTTTCTCGGTCACACTTATGATCCATGCTCGTCCCGTCTTCAAGTTCCTCCCATTTCCTTGAAGTTCCTCAGGACGTCCTGAGTGTGCCACCTAGAGTTCTGACGAAATGGCGTCTTATGGATCCCTTAGGTAGGAGGATAGCTTCGAAGGGTAGGATTTCGACGTCTCATAAACTCCTTCGTCTCGAAGTTAAATTCCGGTACCAATTAAACAAAATCTTCGATTTCATTCTGTCCGGACTGTTCGTGAGATGCCTAGTGACCATTTGTGACAGTCCCGTACCTAAGTCGAAAACTCCTACCTAGGGAGTTTTCGACACCCTAGTCGTCCCCGTCCTGGAGTCGTCGACACGACCCTCGAGGTACTGGCACGAGGTTCTTTTTGAACTAATCTCGTCCCCCTCTTTAAACTGAATGTGACCTGGTTGGTCTAAGTAAGAGGATCTTGACTTAAAACTCGACTCTGTGTCAGACATGTCCTCTACCCCCGACTTCGTGTTTCTACCGTGACGAGTCCTCCTTCCCTGGTTTGCGACGACTTATCCAGAGAGGTCGATACGACCGAAGGTGGAACGGGTTCTGGATCGTCTAAGATAAATTTTTTCTTTCTTTCTTTCTTTCTTTGAAGGCATACCCCTAAAGGGACCACCAAGTCATCGATTCTGAGGTACGATGGTTACGTCCCCCGGGCTCAAGTTAGGGACCAGTCCCTGAACCTAGGATGTACGACGTTGATTCTGGGTCGTATCGGTTTATTTATTTGTTTTGGAAGACATACAATCAATCTTAGGTTCCAACGAACGAGGAACCTTCCTTTCGATACTACTCGGGTCTGTCACATAATTTTTCGTCTCTGTAGTGAAACGGCTGGTTCCAGGCATATCAGTTTCGATACCAAAAAGGTCGTCAGTACATACCTACACTCATGACCTGGTATTTCTTCCGACTCACGGTTACTTAACTACGAAAACTTAACACCACGACCTCTTCTGAGAATTCTTAGGGAACATGACGTTCCTTTAGTTTGGTTAGTTAGAATTTCCTTTAGTTGGGACTTATAAGTAACCTTCTTAACTACGACTTCGAGGTCATCAAACCGGTGGAGTACGCTTCTCGGTTGAGTGACCATTTCTGATACTACGACCCTTTCTGACTTCGCTTTTCCGTAGAACGTCCCTCCCTCGTTTCCCCTATTTGTCAGACCGGAGTGAAAGGAGAGAGAGAGGAGTGATAGAAGATGGTCCTGGAGTGACCAGTTTAAGTTACCTTTGGGGACCTATGTGTCACCTCCCAAATATGACTTCTATCGGTCGTGTTTCTCCATTAAGGGATCGAGTACATGAAGGTTTCAGATTTGTACTCGGAATTCTGATCTTGACCGCCGAGTTTAATGGTTGAGAAGGACGAGGAGAGTCACACGACTGGACACATGTCCCAGGGTCGGAAACGTCGCACGTCTGACGTCGTCGACGGTGATATTGGAGTCGTGGTCCACCCAGAGTGAGAAGTTTGGGACAGGGTCGAAATCTCCTTTTGGAGACTAACCGGGGTGCGTCAGTGTACGGGTCGGGACTTGGTTAGGGAGACAGAATTCCGCGTCCTATGAGTACTTCCCGGTCCACGTTCAGTGGTGACACTTAGACTCGAAACTATCATTTAACATCAGAAAGAACATTTAAGGGAGGAAGAAGGAACCGATCGGTCTTGACTTCAGAGAATAAACGTTAGTTTTCTTGGAATCACGTTCGACTTTCGTCGGTGCTAGGTCTCCTCTTCCTCTTTCCTTCGGAGTTACATTGAAGAGTCTTTATCGTAGGAATAAAGACGAGTTTCATTCTTAAAATTACTACTTATAGAGGTGTGTGGGTTTTACCTAAGACTGACATTACATTTCATATTTTGCACGTAATATGAGATATGGGATCTACTCTTTGGGTTTTATAGTTGTTTTTTGACAATGAGTGATGAGGACTAAAATCCTTTTTTGATGTAAAATTCTTAAATAATAAAAGTGTGTTTTTTATAAATGTTCGAAAATTTATTCGGTATTAAAGTCAATAGAAAAAACAGTTCAGAGTAGTGAGTGGACCTCAGTTGGAAGGAGAGGTAAGAGACGAATTAGAAAAAAACGACTTTTAAGTTGGTCACCGAACTACGTGAAAAGTCATTCGTCTAAGAAGTACTTAGTTTTTAATCACTCGACACGCACCTTATGATCCTTTTAATCTTTTATTCTGTTCGTAATTAAGAGTCTTTTTTACTACCCTATATGTTCTCTTCTTCTCAACGTTATCAGATGAACCAAGTCGTACGCGGAAGGGTCTACCGGGTCACCATTTCTTAGGCGGACGGTTGCGTCCTCTGAACCCAACGTAGGCATCCAACCCTTCTAGGGGACCTCTTCCTTTACCGTCGAGTGAGGTCATAAGACCGGACCTTTTAAGGTGCCTGTCTCCTCGGACAGTTCGATGTCAAATGCCTCAACGTTTCTCAGTCTATGTTGACCCGTTGACTCCCACACGCACCCGTGTAGGTAAACCAAGTTGTCACTTATAGACAATAAATTGCATTTGTGATAATTGTTGTTTAATGGTGCATTGGTGCGACTACCCTACTCCTTTCTTTTTGACTCGGTTCATGAATGAAGGGTACTTATTACACATTCCACATTTAAATTGTTTAGTTTTTTATAGTGGATATTCCAATAAATGAAGGTTAAATGTTCATTGTAGTCCTACTTGTCTTCTTACCTTTGACCTTGACATCGGACCTCTGATAAAAGATTATATTCGAAAGTTATAATTAAAAGAAAACCGGGACGGTCCGCCGTGTACCCTAGAATCAAGGACCCGGTCCCTCCTACCTTGGACGTGGGGGCTTTAACCTTTGAGTCTTAGAATTGGTGACCTGACAGTCCTTTCAAGGTTATGATTAAAAAATTATGTGTACAATTAAACTTTTTACGTTTAGATTCTCATTGAACTTCAAAGATGTCATAAGACGTCGAAGATTGTTATTGACTTTTTACTCGTTAGAACGATTTCTTTTCGTTCCTTTATGGATTTAAATATACGGTTCAACGTGTTATTTAAAGTTGATGAAGAAGGTCCTTCGGAAGGTACAGTGGAGGTTCGGAATACGAAGATACCGTGAATCCACCCATGGTACGGTGGATCTTTCAGATCTAATCTCAGTTTTATCGTAAGTACCTCGCCCATGAGACACAGTCCATGTCATAGTTATGACTCGTGAAAAGTAATTGATCAACGAAATCGTGTTGGTGGAGTTATCGACCATTGGTAGAAGTAAAATATCTACTTCCCGGGTGTTGTAGTGGTTCACCATGTCGACCCCGACCATGCGTCCCTGGATTGTGGTAAGCGAGTTATTTATAAATGATATTAGGTCTCCAATTGTTATTTGGACTTGACGGAGGGTAGTTTATTTTTGTCGTGGTGCTCCCAAGGGACCACCAGGTCACCAATTCTTAACCGTAGGGTTACGTCTCCCGGACGCAAGGTAGGGACCAGTCCCTTGATTCTATGGTGTACGGTGGTCCGTTGGTCTCTTTCGAGCTCGCGACGTTGCTTCTGAGTCACGTTTGTTTTTATTTATTCATCTAATTAAAATTGATTTTTTTTTATTTTTCGTTCGTGATTAGAGGGTGGACGCCCACAAGCGGGTCAACCGGGAGCCCCGAGACCACACCGGGGATTTAAGACGTTTGGGAGGGACGAGCGAGCCGGTGTGTCGTCCCTTAAGCTTAAGCGCGCGCGGTTATTTGGGACCTTCCTGCGCCGTGTGCGTGGGCGGGCTCAAGTGGACTGCGCGCCCCTCCTGCGCCCCGCTCTTCGCGGCTCGGGCCCGCGGCAGGACGCGCGGGAAGGTGAGCGGAGGGGAGAGGGTGAAGTCGGGACGCCCCTCCGTCGTAGTGGACGTGAAAGTCTCCTCCTCCTTCGCCTGCGCGGGTGCCTCATCAGTGGCTGGCCCGAGCCTCCCTGCACGCGAGCGGAAACCCGAGGCCGGCGTTTCCGCCCCGGGAGGGCGGAGTCTGTTCGGAGCCCTCTGTGCTCGGGTTGGGGAGTCCGGCTGCGTCGACACGCGCGGTGGGGGAGCGAAGGGCGCGGAGTCCTGCGTTTAGAGCGCGGCCGGGGCGGGGGGCAGAGGTGCCGTTGTGACGCACGCACTCCCTGCGGGGCGGGCCCTGGGCCTCGACCGCGTCGGAGTCACGCGTCCCCTGTTCGGGTGGGGGTGGGCGGTTGCGGCGGAGAGACGCAGGCTTTGCGCTCAATCGGCGCTCCACGCACCTCTCTGCGTGGCCGGCGCCCGCCGGGGTGCCTCCGGAGCCACGGAGACACCGAACGAGCGAAGAGAGTCTCGAGTCGAAAGATGGCGAAAACCTGTCCTCGCCACCCTCGACAAAGTAAACCAAATGCTATAGCTACAACCAAACTTGGACAAAACTCACCTAAGGGCTCAATGTGAAGCGCCCCGTCGGTGATCTCTGCTCGCTCCGAGGACGCACCTCCGGCCCCCGCCCCCTGGCTTCAGCAGGAAGTCGGTGGAGGCCGGAGCGCGCATTACCCGGCGAGACCCGAGAGGTGCCAAGGGCCACTCGGCCATGGCTGCGCGCGCGCACGCACGTCACCCCTCTAACAGTAGCTCCTGACACACCCACTCCCGTGCACCAACGGGTCGGCCCCTTGACTCCAATAGGGTCCAACTATAGCAGAGAATTGGTAATGAAAATTTTGCATTGATTGTTCGTAATTAATAATCATAGCGCATTTGTCGGCAATTAAAATTTTAAGTCCGGGTGAGTGGTAGAAAAATTGTACCCCTACCCTCTGCAATCCATCCCGTAATAAAAAATTAACTTCTTATCAAATAAATGTCACAATTATCACAGTCCACATGTCGCTTTACTAAGTCCATACATAAAAGTCTAAGAAAAAGTAATATCCAGTAATTCCATCCCGTAAAAACATAGGAAAGGAAGACACAAAACATTTTGTAAATTTCGTGGACTCTAAAGACCACATCTCGCTTTTTGTTTCCGATCGTAATACTTATATTTACGAACTCTGTAAAATGCAAATTTTGTACTCCTTTTATTCAACTCACGAAACCCTAATCTTAGTGTCCATTAAACGTAAAAACGAGATAAAAGATGAATACAGTCAAAAACATTAATTTTCACAAATTTTCCTCTGACAGGTAAAATCGCTCTGTACCCTGTTAGAAAAATAGACTACACCGGTTCGTGAAAATTTTTATTAAATCACTGAAAGTTTTCAGAATTGTGCCATTGATCATAAATGAATGACATTTCGATAAAATATTCATAATTATAAATACATTTATTACAAATATGTTTAATGTTGATAGGTCCTTCTATTTAGTCATTCATACGAAAAATTTACTAAATGATTATCAAACAGTACACGTAAATGGTGGCAACCAAAACTGACTAAATACTTCCTTAATTTCGGTAAAGATAAACTTAATACTATTTTATTAGTCAGGAGAACCCTTTCTAATTAGTCTTATTGTTCTCTCTCACGTCGTCGTGAACCACCACAGTCTGAGAAAATTCATGAAACGTATAATATTTCAGTTTCTACATTCCACGGTCCTTCCCAAACGACGACGACGACGACGACGACGACGATTCAGCGAAGTCAGCACAGGCTAAAACGCGCTGGGTTACCCGCCGTCGGGTGGTCCGAGGGGACAGGGACCCTAAGAGGTCCGTTCTTGTGACCTCACCCAACGGTAAAGGAAGAGGTTACGCACTTTCAGTTTTCACTTTCACTTCAGCGAGTCAGTACAGGCTGAGAAGCTTAGAAGAGCTGGGGTACCTGACGTCGGATGGTCCGAGGAGACAGGTACCCTAAAAGGTCCGTTCTCATGACCTCACCCCACGGTGACGAAAGAGGTCCTTCCCAAATCCCAGACGTTTATTGAACGACACACCAGAAGGTCTTCAGGAACTCATGATGTTTTAGTGACGTCTACCACTGACGTCGGTACTTTATTTTTCTGCAAATGAAGAACCTTCTTTTCGATACTGGTTGGATCTGTCGTATAATTTTTCGTCTCTGTAACGAAACGGGTGTTTCCAGGCAGATCAGTTTCGATACCAAAAAGGTCATCAGTACATACCTACACTCTCAACCTGATATTTCGACTCACGGCTTCTTAACTACGAAAACTTGAGACCACATCCTCTTCTGAGAACTCTCAGGGAACCTGACGTTCCTTTAGGTTGGTCAGGTAAGATTTCCTTTAGTTAGGACTTACAAGTAACCTTCCTGACTACAACTTCGACTTTGAGGTTATAAAACCGGTGGACTACGTCTCTCGACTGAGTAGTAAACTTTTCTGGGACTACGACCTTTTCTAACTTCCGCTCTCCTCTTCCCCTGCTGTCTCCTACTCTACCAACCTACCGTAGTGGCTGAGTTACCTGTACTCAAACTCATCCTAGGTCCTCAACGACTACCTGTCCCTCCGGACCGCACGACGTCAGGTACCCCAGCGTTTCTCAGCCTGTACTGACTCGTTGACTTGACTTAGGAACTCATGTACCACGGTGTCGACACTTTGAAGTTTAGGATAAAAGAACCTTGATCCCTCATGGGAACCTCTGTCTTTTCGACTAATCCCTTTTCGGGTAAATCTTTCCACCTCTCGTCACCTCTACATTAGAGTTGAAATACTCAACTCCGACGAGAGTTTTAAAGATCCAAAGATTAAAGGTAAACGAAGAGACGACAAGAACTTGACGAGTAAAGGGATTGCCTGACTTTGAACCCTCAGGGGACTACGGTTTGACACTTTGTTCTTAAACTTGAATTTGGTTCTAAAATGTTTATTAGATATTCATCTCATTTAGTGAATAGAGAAAGAATGAGAGAGTTTCCCTAAAGGGTATGACTATGAACTTTTAATTAAAATCAACGTTTCCTCCGTAAACCTTAATGTTTAATAGTAAGGACGGTTTCTCTCATTGTAAGTTTTCGATGTTACTTTGTTTCTAAACGTTCGTAGATCGAAATGTACACCTCTTCCGTTACCGTTCGGTGAGGTTATGAGAACGGATCTTTTTAGAGTACCTACCTCCTCGAACCATCCGACGTCAGGTACCCCAGCGATGATCAGCCGGTGCTGACTGGCTGAAGTGAAAGTGAAAAGTGAAAGTACGTAACCTCTTCCTTTGCCGCTGGGTGAGGTCACAATAACGGACCTCTTAGGGTCCCTACCGCCTCGGACCCCCCGACGGTAGATACCCCAGCGTGTCTTAGCCTGTACTGACTTCGCTGAATCGTCGTCGTCGTCGTCGTCGAAATGTACTGTCCACTTTCCTCGAGTGTCTACCGAGAGGAAATCATTTACTAACGGAAATAAGGATCCATTATTAACAGAGGAAATCATTCCTATTTAATTCCGAGACTCTCCATTTTTCATTTAACTTGTTGTAAAATGTTATGTAATTTCTTCTCGGGCCCCCTTCTCATGTAAGAGTCATCCTATCTAGTCTCCTGGTCCGGAGATAGTATTATCGATGGTACGGACCTCGTGTAAAGTATATACTGAACATTAAATTTTACACGGACGTTTCAGACACTGTGAGAAGGATATACTTTCACAGGATAGACTTCCACATCAGATTTAGGAACCTCTTCCGTTACCGTGGGGTGAGGTCATGAGAACGGACCTTTTAAGGTACCTGCCTCCTCGGACCATCCCACGTCAGGTACCCCAACGACTCTCAACCTACGCTAAGTCACTGAAGTGAAAGTGAAAAGTGAAAGTACGTAACCTCTTCCTTTACCGTTGGGTGCGGTCACAAGAACGGACCTCTTAGGGTCCCTGCCGCCTCGGACCACCCGACGGTAGATACCCCAGCGTGTCTCAGCCTGTGTTGACTTCGTTGAATCGTCAGATTTAGGAGAAGGGAATTTATGTCCGGACCGAATCACTGAGGATAGCTTCCTGATCTACACCCTACACCCCTACAGAGACCAACAGGTCACCAAAGATGAAACGGAAGGTTACGTCTCCAATGACCAAGTTAGGGACCAACACCTCGATTCTAGAGTGTACGGAGAACCGATTTTTTTTATATATATATATTTTCTCTTCGTTATGACATTGTTTAAGTTACTTTGGAAACTTTTGCCAGGTGTAGTTTTTTTAGAATTTTTTTTTTTTTTTCTGACCGTACACCGTCTTGTCTGTCACTCACTGAACCTTCGATCCGATCTGTCAAATGCTGACAGACCGGGAGAAGATGGACCTGTGAACGCGACCCTTAGATCGGTGGTCACACTCCCTCGAGTCCGGTGCGTTCTCTGGTCCACAATTCACAAGGTCGGTTATCGAAGTAACCAAGGTCGACTGTCGGTGGTCGTTGGCAGTTGGTGCAATCACTCGGTAAACTACAAGGATCACGGGTTGGAATGTCGACTTCGGCTTCCCTCGTCTCTGGTCGACAGGGTCGATCTTGGTGGGGTTTAACGTCTAAACCACATTTCATTTACAACTAAATTCGGTGACTTAAGACCCTGACAAACAATTTGTCGTTTTCTATTGGTCTTCACAAAAATTACAGTAGAGATTAAGGGTGACTTTCGGACTTTTCATCCATGACGACAAAGAAAAACTATCTACTCATTTGTCCAAGGTTTCCACTTCATTGATACCAAAGTGTGACAGTCCCGGTCCTAAATTCTCGAAGTTTTTTTTTTTTTTTTTTTCCGGAGGTGAAGAGGTATCACCGAACGCCTATCTTCTGAAACATTTTATGTGTAAAATGGGTTATATTGTCTGTTTTTTTCAAAAGTATTAACAAAAGAGACGACGGTTCTGAGTCCTGCCCTTGCGTTCTCGAGTGAGTGACGGGTTACCCGACTAAAGTGTTCACTTCGAATTTCTTTCGTCCGAGTAACTTTCTATACATCTAAAGCGATAGGAAGGTGCTCTTTTTACTGCAAAGGGAGGTGTCAGTGCATAGTAAAGTACCAGGGTGCTCCGTCTTTGCCCGAGCACTTTAAGGACGTCTGGTCCGAGTGTGCGCTAGGGGCAATTTGGAAAGGAGGGTCGTGCCGTCAATGAGTAACGAGTGTCTCCTCCCCTTAGTATAACTATAAAAACGGAGAAACACCGGGAACAGACGGCCAGGGTCGTGATGCATGATTCGCGAACTGTAGACGTTAGAGTAAAAGTCGGTTTCGTGAACGTGAAGGGGAAGGGCACGTCTGATTCCTTTCTAAGTCCAATGCCCCGCCCTTTCTTGTAAAGTTACTTACACAGTCAGCGGGCATCGAGTAAGTTTTCGTTGGCACCGTCAAAATAATTGTGTCGTTGCGCATTAGAGCGAATAAGGAGTATGTGTATCTAGTAAAGTCATTTCTTCTCGCCTTGAGTCAGTCTCGAAACGGGTTGTAGTGTGGTGGTCAATTTTTTTTTTTTTTTCAGCTCCAAGCTTGTGTGAGGCCTTCCGAGGTTCGAGGGTCCAAGCGGATTGTGTCTTAGGGCGAGGGCTTCGGAGTCCCAAGAGGCGGCTCTTGCCTAGCACGTTTGCGTCGTCGGCGGCGCAAGGGTCCAACATCGGGGGCTGGGTGAAGGGCCAGGGCCAACGGAAGGAGCCTGCCGGCAGCCCGCCACTGCCACCCGAGGTTCGAGGCGGGCAGGGCAGGAGGGGCCGGCGGGGCGGGGCTTCGCGCGCACCCTTGCGCCGCGGGAGGGGCCCCGACGGGCGCTGCTGACGGACGCGCGTAGGCCCTCCCGAGAGGGCCGGGGGCCGGGCCAGAGGTGGGCGGCGGCGCTAGCGGAGGGCCGGAGGCGGAGGGGCGGCGGCCCGCGTGCGTCCCCGGCCGCGGGACCCTCGCGCGGCGGCACAAAGGGAAAAGGCCGGCCGTGGCGGCGCCTGTGGAGTGTAGGCCCGCGCGCCGCCGCTTCCGCCACGACCCCGGGCCCACGCACCTCCCTCAATAATTCCCCCTCCCCCGGCCCCTCCTCCCCGCCTCCCGACCCGGCGCCAATGCCGCCGACTTCCCTCTGTCGGCCCCGCCCACCCCCCCGCTCTCGCTTCCGGCGCGCCTCGTCGAGAGCCCGGCCGCGCCCGCCGCCCCGCCCCTCGCCGCCGGCTCCGTTGGTCATTCCCGGCCCGCCGTCGCCGCCCCAGGCCCCGAGGCGCGCGGACCCGGGCGCCCCTCTCTTCCCCGCGCCCGCGCGACTCGGGGCCCCAGCGCACGCACTCGCGCTCGCGGCCCCGCGCGCGCCCCCTGCCCGTCCCTGGCCTCCGGTCGCCCCGCCGACCGCCCGTCGTCCGCCCGACCGCCCCGGGCTCGGCGGCCCGGCCCCGCCTGCCGCCGCCCGGACGCGGCCGAGGTCGAGCCCCGCGGCCCCGACCCCCTAAGCCGGGAGGGCGAGGGAGGCCGGGCGGAGGGGAGTCACTCATGGCAGGGGCGGGAAGGAGGCTTCCGCCGACGACCCGGCCCCGGACGCGCTCTCCGGCCCCCAACCCCAGCGCCGGGGAAACCTAGACTTCGGCCGCGAGCGGGGAAGGAACCGTGCCCGCGGGGACTGTACAGGTGTCCACGCCGCCCGGCCCGCTCCCCTCGACACCGGGGCAGGGGTCAGGGGACGGAGGCCATTGTTCCCCGTCGACCGCGGCAGGTAACCGTTCACTGTCCGTGAAAGGGTGACGGGCTGAAGGGGCTAGGGTCGGGCAGAGGATGGACGGGGGTGAAGCCCTTTGAAGGGGTGATGGCGGCCTGCCGGGAGTGCTCACCGTCGCTGGTCAGAGCCAAAGAAAAACATAATTTCGTCGAATTTCCGACAGGGGACTAGACCCGTGCAAGGCGAAGACGAAAGGAATCGGACAACTACGAATCTCGAGAAATGCTATTCTCTATAGGTTCATGGTCACCAAAACAAAGGTCACCCAAGACCAAATATCTTTCCCAAAAAATTTCCCTCAGGCTCTATTAAAGTCAAAGAATTTGTCACTCCTGAGAATTTTTAAATAAACAAGAGCCACTGTCAAAACACGACTAAAGAAGGTCCACGTTTTTTGACAGTTGGTTCCTCGGTACCTATCTTCACACCCACTTTGTCTTTTACCTCTACGAAAAGAGCTGGACTTCTTCGTTGGGCGAGGGTCTAGGGGGGTAGCGATATGTTTTCATCCGAAACAATGATTACTTTATTACAAAGAAATATCCACTCCTCTAACCATTGTAACACGTCTTTGAAGTAATCATAGGAAATTTCTCCATCAGAGTAAGACTGATTGATACACCTGATTTATAATTGATCTGAATCATTTTATAACGAAACTTGAAAAAAAGACTTTCATGTTTGTGGGTCTGAAATTTTAAACGGGGATTCATCCGAAGGTGACTCTTCTTCCGTCACCGTGGGGTGAGGTTCAGGAGAACGGACCTTTTAGGGTACCTGCTTCCTCGGACCACCCGACGTCAGGTACCCCAGAGACTCCCAGTCTGTGCTGACTCGCTGAAGGGAAAGTGAAAAGTGAAAGTACGTAACCTCTTCCTTTACCGTTGGGTGAGGTCACAAGAACGGACCTCTTAGGGTCCCTACCCCCTCGGACCACCCGACGACAGAGACCCCAGCGTGTCTCAGCCTGTGCTGACGGGTCTAGGAGGGACACACTTAAACACCTAGTCTTATACAACCGTGAAGGGACCACTGAGTCACCATGTCTTAGACGGACGGTTGCGTCCTCTGGTCCAAAGCTAGGGACTCACCCTTTCTAGGGGACCTCTTCCTTTACCGTTGGGTGAGGTCATTAGAACGGACCTCTTAGGGTACCTGTCGCCTCGGACCGGTCGATGGTAGGTACCCCAGCGTTTCTCAGCCTGTCCTGAATCGTCGATTTGTCGTCGTTGATTACACAACCGCGTGTGAGACATTGTCGACACGCCGACTGAATGCCGGCATCTCCTTCCTAAGGTCGAGACCCCACGGAGCGTCTGTAGTCACGGGAGACACGGCTACAAAGGAACTCTCGACTTGAGCGTCCTCATGAGACCATACGAACGGACCCCATTGGTCTAAAAAATTAAGAAAAATGCACGACAATATTTTACCTATACCTGAGTTCTTTCATTCTGAAATTAGCATAAAGGGAATCGACTTCTGAACACCACTAAAGTCGAGGAAATCTATGGACGAAAAGGACTCCAACAGCCCCCTCCTTAGTGGAGTTCCAGTACACAAATAACTTCGATAACGAAGTGACAGAACACCCGATGACTGGTAAAGACTTCGTCAACTACTCTCGTAACTAAGAAAGGACCAAGGGACTTTACAAAACCCGACATCATGTAATTTACACGAACCCTGACGACCACCCTTCTCAATACGGGGTCAACCCGGAACATAGACAATGAAGAGAACATATTCGGGTTAGTTCCTGAGATTACACCAACAACAGGGTCCGAAGGGTCTTACGACTGACCAAGCACAAAATTTGAGCCCGGAAGACACACGTGACTACGACGACGAAAATTGATCGATTAAAATTGAGAGATTTTTACTTATAATGAAGTTATTGTGACCCATGAAATTAGTGAACTATTTTACGGGTTACAATAACCTCAATGTAAGTAAAAATCGTAATTTTTTTTTTCAGAACTCCTGTTCTCACAAAAGTGAACATTTTCCAAAAACCATCCAAAGATAGAATTGGGTTAGACAAAACCGTATTGTTATACGTCGCTATCTTTCGTACACTGAAGAAGTAAGTCCAAACCAAAAGGGTTTATATCAAAGGGAGTTTGGACTCTCACGAACTCATCACAAAGTGTTGAATTTAAGTAATGGATTTTACAACTGTTCACTTTAGACTTACCTCTTTCCGAATAATTTTCTTTCCTTTCACGAAAATATTTGAGTACACTTAAGTCCAGAGGGTCAAGAAAAACTCTTTTTCAAGACTGACCATGTAATACAACATCTTAGGTCCGTATCTTCGACAACTTAATAAAAGTGTGGAACTAATCTCCCATTCCACATATAAAGTAAAAATTTTACATATAGGTAGAAATACTTACAATAAAAATCCTTCTATAATATTATTATAATTCTATAATAATTAGAGAGTCACATCTTGAACACTCACAGATGTCATTTCTTATTCTTCGAGTCATAACGGACATAAACTGTCAGATCGGAGTCTTAAGACGGAGTCAATTTATTTACACGGAATTTCTTTAAAAAAGCCAATTACTAACAAATCTAAGTTGCCAGAGATGCGTCCAATGAATCTTTATCAACATGAAAGGCCGAGTAAATTCTCAAGAATCAATTACTGTTAATATCCCCGAAGGTCCACCGCGACCACCATTTCGTAGACGGACGGTAAGGTCTTCTGTGTTCTCTGTGCACAAGCTAGGGACCTCATCCTTTACCGTGGGTGAGGTCATAAGAACGGACCTTTTAAGGTACCCGTCTCCTCGGACCGTCCGAAACGCCAGGTACCCCGACGTTTCTCAACCTGTCCTGACTCGCTCGTGTGTGTGTGTGTGTTAAAATCCCAGTGCTAACCCATCACAACCCCATAATCCAATCACGAAAGTATATGTACCCATAGTTATGAGACCATTAAAATATATCGCAAACTCCGTTTGAGTCGGAAAAAAGAAAACTTCCTTCAAATTTTGTCAAGACACAAGAATCGTGATATCATTTACCAGACAACTAAGATGAGGACCTTACTATAAACTCGGTAGGAGGAGGGATAGATGAATGACCCTGGTTTGACAACCTTATTTATTTCGTAAATCACTACAAAGACGGAGAGAAATTGGTTGAGAAAATTACTCTGAAAAATTGGTTGAGAGTCCACCCCGGCTAAGACGACCGGGTGCCTGGTACGAAACTCATTGTCCCGAAAGCAGAAGGCACCCCTTGAACTTTATACCACAACTACAACAGTTCCCTGAGTCCACGTATCAATGAGGAGTCCCAAGTCAATCACAGACGACACGGAGGTACGTACAGAGGCCTTGAGTACATTCTCAGTGTGACCCTTAAAAGTCCGGAGGAGGATTCGGAGTCACTAATAATTAAACCTACCAATATTCATCTGAATAATATAGTGAACGATAAGACTCCCAAAACTCGGGAAGTACACATTTGGATGAGTCCAGGTAAAACGATCTAACCGTAAAAGGATTTTAGTTTTCGATACTAAACCATCATAAATGTACCACGGAAAAAAAAAACTCACTCACGTAATACAAATTCCTGAAACCCTTCAATATCTCGCCCTAGGGTGTAGTTTTCAGTACCTAATTTTCACCAAATCTGTCACCAAGAGTTTCACACGACGAAGTTCATTGCAAATCAGTTTTCATTTTCACAATCGACGAGTCAGTACAGAATGAGAAACGGCGGCGTACCTGCAATCGGAAAGTCCGAGGAGATACCCTAAGAGGTCCGTTCTTATGACCTCACCCATCGGTAAAGGAAGAGGTCCCTTAGAAGGGTTGGGTCCCCAACTTGGATCCAGAGGGCGTAACATCCGTCTAAGAGATGGTAGACTCGGGGGTCCCGCCGGTACCAAATCATAGTAGACCATTTCACAATCTTTATTTTTAGAGCTCGGGGTGGAGTATCCGTAACTGAGTTTGAGATCCCCATCCCGGTCGGTAGAGACCGACTTATTGTCCGTTAAGTCTCTTAAGACTGAGTCTAAGCCCAAACTCTTGGTAAGCAAATCTTTTGTCCTCCATCACTCCGAATGCTCACCTTTTTCAACCCCTGAGTACCTCGACGACGAATGGAAGAAGTCTCCAGGAGAAAATGGTCAAGAACTCTACATCATGGACGAGAAGTCAATCACTATCGTAGAAAACGGACTTTATGTTTTATCTTTACGAACAGAGTGACGAGTCTAGGAACCAAAAAAAGGAAGTTCACTTATTTGACTAAGAGAATCTAGTCTCATAATGTACGAAACATGACAAGGAGAAAACGAGGACATCGAACGGTGTCTGGGGAATTGCTTACGACAGTGAACGGTCAACCTGTCCCTTATCTTCGTCTCCTGTGAATCTTATAAGTCGTACCACGACTGGTCACGATTCGTACGTACAATTTAGACGGCGGACTTTCATCCACACCCTAATAGACTCAACGGACACACGAGGAGTAACGGAACTGACCAGTATTCGACCGTGGGAAAACGGTCCCATTCCTAGAAATTTCCTTTGGTGGGACTAAACACCGGCCACCCGCCGACCGGTCTCACCGTGTCGGTACAACTACAGAACCAGAATCCAAAACAAGACAAACAAAGAGACGTGTGCACGCACTAACAAAACGGTACGACGTACCGAACGTCCTACAATCAAAGGGTTGGTCCCTAACTTGGACCCGGGGTCGTCACTTTCACGACTGACGGGCCCTTTTAGTAATTCTTTTGTCCGTTCGTTGACTTCACCTGACGAAACTCATTAGTAAGACCGGAAGAATCTTAGTTAACGCCCTGAACTTCAGTTCGGAAACTAAATTTCAGATCCAACTTTAGTCATCAGTCTATCAGTTCAGAAATGATATGGCTCTAGAGTAAGCTGTCGAAGTACCCATGTAGCATTTAACTCAATTATCCACCGTAAAGTCACTCCGTGATTCGATGTTTGAAAATTCGATCGTATTTTTATCCCGACGAACAAATATAACCCCTTTCGTCTTAATGTCATGTTTTTTTAGTGCTATGGCACAATTTCAAAGACGACAGGTCTTTTGGATTGACCTTCAAGAATCTCCCCCGACTGACTATGGTGGCGTCTGTGACAGAACGATCACGAGAAAGGATGGACAAGGTTAAGACTTAGTAGACCTTTTTCAGTCCTAAGTGCCAGGGGACGGGGGAACCCATAGGAGAGGAACGAGCACCACCCTTGAAGACCGATCTATTCCTCGGTCAGTAAAGTGTTACCCTTTAACCCTGTGTCTGTAAACACCCGTCCCGGAAACTAAGTCCTTTCCACGAGACTCTCCTCGACCGGGTCCCCTTCGGACGGGTCCCTCGACCGTCAAACAAGCCCCAAGGAGCACCAGAGTCACCTGTCTCTGTTTGGGTCGTGACCACTGTCTCGACGACCCTCCCCAACCCACGGAAGGAAGTAGGAGGTCCTCTTGGTCACCCCTCTCGTCCCCCGGCGGTTCTGGGCGACGGACCAAACCCTGGGGGTGAGACGGCGAGTGAATTGGGCACAACGGAAGTCGGTATCAGAGTCGAGAGACTGAGAGCAGGAACAGGAGACACTTTACGTCTCTCTTGTCACAGACGGGGTATCCTAAAAACACCTCTTATTTACTCTTTTACCTACAGTTCACGAATCTCTTCGCGGACTGTGTGTGGTTCACGATCTTCGTCGAGTACTGTACCATTCCCATCCCTCTTCGTGACTTTCCGTCGAAGGAGTCTATGGCCGAAGCCCGGGTGAGCGAACGAAAGACACGCGGTGTCACTGGCAGAGGTAAAATTACACCTCGGTATTCCGTCATAACGTCTATGTCACGAAGATGGGATTTTTACTAAAGGGATTCGAAGAAAGACATGAATAAATGAACGAATGAAGTACAAAATGTAACGAAAATAGTCAATGCAAATTTTCGGTTCCAAATAAAAATAACACAACCGGTCTAGTTGTCTTTTTCGTCCGAGAGGATAAAAAAAAGGATAAAGGTAAAAGAATAGAAGTGTACTTAAGAAAGTCATCTTCTTTCACACACGTAGTTTAGTCGGCGGTAATCTCCGAACACAACTTAGGTCCACGACGCAGGATGTCCCGGGATGTCCTAGATCAAACTTGGGACCGGACGAACATTCTGGACGAGACTTACCACGGGGACGTCGTCTGAAGTACTCACCCCCTACCCCTTCACTTAGGGTGTGTGGGACACAGCCAGCAAAAGGTAACGGGCCGACAGTAGAGACCTACGGTCATGGGGTGACGATAAAAATTTTCGAAAGATTCGGAAAGTCTTTTCAGTACACTGAGTGTCTAACTCTATAGTCCAGTCAGTCGTTGGTAGACTCTCGGAGTGCCCGGTTCGGGTTTCAATCACCCACACACCTCCCACCCCTGGTCCTCTCCTCCAGTTTCTCACTGGGTCGGGTTTACGACAAGGTCCCTGTAGACGGGAGAAGTCCTTCTCGTCCGTGTGTCCACTCCATGACCCAGTGAAGGTCCCGCGAACCTGTCGATTGTCACCTTATCTTTATAGGTGACATTTGTTAGCATTAGTTAACACATTAGCATTTGTTAACCCGAAGCCCCCGAAGGGACCGTCAGACCACCAACCTTGGGGAGTAGGGTTTTGGTCCCCGTACCTAAACTAGGGACCAACCCTTTGCTCCTAGGGACTACGGTGTCCCGTGTCGGGGGGAGTTTTTTCGGACCGGTAGAATGAGCATACTTAATTTGAGTCGAGTGTCTTCATTTCTTGTAGAGAGATTCACTGAACACACTTTAAGATACAGTCTAACAGTTGTCTTACGAATTCTAAAGACGTCTTTGACATATTCAAAATAGATAACGAAATCCGAATATAGTAAACTAAAGATGAAATTAAGACTAGTGACTTTCACCCACGGGTGCAATCATCAAGGGTTTATCTAACAAACCCTTTCGAACTGTGTAAAAGAAATTCCTTCCGACGATTTGGACTCTTTTATGCAAATGTGAAGATACCCGGACCCTAGAATCCCTTAATCGTCGCATAAGAACGGGTCAGTCCAAAATCAGTGAATACGCTTTTTCATTCCAGAGTCTATTATTGAGAAGAGAACTGGTCTACTAGCAAGGTCATTTAGACAGGAGCTACGTTCAAAGACATCCAACAGTCTTGAGATGTTTTCCCATTAGAGGGTAGGGGAGGACTTCATGAGTATCGTTTCCTTGTATGAGTCAAGTCTTACTCGTGAGACTTCATAAGACGAAAAGCGGTTTGAACTTCGAAAAGAAACTTTCATAGGCTCTCTCTAAGGAAAGGTCCTTATTAACGACAATTCTTGAGGACTCTACCGCTCGAGTTCTTCCGTAGAGAACTCTCTAACCTCTCGTCACCCCGGTTCCCTGTCGTCAGCAGACGGACACGACCGGTGATTCGGGCCGCGTGTCCTTCACGACACACCTGTCAATACTTTCCCGTCTGAAGCACAACGGAATCGACTACCGAGGAGAGGAGGGGTGAGTGCACGACCCAGGAGAGTCCGACCCTTTGGTGGAATTCGTTCGACTCTGTAACGACTTCCAACTGTCCAAATTGAGAGATTTAGGGTACTCCTTCTAGAGTAAAAAGGGGTTTGCAACCCCACCTACAACCCGGTGTAAAACTCTTTGCACAAACCAAATTTCACGATGAAGAATTGGAGGATCCCAGGTCACCTCCAGAAACCTAACGGTAACCTCTACTTGTAAATAACGTCTTTAACGTGTTTACACAAATATACGCCAAAGGAACTACGACACTCTGACCAAAATCTTCCGGGATGAGAGTTCTTGTCACATATCAAACTGGATCTACAAATTTCTACAATACCTTTCTACAATAAAGGTCGTTAATAATGTTAGGTTTTTAACAAAACAAAAGGGTCAAGAACCGGACAATTATTTCATTTACTGAGAAGTAGCAGACATCTGTCCACCTGACACAAAACCGGTAACGTAAACCAGTCTCCGTATGGGACCGTGCCCACCGCGACGACCGTACAAACCACGGGTGCACGTGGTGGGAGGCACGGACATTGACACACGTACATTGAGGGGAAGCGCGAGAATGTACGGACAGTTCAACATGTCAGTGAACTCGCAAGTGTGGATCATGTACGGTTCGTATGTCAGTTATCTCTTGATCTTATTATACCCTCTCTTTCCATTTTGGAAAAATGGTTAGACTCGGAGAAAAGACATAGACTCTCAGCAACGACAAATAATTAGGCATTAATCTCACTATCTAGACATTTTTCTCTCATTTCGTAATTGGAAACGATTGACTTGGAGAATCAAACGAATTTTAAGAAAACAAGAACTCTATCTTAAGTGTATGTATTTTAAGTGGGGAAAATTTTATATGGTAAATCCCGGAAAGGACCACCAGGTCACCAATTCTGAGACTTGAGGGTTACCTCCCTCGTACCCAAGCTAGGGACCAACTCCTCGATTCTAGGATGTACGTCACACAGGTTATTTATTTTATAAAAAATTTTTCATGGTAAATCACGAAAAATCATTTAAGCTTTTGAACGTGTCGATGGTGATGACAGATTAAACTCTGACAAAGCCGAGGTGTTTGTGTTTGACGTCGGTGACCGGCGGTGGTGGGTTTCGGGGGAAGGGGGTCGCGGACCGCTGGTGGTCGGATGAAAGAGTGCGACACCCACACGGGTCAAACTTTCGACGCGCATCTCTCCCAGTGTGTCATACGCCGGAGAACACAGACTGAAGAAAGAGAATTGCATCATAAAAGTTCCGAGTATGACATAGTCTTGAGTAAGACATAATAACGATGGACAACGCAACATATCCAAATATGAAAAAGTCAAGAGAAACCACATATTGATCCTCCCCTTAACGACCCAGTACACAGATTGAAAAACTCCTTGACGGTGGTAAAAGGTGTTATCGGCGTGTTAGAAGGTAAGGGTAGTCGTCACTATCTTCCGAGGTCAAAGAGATTCAGGAACAGTTGTGATAAAAGAAAAGAAAAAATAAAAATTTGTCGGCAGGACCATCTGTACTTTACCATAGAGTAAAGTCGTTTGTCGTTATCATCATTATCTCTTGTGGATAATGAACCCGAGGGACAATAAACCTCAATTTTGTAAAATCTCGGTGTGACAAATCTTTGAAACACATAACCCTTACATGGATAAATTCCTACTTCATGCAACGTGAACCAAATTATCATACGACCCCGAGAAATTGTAACCTAAACACCCACCACTTCACTCCCCACACACGAGTAGAAACCCGACGAAGTTTGTCGTCTCTTAACGTCCCAAAAGAGGGACGTCACACACATATTCATAAAGGATATAACGTTCCAGGAAGGACAAAAATGACCTTTTCCAAAATTCGGGAGAACGAGAATCCTAAAGACACAACAGTGTAGAAGACAGCGGTATTGATGACGACCAGGGGAGTGGTGGTTCGACACAGGGAGGACGGAAGGACCGCAACGAGCGGTGTGTCCGAAGTGACCCGGGGTGAACGATGACGGTCGAACGTCCACGATACAGTCACGAAACTGTCCAAAAATCTTAAAAATCATCGGAGATCTGTAAAAGAATGTAAACCCTAAGACAAATAGAGTTGTAAGGGTTAAAAAGATCCATAAAGATGGGTTAATTATTCTGTGTTAAGTATTCACTTAGTATTTATTTACACTTACGGACTAACTATAGCACCATAATTTTGATTTTACAGCAGAATAAGAGTCCGTAAAACGACAGTACCTCTTTTGTAAATCCACGGAGTCCACACACTGCTGTGTGTACCGTACGAAGACACGTCACTAAGGATTTCCGATTCTCTCATCGAGACAGGGAGGTATAAGTGGGGTTCTGTCCCCTTCGCCACTAGTCTGTTCGTCGTTCACAAGACAACTCCGGACACTGTTCCCACAACCTCTCCGGGACCATGTCACCATACACGAAAAAGCGTTTCGTCAAAATCGTAAAATGAGCATGACTTTCAAACCCTTAACGATAAAAATCAAATGAGACTTTTACAAATATATTTTTCCGCCGTTACCAAAACACATATACGCAGATATACTCGTCCACGCACACACACATATTGTAGTCAAGTCAACGAGTCAGCACAGGTTGAGAAACGTTGGAGCACCTGATGTCGTACGGTCCGAAGGGACAGGTAGTGGTTGAGGGCCTCTAACGAGTTTGAGTACAGTTATTTCAGCCACTACGGTAGGTTGGTAAAGTAGGAGACAGTAGGGGAAGAGGAGAGTGGAAGTTAGAAAGGGTCGTAGTCTCAGAAAAGTTTACTCAGTCAAGAAGTGTAGTCCACCGGTTTCATAACCTCGAAGTCGAAGGCGTAGTCAAGGAGGTGACTTATAAGTCCTGACTAAAGGAAATGCTACCTGACCAACCTAGAAGAACGGTAGGTTCCCTGAGAGTTCTCAGAAGTTGTGGTGTCACGTTTTTCGTAGTCAAGAAGTCGTGAGTCGAAATAAATACCAGGTTGAGAGTGCAGGTATGTACTGGTGACCCTTTTGGTATCGAAACTGACCTACCTGGAAACAACCGTTTCATTACCGAGACGAAAAATTATCCGACAGATCCAAGCAGTATCGAAAAGAAGGTTCCGCGTTCGCAGAAAATTAAAGTACCGACGTCAGTGGTAGACGTCACTAAAACTTCGGGTTCTTTTATTTCAGACAGTGACAAGGGTAACAAAGGAGTAGATAAACGGTACTTCACTACCCTGGTCTAAGGTATTAAAATGAAATAACTTACAATTTAAAATTCGTTCGAAAAAGTGAGAGAAGAAAGTGGAAGTAGTTCTTCGAGAAGTCAAGGAGAAGTGAAAGACGGTATTCTCACCACAGTAGACGTATAGACTCCAATAATTATAAAGAAGGTCGTTAGAACTAAGGTCGAACACGAAGTAGGTCGGACCGTAAAGTGTACTACATGAGACGTACATTCAATTTATTCGACCCACTGTCATATGTCGGAACTGCATGAAGAAAAGGTTAAACCTTGGTTAGATAAGAAGCACAGGCCAAGATTGACAACGAAGAACTGGACGTATGTCTAAAGAGTCCTCCGTTCATTCCACCAGAGTATAAGGGCAGAGAAATTCTTAAAAGGTTTAAAACAACACTAGGTGTGTCAGGTTCCGAAACCGTACCAGTCACTTCGTCTTCATCTACAAAAAGACCTTGAGAGAACGAAAAGATACTAGGTCGTCTACAACTGTTAAACTAGAAAGTAAGGAGACGGAAAAGATTTACGTCGAACTTGTAGACCTTCAAGAGCTAAGTGTATGACAACTTCGGACCGAACCTCTTAAAACTCGTAATGAACCAATCGTACACTCTACTCACATTAACACGGCATCAAACTTGTAAGAAACTGTAACGGAAAGAAACCCTAATCTTACTTTTGACTAGAAAAGGTCAGGACACCGGTGACGACTCAAAAGGTTTAAACGACCGTATAAACTCACGTCGTGAATTTGTCGTAGTAGAAAATCCTGAACTTTATTGAGTCGATCTTAAGGTAGTGGAGGATCGAAACAAGTATCACTACGAAGGATTCCGGGTGAACTGAAACCTGAGGTCCTACAGACCGAGACGACTCCCTAGTGTGGTAACACTAATAGTCCCAGTACTTCTAGAAAAAACATGTCAAGAAGACACGTAAGCACGGTGGAAAAGAATTATAGAAGACAAAGATAATCCAGGTCTGGTAAAGACAGGAAATAACTCGGGTAGAAACGTACTTTACAAGGGAACCCTAGAGATTAAAAGAACTTCTTTAGAGATCAGAAAGGGTAAGATAACAAAAGGAGACAAAGAAACGTAACTGGTGACTCCTTCTAAAAGAATAGAAAGTACGATAAGAAACCTACAGACGTAAGTCTACTCATATAGGAAGGAGAAGAGGAAACGGAAATCGAAGAGAAAAGAGTAAAAGGTGGACCTTCGTTTACTCCTATGGCTCAATGGTTTGGAGCTTAAGAATGTGGTAAGAGTGAATTTCCTCGAACCTAAAGAGTCTCTTTACCGACTGAGATTCTGATCCTGGCCTACCCATGTACATTACGTCTTTCATTTTTACACGAAAAAATTTTTATTACCCCCTGAACGGACCACCAGGTCACCAATTCTGAGACACGAAGACGACGTCCACCACGTCCAAACTAGGGACCAACCCCTTAATTCTAGGACGAACCGTCCGTAGTGCCGAATTTATTTATTTTTAAGTTTTACTACTCCACACAGTTTTCCTATGGCCTCGGTCAAACTTCTCCGAGAGTCAAACACGTAGTTTTATCAATTCCTCTCCCTAACACTGACAATTCCTGTGCATGCGGTCTATTTACCATATACACACAAACCCTACGAAAAAAAGGGGAACGTTAAAGTGATAAGTTATTTTTCTTTTAGACAGGGGAACATTCAACCTAAGACTACGCAAATTCTGATCAGTCCAATCGACTTGTAAAATATATTCGGACTTCGATGGTACGGAATAGTCGCAAGTCACACACCTCGTATAATAATCTACCTTCAAATACTCTCTTACACAAAATCGCTATTTGACTAGCGAATGTAGTAAACGGTTAATGCGGACTCGTCGACAACTCTTGGAACTCGGTTGAAACAGGAAAGTCCTCATTCGGTCCCACATTTATTCATTCTTGACACACTTGACGAATACGTCTGCGACTCAAGGACCACTGTTTTCATTCAACTTTCAGACACTGGGTTCTTTGTAACGAGTTTTAGTGGTATATTAAAGAGAAAGATCCTCCTCGAGAACCTATAATTTCTTGCGGGAGTAAGGTTTGTCTCCGGAAGCACGGAGAGACTCTTTATGCTGTCCATAAATACCCCCAGGCGAAGAACAATGTGGTTTGAATCATTTAATTCTCAACATAACAAAACGATCTTAATCGTTCACCCCTCTAAAGTCCCCATTACTGTAACCCAAGGGTGTGCTTGTGCAGCGTTCATTCGAACTTGTATTCACCGTAGAGCGACGTGACAGAAGACATAGCCGAAGTAATAACTAATCGATTTTAAGTCTCTATATTCGACGTCCCTTGAGGTCCCTGTAGACTTGGCCAAGGGAAAGTTGATTGCCCACAACTTCGATTTTGATCTTTTACGGAACCAGCTTCCACGCATCGGTGCTTCGTCTCGACTGAACTCTGCCCTCGGGGTCGGTCCCAGAAGAGAGACGGTCACTAAAAACGTGTGCGAAAACTCCCAGGAAGAAGTTCCCGGACGGAGACCATCCTACCAGTCATCTCGAGACTCGGAAAATAGTCGGGGGAGGGGCGGTTTGTCCTCCTGGTAATCCGATTAGTCGAATCGAGAAGACGTAGAACCCGAGGGAGTCTTCTTCATCTCTCGAAACCCGGCTCTTCCGGCATCGACTGTTACCGGACGTTCGGAGAATCTCGCCGGGACGGCACGTAAAGAGTATCAGTAGAACTCTGAGATTCCAGTGAATGTACGGTTCCACTTATGAACTAGAACCGGGTGTACAAAAATTCTTATATTTCACAAATTAACAAACCAATTTTATCCTGTACGAAAAAATTTTAAAAACATATACCTGTCAAGTATCCCCACGACTTAGACCTGAGGTGTGGTGAATGGGGACCATTCCCACTAGGAACTTATTACCGAAAAGGTTGACCAATCATAAAAAACGACTCAGAGTCTAATCGACCTCAAAACCCAAAACCCAAAAAAAAAGAAGTAATTTCGACATTACCCAAAAAATACGGAGTTCAACTTAAAAGAACAATATCGATAAGGAACCGTATTTTATGAACATGAACGAAATTAGGACTTTATCTCTGTAACACGGATTAGTATAACTATTACTACTTTTCTTCTCTGTCTCCTTTCCCGAAGAGTAAGACGATAAAGAAAAGAGAGTCTCTTAATTCTAAATAACCCAAGAATGTGAGGTTCACTAGGAACTATCCATTATGGAGGAATATTCCTCAAACTCTGGATCTTCAAGTGACTGAGTGACTTCTTTGTAACGCAACGACGGACGACGCACCGTTCGTCACACACAGTCCCCGACAGCTAGTATGGTAGTAGGACCTGACACCCAGACACGGCCCTATGTCTATGAGGACTCTCGGACAACACTGGTGGCACTGTCCAACACTTCCTGTTCTCGTCCCACGCCACGATCACACGTCGTGTCGGACCAGACTGGACCCCCACGTCTTCAGGAAAAACGTGTTCCGACTTCCTGTATCGAGTCATTCCCCAGACCTCCAGGGTCAGTCACTACCGTCTCGACCTCAAACCAAGGTCTAGTAATCCGAGGTCTCGAAGACGAGTCGTGTGCCGTGGTGGACGGTGGGGTAGTAATCGTACCCTCATTGTAATAGTCTGGATCTGATGCGTGGAAGCTGTCTTTAGGGTTCTGAGGGATTTTTAAGACCTCCTGACATGTGGTTCGTAAGGTCCCCGACGAAGATCACTCTTCTAACTCCCTGAAAAAGGAGGGACATGATTACAAGTCATTTGACTCATTAGTTATAAATCCCTCGTAAACAACCATATCCTGTCCCCATCTATGTGAATGAGCGTCTGGTGACGAAAAGTTCAGACAACGACAATGTACTTGTTATCGTTTCGTGACGTCTTAAACAATCAACAAAATAAAGCTTTCTCCCTCGGCAAGACTACCGGTGGTACTTCGAAATATCATCTTTCCCCAGGGTATCGGACAGGAGACGTCATCGTCTTCCACCTGACGGACACATCAAACACCGCGTCCTCGACTTGGCACCACGGGAAACTGAACGTCACTACCACAGACCCTGGGACTCTTCACCGTGCGGAGGGAGATGGGTCGAAGTCCCGCCTCGAGTGGCCGTCTTTCGGACTTCTTTCTCGACCTGTACCTGGCCGGAAGGGACCACGCGTCCTATCATCCATTCGTCAGAGGTTCTCCACCCTCGGTGTCAAAGTCTCCGCCACGGGAAGCGAAGACCGAAGTAGGCATCGACACTCTCACAATCCGGAACCCTCTTTCATGGTAATAGTCTTTTGACTGAATTGTCAAGTAAATACTAATGGACCGTTCATTTTAGTATCGGGAGGACACACCGACACCACTCATCTAAACGAAAACAGAAGAGACTTGTCATTTTCTCGTCTTCAAGATCTAAAACTAGTTTGAGTCAAATAGTAAATAAGTTCATCTAACACGAGAACCACAGTTGCGGATTCTTTTAACACGTTTGGGTGACAGCATCTAAAGGACAAAAGAAGATCTTGGAAACATCAAAATTCCCAGTGTAAATACAGACACTGGGTGAAACTCAATTAAAAACATAGTGTCACACTATCGTTACACTTCTATTCCGTATACCTATCAGTCGACAAGTTATGGTAAACAACTTCTTTCTGAAATTGAAAATTTCATCAATGACAAAGGTTATGACTGTGGATGATATCAAATAATTAACTGCTTTGTAAACGATTATTAATATGTCTATTCTTAAATCAGTGCCGTGAAGGACCGGCAGGTCACCAATTGTGAGACGCAAAGGGGACGTCCCCCACGTACAAACTAGGGACCAGGTCCTTTAGGGTACCTGTCTCTTCGGACCGTCCGATACCAGGTCCCCCAGTGTTTCTCGACCTGGGGTGACTCGCTGACTTATGTGTGTACCCCTGATTCTAGGACGTATAGTACGACATGTTGGGGTTTTTTCTTTCTTAAATCACATTTCCTAACATCTCTAATTAGTACCTTCCAATAACTAATACTTCATGTGAAGAAGGAGGTCTCTCTACTTCGGTTTCCGGGTTGGAAACAATTTTTATGCGCTTGAGAGACCGACAAAGTCACCACGGAGAAAGGGTCCTGGGGTCACCGGTGGTCAGTGCCTGTGTGCGGGGTGGGGCCCTCCTCTTGACGGGAACGACCAAGTGGACTGAGAGAGAAAGACCGCAGAAACGTCTAGGTGCTCTCGCACACTTCCTTCTACTGAATCTACAACAAGAGTCGGGTGTCTCTGCGTCGAAACCTCCCCCGACGGTGCACTGCCGTCGGCAGTCGAGGGCCGCGAGCCCTTCGGGCGACCTCTTTCTGCCGCTGCCCGAGGCGGACGAACCGCCTGCGTCCTAGCCGTCGCCCTCCTAGTAGAGACGAGCCTGGAAACTCTTTCTAGTGGCAGAATCGCTCTTCCTGGACGCTCTGAGTTCTCTGTCTCTAGCGCTCTCCCTGATGTTCCTGTTCGCAAAGGCCCAAACAGAGGGTCTAGGAGACCGAGGAGCACACACGCGACGTAAATAAGGTCAAGTGAGCCACTACGGCCCACTTGTGCCGGGCAAGAATCAGGTCTCCCTCCTCGGCTCTCGACCCCACCCCTCGTCGAAGTAGCGTGATGGCTCGTAGCGACTTGAGTAGTTCTGGACCTGACTCCATCCTTACGGAACTGGTCTTAGAATGAAAAATAAGACGTAACACATGAAAAGGTCTCCCTCAAACACCTATCATTCGCACCGAAACCACTCGCTTCTTCTTTGCTAAGGATGTGTCTTCTTCTTGGTCTCACCAAGAGTCGACCTGGGTGCTCAGTCAGACTTTGGTAACTCGACTGCCCGAAACTACTATTCTATGACCTTCTTCTGGTATTCCCCTCTTTTTCCTGTTCCGCTGCTTGTCGGAGACACTTCCTTCCAGTCGTTTTGGAGACCCTCCCTTTCGAGCGACAAGACTTCACTCTGCACAAATATCGACCGAATTGGCATGTGAACCTCTATCCGTCGTCTCAATCCTCGCCGCGCCAAAATGGTCACTTCGACGAAGGACACGCACTCAAGCGACACATCCGATACACAGACAGAGGAACTGAACACAGACGGACGTCCCGATTTGTCTTGTCGGCGGGGGTGGGTCATTCTCGTGACACATGTGCTTTCCCGGGGGTTTCCAATCTCATACACCATCTTTATTATCCCCAGAGCAAATAACTTGTGCACATATGACCTGTGTGCTAGTCGTAAAACAGACATCTTAGGATGAAGATTGTTGGGGCACTCCATCTATGACAACATGGGTAGAATGTCTACTCGTTTACCTCTGCATCCACCGAGGTATCCACCTGTGACTCCTTCACTCATCACTTCGACTCGTTCTACGAACACGAAGACTCGGGTGGAGGGAGTGGCACCACCATCCGGAAGGGTCAGTCGACAGTGAACCGAAGAGGGTTTGAGTGAAAAAGTCCGTGGAGGGACCGATTTGACTTCTTCGGTCTCGACTTCACACTCCCTACGGACTACGTCCCACCCCGAATATCAGCACAAGTCCCGTCACTGGTCCGACCACCAGAACCCTCCTTCGTCACTTCTCCGTTCCCCCGTCGTACTTTCAGAAACGCCAATTTGACGGAAACTCTCTACGAAAACAGAACAGAGTCCATCCGCTTCCGTTGTCGTGGTTCACATTAGACAAGTGGATTTTCTAGTCCGAAGACCACTCTTTTTCGGTTAGAAAAAGAATTGATTCTACTTTATACTTACAGTCGGTAAGGACATAGTTGTTCCCTCCTTGGTTTTCATCGCTTTATAGAGTCACAGTGGAGGAGTCGAGTGTCTACGTTTTTCTCTGTCCGGACCTTTCTCCATTGTCGCCCCTGGGCCGGGGCACCCAAATTACCGTCTCGGAGTTCACCCTAGGTCCCAAGGGCCGAGACAGTGGGGGTCACCAATTGATGGGATCGCTGGCAGAAATTCTACTTGTACAGGACATCAACGCAGAACCGACGTCCCTACTTTCCTGCCCCTCCCGGTCACTCACGGAAACTCGGCGAAATACACACGTAAAATCGAAAGGCAACTTGAGCCATACAGCTCAAGAAACGTCCGTGCAGCGTCACGATCCTCATATCGGCAGTTGTTTTGTCTACACAAGAAACGGACGCACCAAAATTGCGTCACACACAACTCGTGGACCGTATAACCCGGGTCACGATCCATAACATATATACCACTGGTTACTTTCAAACTCGCACATAACGTGAATATTTGTCTTTTTTTAATAGACCTTCCTCCTGTACCAATTTCGGGAGGCAACTATCTTTCAAAATTAAACACAAGAGAGTACTTTTTAGACATAAGTAAGACATAAAGGGACCGACGGGGCACCAAATCTGAGGAGGTGCGAAGGTGAGGTCCCCCGCACCCAAGCTAGGGACCAGTCCCTTGATTCTATTAGGGAGTACGACGTGACGTTCCGGTTTTTTTCTTTTCATATACAAGTAAGACTTTATACTCTTTTGGATTGGAAATTAACAGAAAGGACCCAGGGACCGAAACCTCTGATAGTATTCTTTACCGGTCAACACAAACGATCTCGTATAAGGATGGGTGAGAGTCGACAATCCGGGTCAAGTGAGAGTTCGACCGTATTTTAATGTGTGTCTCGTGAAAACGGCGGACGTTTTCGGTAAGTAGACAATTCTCTACAAGAGTAGAGGTGTGTCCTCTTGTCCTCTCAGTAATTTCGAAAAAACACTCATGAACTTGATTAAAGTCTGAGACGACCGAGAGTGGTACTTCATCCGTCTGTCCAAGGCCACCCAAGCTACTCAATCTTCGTGACGAGATCACCTTTCCTGTGTCTGAACCGTAACTAATCCGACAACAAACGGAAAAGATCCCAACCAAAGAAACAGATATTTTACTCCTTTGATGGAGGTGGTTTCATCGTCAAAATCAATTTACAGTCAGTCGGAGACGACAGACCGTCATTCACACACGACTGGGTGACGGAACAGGCTCCGTGTATTGACGGCAGAGCGACCCCGGAATCCGGGAGTCTTCCGGGCCCGGGACTCACCCCCGTGGAGACGTCTCCGGGTCACGACGGTAGGCCCGCGTCGCGTCTCGTGCCGCACCTCCTCGCGACGGCGAAGGTGGTGGACTGTCGTAGTTCTCGACCCACTCGTCCACTGGAGTGGAAAGCCAACGATATCGGGGGACGGAGCGACAGATCGAAAGACTTCACAACGACCTTGGTTTCGTCTACTATGGTGCATCGGAGAAAACCAGATCTTACAGGACCGACTCACTATTGTTCTGACGTCCGGACAACCCCGGAAAGCTCTCCCCTACCCGTGAGAAAAAAACCGTCAGAAAAAAAAAGGAGGGGGATCCTCCTGAAACATAGACGACCTGGAACTCTGGTATTCGTCGAGAAGGTGTCCGCGAAAGCGTCCCTTCCCGAAGCCCTCGAGGCAAGAAGCCCAATCTTTCAACCCAAAGGACATAGAGAGTCACGTAAATAAAATTTTCCTTTCTTTTTCCCAAACAAAAATAGACTTTCTAAAACGAAATACGGGTAGGAGACCGATTTTGATTCTACAATCGAAGGGAATAGAAGGGTAGGAGTGTTGGCCTGGTCCGCGACGCGTCATTCCGTTTCGACTTCTCAGGGTAGTCTGACAATTATATCACACTACACACGAGACTCTCCATTGTGTTTGTAATATCTCTTCCGCCACTAGTTAAAACACCATCCCATTTTGACCCATCCGTCCCGTATGAAGGGTCCCTTCCACTGTAAACTTGAAACGGAACTTCCTACTTCATATCAGTCACCCGTTCACTTTTGACGGGAACCTGATCCAAAGTGCATTGATGAGCCTGAAGTTCACAATTGCGCCCACGTACCCATTTTCGTCTCGGCTCCATTAAACCAAGGTAAGAACATTCTACACGAGTTTCTAACAGGAAATTTTTTTTTTCCTTCTGGGTGACGTAGTACCTGTAATCTTCTGCCCAGTCTCCTCCCCGGTGTCGGGAACGACTCGGTTCAGCCACCACACCGGACCATGAGTCCGAAGGAGGAGGGGACCGAGGGCATCCTCCGTATACACCGCTCACGACGTGGCCGTGTCCTTCAGACGAAAATTTCAGTGGGCGTCGAGAGAACGTAAGCACTATCACGACTCCGGTGGTCTACGGAGACCTCGTTACACGAACTGGTCTGACAGAGACAGGCCAAGACGAAAGTCCGCATCAGCTCACGTTACCTCCTCACCGACTTCTCCTACTCCACCTCCAGCAGGAGCTCGTCCTCGGACGACGACTGGTCCTTCACGGTTCCCTCCGGCAGGACGGGCTCGTCAGGGGTCCTCTTAAACTGAAATTACTCAAGAAATTGGAACTATTCCACGGTACGAACCGAAGCCACTCACATCGTCGTACGAACATTAATTAGTGTTAACCTAGTCAGTTAACCCCAATTTAAACTGGACTCAGAAATTCTAAGATAAATTTTCAAAACAAAACGATCTACTAACCCTCCAAACAAAAAAAAAAAAATGAAAATAAGAATTTATAATAAACTTAAAAACAACCGAAACAAAACTCTCCGATTCATCTTTACTAACTCACTCCTAAGACATGGTCAATTGAGAAAGAGGTCCGACAATCGTAACCTGATTCTTAAGAATTCTACAAATTCTTGTAACGAAAATAAAAATTTATCAATTCACAAATAACATTTTTGAATGACACCTCCACCTAAAAATATTGACCACCAGTCACGGTGTGACTAGACGTAAGGAGTCCACATCGACCACTCCACCATGGAGATACTACACTACCAAGACTTTTGGAAGACACCTTTCCTTACACCCTGTGGTAGTGACAACGACAATTTGACGACTCCAGACTAGAAGGAACTGAAAATTTCGTCTTTGTTATTCTATAGGGTTTAGACGTGAAACAGGGACGGGAACGGGGCAGGGGAAACTGGTGAATCCCTAATCGTTACGGAGTAGTTTAAAAGTCTGTTTTATGTTTTGACACTGGATACGGGAGTTTTGAGACATCGACGACTTTGTCACGTGTCGTGACTACTCTATCTTAAAAATTCCGGTAAACTGGTTCTCGTAGACATGTAGAATTCTGTAGTAAATATCCTGTACTTTATGTCGATCATTCAAACCGGTCAGGAAATCTTAATAACCAAGTGTGTGAAGTTGAATGAGCTGAGGAGTTGATATTGACGAAGGACCAGCTAATAATGTACTCACCCGTTGTGACCCGTACTGGTTCGCCGTCGTAACAGGACAGAGGAAACAGTAGACGGACGACGGGTTTCGGACTTTCTACCGGTAGGTCTTGTCCACTCGTCTGTACCTATCGTGAGTGTCCATATCCGGGTGTCCACTCACGGTCCCGTCATCTCGAATTTAAGAGATACCACTCCTGGTCTAAAATAAAGGTCAGGTAACTCCTGGTTATGAAATCATATTTCATTTTTATAGCGTCGTTAGGGCCTAACGATGTTTTCAAAGATTCGTAAATGATGTCGAGAGACTTGAACGGAATGACACCTGGTCGGACCGGGCTCCGGTGTGAACAGGTGCCGCGACCAGTCCTCGTTCACCTCCCACCGACGTTTGGTTGACCGTCGACGGACCGAAACGAAGAATTCACGATCGTCTCAAAATTGACAATCAGAGGATCCGAGAATAGAGCGAATGTTACTCGACCGATCATCAGGAAACCGAGTGACACTCGTCCTCCCAACGTAGGTCTACACTCAAATTAAATGGACTACATTTTGGCTCACCAGAAAAGTCTAAGAATCCCCTGTCATTAAAAAATAAAAATGTGGTTGACACAAATCACTGAAAAAAAAAAACGTAAGAGAATCTTCTGTTACCTTTAGAATAACATTTTTCAAAAGTGTCGATTTCCAGTCTTGAGTCTCCGGACATGAACCGAGGGTGACGTTCGTGGCACTTTGAATGGACACACGGAACTGTCTCTCTTAAGTCTCGACTGGCACATTGCTATCCACTGTACGTGCGGTACGACAAAATCCGAGATGTAAGCTGTCCAGTAAATTAGGGGTCTTTTTGGGACATTCAATCTAATGTCGACAAGGGTAAAGTATCTACTCCTTCGCCCGTGTCTCTCTAAATTTATTGAACGGACTTCAGTGCATCGATCACTCATCACCTTTGACTTAAGATCAAAAACACGAAACTCAATTCTCAAGAAATGAGGTTTAAGGGGTGTCGACATGACGGATATTTTATATTTGCCCTCCCTACCCTTGACTCGTGGTGGAGTAGGAAATCGGGAGTGGGAGTTGGTTTTGAACCAATTAAGACTTACCCTTGGATCCGATCCTTAAGAGAGGTCCCAAAAGTACCTCCATGAATGAGTGATTCCATAGATAAGATGTTATCCAAGCGAATTTTCGTTTCGACCCTAGTCATTTTTCTCTACGAGACAAACAGGACATATTTGTTGATCTGAGTATTAAGAGTCTTTTACTGGTTAGTCAACCCCTTTTATTCCCGTTATATTACAAACTTATAGTTGTCTGTTTACTATATTTTACAATCTCTATCATGGACTGTGAATCATCAGGGGTATTTACAACCCATCATTAACCGTATTTGTCTTAACGTGGATATAAACATTCAATATAAATGATTGTAATGTTATGTAATCTTCGACTGTCGGTGTTTTTAGACATGTTTTACTTTTCAACCTAGTGTGTACGTTTATTAAAGTCAGTTTATTAATTTTTATTAAACTAAAATCTATACGTGGAGAATGGTGTCTCGGACTGTGTATTGTCCATGTATTTTGATACAGTTTACTTCCTTTTCCTTTAGTTTTGTCTTTAGGATTTAGTGAATCCCTACTTGTCCTTACCTTGTTTCTGTTTGGAACCACCATATTAGTTTTCATACGATTCTTCTTTTGTCCATCGGAATCACGTAAGTAGTCTTTAGGTTTCTTTTTAGTTTGATCTTACTTCGTTTATGTTTTTATATCTGCAAAGTTACTTTCATCTTTCATTCTTTTCGTAAATAGTCATTTTCGATCATTAACAGTTTCTCGTTTTTATAAAGTGTCATAGACATAGCCGTATTATACTTCGGATCCTATACTTGTCAGATTTGTTGAAGACTGTCTGGTTTGATCGTCGACATACCCAATGGAATTTTTACGATAATTTTTACAGACCTTCCTCGTCAACTTTGTATGGTCTGACGTCAAGTGCCGGAGGAGTTTCTGAGTCAATCTCCTCCGACACCCCACATCGTCGCAAGTCGACTCGTGACCTCGTAGGGTCGACCGAGACACCATTTTTACTGACTGGTCTAACAGAGAATACTAAGAAAAACCGAAGTTTTACGAGATCAAGAACTTTAACCGTAAAGGTCATTTGTACTCATTTTCACTGAAACACATACAAAATCGACATTATTTTGATTCGAAGAGATTGTTTCAACCAGTGACTAGTTTCATACCTCTATTCAAAGAGTTGTGAATGACAGTCTAGGAATCTTTTACAGGTCTATGAAATCTAAGTGAAAGAAAAAGTACAAGGAGGACACATAGAAGACCGAAAAGAGGATATGTCACACTGGTCTCCTTTATTTCATGGCACGTTTCGATAAAAACGATAAACATTTTAAAGTTTGAGAAAGGTTTTAATTTCATAAAATTTATCGACATCGAAAATGAAAATTTTTATTGGTAAAAAGTGGTTCCGCCAACACAAAACCTATGTCAAGGGTTGAAAAGTGTCACTTTGTAGTGAAATTTTACGAATGGAATTTTAAATTACTAACGTCTAATCACGTGAACTTTCAGCCGTAATAAGTTCCGCACTCTCAAATGTTCACCTTACACTAACTTGGACGACTTGTTATGGACGTTTCTGTCTTCATACTCAAGATCTAAAGTCTATTTTGTTTCAGGGATTGAGGCAGTATATACATGTACAGAACCCCTCTTTGGACAAACGACAAATACGGAATAACAGTTCCTACCCGGAGTAAAAGCCTAACTATAAATGAAATAGAACAAAAAAGATTTATAACTAGTCTCGTGACGTATTTCTAGTTAAACCCATAAATTAATCTAAATATGATCCCATATTGACTTTTAAAGAAAGGTTTTTTACGAATTTAGATCAAAAGTTCTTCCTGACCATTATCTTTAATGACAATACTTTGTGACAACTTTTTAATAAAGACTAGTATTACGTAATAAATTAACGAGAATAATTTGGTTTTTGATACCTCCAGTCTAAATTTTCTTTTGTTTGTACTTCAAACTTTGAAAGGTACTTCAAGTTTGTCTAAAATCTCTAGTAAATTTTCAGACAGAAAGTGTAAAACTATGAAGAATTTTAACTGAACCTTTATACTCGAGACGCAAAATCGAAAACCCAAGACTTTAATCGTCGTAACCTAAAGTGCCACAAATAATGTTGGAACTCCCACAATTTCAAACTTCGTTCCCAAAAGAAGGTAGTCGAGAGGTGTGGACTACGAATCAACTTCCGGTGAGTAGTCGAACCGTCGCCTTACGAAATGAAACCACGACTAAAACTAAAACTTTGACACGGAGGAATCTTGTAAGTACCTAAAAGATTACTCCGTTTACTATCTTTTAGTCTTGTGAAAGACACCGTTTCTCCAAAACGAAATATACGAATCTCTTATGTACCAATACGGGTTCAGACCCAATGAGTCTTTGCTAGGTCCTCCCCTTCTCTTCAATTTCTACAAGTTTTAGGATTCAAGACTCCCACAAACGGAAGTCCAGTCGTCGTAGTTTCCTTCAAAGTTTCATTCACTGGGAAGGAATTTTAAACTTGGAAGAACAGGAAAAGTGGACCTTTGACAATGGAATCGAAGAAAGTAAAGAGGGAAATCTACTATCTTCTACAAAACCCTCTTCCCAGTCAGAGGCGGTCAGCCAAGTCATCCACCAAGAGATTGGGCTCGGCTAGTCCTTCGGCTAGGTCGTCGGAACCCAGTTGTGGAGTACTTCTTGACCTCTCTGAACGTCCATGTCAACGAAGTCTAAGACGGGACCTGTATCTGAAATCGAAAGGAACTATACCAAGTGAAGTAGAAGCAATCAGTCCCCAGGTAATCGTAAGTACCCAAAGACCTATGACTTTTTATAGGAAGTTAAACACAGGAAAATTATAACAACTTCTACACAAAGACACGAAATAACTCCTGGTTAATTAATATGTATATAATTGAACGGTATAATCCAGACCTTGTTCGGCAGGAGAGAGGACCTGTCTTGAGCCCCTTAATAAAACGAGGATATGGTGATCTTCTGGTACGACTTTGATTTCACCTATAAGATCTTTACGATGTCTTTCGGTTTCACCTAAATTTCGGAGAGGAAAGGTCGGAAAGACGTTTATTTCTTTTCGAATTTCTCTCGACATTCACAGACAGTCTCAAACAAAATCCAATAAACTTTGTAAACCTACGAGTTTTAATTCCGTCTTAGTCAAGATTGTCTGACGATAAAGTAGTTTTCAGTTTATCTACCACACAAAACAAATTACAAGAAGTTTTTGTGAATAGTTTGTCATGGTGGAGAAAACTCTTAGATGGTCTAGTCGTCCAATGACTTGAGACACCGTTCTTGAAAAGAAGATTCAGGACGAGTGGACCTCGGACTCATCTTGGGAGGTCACTCATAAATCAGGAGGACTCGTATTGAACCGTCGACGAGTATGGAGACGGGACCAAACGGTACAAGAACGAATCCACTATTCGGGACTTGCACGTCGGAACTACCATCTTATTGGTAACACGTCCGTCGTGAGACCAAGAACAACCCGACAGACCCCAAGGATAGGGAGGATTGCTCAGAGGTCTTCTGGCAAGCATCATCTGTAGGGGGACGTCCCAGAGTCACGGAAGTCAAACAGACAAAGCAATAGTCAGAAAAGATTGTTGAAGTCAAGTTGACACTTTATTTAGTAAAAACGGAATAGGTGGTGTCTCATGTTTCTCTCAAGGACGGTGTATGAGGAAACGAACCGAATTGGATCTGAAAGAGTTGGAAAGTCGTGTAAGTCCCCAACACGAAAGGCACCTCCTCCACCTTCGTCCCGAGTTCCCGAACTTCCAACTGGTCGTTCACTTCTTAAGCTGAGGGAAATACCGTCTTGTAAACCTCCTCTGGGACTCATGACACCGGTCGTTAGCTGTCGAGTTTTTTCTACCTCTATACTGACGCAAATTGTTCGATCACTCGTGGTACTTCCGTTCACCCTGAAACGGAAGAGTCGGATTTCAGTCACATTCATAAACCGTGTCTGGGGTCGGAAAAGAGGAAAAGAAAGATAAGGTGAAGGGTAGGTTATTTACCTAAAAATTTTTCCATAGGACTCATTCAACCTTTAAGAAATCATCAGTAAACTAGGAGCTACGAAAACACACAAGAGATTAATGGTGAGATGACAAACGATGAACTTTATCGTCCAAATAGACATAACTTTTTCGTCCAAATAGACATAACTTTATCGTCCAAATAGACATAACTTTATCGTCCAAATAGACATAACTTTTTCGTCCAAATAGATATACATAACACGCACTGTCATATCTCAGACTATCTAAGTCTATATTGAACGAATAGAATTGAGTCACGAATTTTTTTTTACCACATTTTTATGGAAAACCCTACTTGAGATCTCTTTCAAAAGACGAATAAGTCGACAAACAACAACAAATGAGCGATTCAGCACAGACTGAGAACGTTGGGGTACTTGACATCAGGCGGTCCGAGGAAACAGGCACCTTAGAGGGTCGTTCTTATGACCTCATGACCGAACGTGCTCCGGGGCCCAAGTAAGGGGCCGTGGAGGTGGTTTTTTTTTTTTTTCTTTTTTCTTATGACCTCATCCAACGGCAAGGAAGAGGTCCCCTAGCAAGGATGGCTCCCTACCTTGGACGCAGGGGACGTTACCTCCTAAGAAGTGGTAACTCGGGGGTCCCTTCGGGAATAAGTCGATGAATTCAATTTTATTAAAATGGTATAAAAATATCATTTCAGAAAAGTGATGATGATTAATGAGGGTCTATGGACCCTAATAAACGGAAGAACTAATCCATAAACTGTCTATAAGTACCGTAAACATTTCATAGACTCTACCTAAAAAGTTCTGTTAACGTAAGACAAATAAATGATTATCTTTTTCGACACTGAGGTTTGAATATTTTGTGGAAATCCGTAATTCAACCCAATGTTCCACTAACATACAGTCATTCACGTCGATACATCGGGTATGACCAGAAGGGGTATTGTGTAAATCTCCCACGGAGAGTCCGTGCCACACACAATGATAACGATTGGGAACTACTAATGTCTCACTTTCCCTTTGTCATTTAGCTTATTATAATTAAAATTTTTTTTTGTGTCTGAATGAGACCAACGATTCAATAGAGTTTAAATGGTTTAACTCAAAACGGACAAAAAGAACCGTGGCAGAACAGACCCTTGATGACCAATTGGTACCCCCTTCGTACACAAAGTAACACGGAACATGGTTCCCTCTTGTCGACTAAAAACGATAAAACTTAGACTGATCGACAATCACTAGTTAGGATTGTCTCTATGGTAACAAGGACCGGATGGATGGACGGAGAGATGGAGGTCTTCCTCTGTAGAGTCTATCCATCTCAATAAGAACACATAGACTGGTGTGGTACGGTCAATGTCCCCTTACAAGGAACATTCGACGAAATTTATTAAAGGTACGTTCCTTGATAATCCACATTTACGGAAGCTTACTCCTGGTCTAGTGAACCGACACTTGTCAGGAGGAGGTGACGAATAACGGAAACACAGAACCCCTAATCCACGACTGATGTCGTCCCACCCAGTTTAGAATATTTATCGAAGAAAATCACAATCATTTCTTTACCCTCGCCCCCACCCAAGCTGACAAGTGGACTACTACGAAAACTTTAAAAACAAAATCTACACTAAGATCCCAAACTATAATTGTGTCAACGGGGACTCGACACTCCTATTGAACGAACTACAACCCCCAAGTCACGAGACTTTATATAGACCGAAGTCGACTCCCTTACTCGGAGTTTGTCCACGTATTTCCTCACCTACTATATTAAATTCCACGATCCGTTTCCCCTTATGTTTGAGTTAGACCCTTTTTTTTTTTTTTGTTCCTTTATTAGATACTTCACGTGGTCCGCAATAGGGTTTTATGACGAATTAAACATACAACCACAAACAGTGCCCGACGAAGGTCCGAGAGTTCACTGATGTCGACACACACAATGCATATGAGAAAGACTAGACGGAGGTCAGTAAGACCAAGTCAGTACAACAAATAGGGGTTTTCTTCTGTAACCAAGTCAGATTCGAGATTAAGTTTAATTCAACATCTGAGATAGAAGGTTTATATCGTTCGGTGGATCATATTTCAACACAGAAACAAAAACAATCAACCTTAATTTACTGAGAACTCCTCTAGAATAATTTTAGTAAATGTCAGGTAAGGTTAAGGTTTTAGTTGTTACTTTGTGAACGTATAAACCCCCGATAAACAGTACGGACTCCTGTGACGACACCTGGAAGCGTCAAGGGCGACCACCTTCCCTTTGAACTGTCTCTTCCGTGAAGTCGGTCTCGATTTACCTGTGTTCCCACAGGACTTCGTGGTCTCCATTATATTCAACCTACGTTTCATATTGACGATGACGTAATTTTCTTAGCTTTCACCTTCTAAAATTAAAGTAGGACTTATCCTCTGGGTGAAACCTTATCGACGAATTTTTATTATTTCAAATTTACTTTATACTTTGAGACTTTATATTGCTAAAACCGGCTTGAGCTTAAAAAAACCATGGTAGATACTAGACATTTAGAACAATTTCTATTATCGATCGTTTCCAACGACACTTGTAATTTTAGATTTAATAGTTTTAAAGGATGAACACCGGAAAATGATTTGTTCACAAGAGGGGCAAAGCGGTAAAAGAAAAAGGGAAGAAAACCTGCGTTACAATCTTTATCACTTTACCTGAATCCCAATGGTCTCTCCTTTTTTGGAACAGACTCCCAGAGACTCACCTGAAACGTACATGTACACTTTTAAGAAGGACAAGGCTCTAGTAACTCTGGACACGCTGTTCACCCTGTTCAACTAGATTCAAAAGACACTAAACCTGTAGTAAGATGACAATTCACGGTTGAGGGACCCCTCAAAAGTCACAAAAGAACACCAGGGGTTAATTAGATATTCGATTCATACACTCTTCCAATTTTGGTCAAAAGGAAACTGAAAAAATCGCTTGGGAACTTTCGGTAAACTACAGGGGACGACTCTAAGGTCCGGTCGGACAGGGATTCTTGTAGAACGTCCATGAAGTGTTAGAATATGGCTCCGGAACCTCAGGACTTGTCATCAGGAGGTTTGACCAAAACACATCACCCGGTCGAAACCCGGCATCTCTGACTAGGCACAACGGATCGTTGCTTCCTATGTCAAAACGACGGACTGTATCGAGAGACATCGATATTTACACCCCACCCAACCACCGATTTTTTCTACTAGCTCATTTCGGAACCAAAGGGCAAACGTCCAAACGTTAAAGATACCTTTAAATTTCATAGATTGGATATAAACATCGTGATTGAACTTCCTTTACAACCATCGACTTGCAAGTCTCTTTAAGCAACGTACATGAACACGGTTCAGGAAGTCACTTCGTCCTCCCTCTAAGTAGTAACCGAAGGTTTAAGTATTAGGTGTCGGAGACTCATCCTTCTTCTTGATCCAAACGAGTGTCCTAAACTGAAAAGACGGAAATCCTTGAAGACCCGGGTGGACAAGTCTCTGGACGAAGAAGGTTAGAGGACTCACCGGAATACCCCTCGAACCTCGGATGCTGTAGTAATGACCCGGTCTCTCGTGGGAGAGGGGGCAACAGTGTCCACAAAGTCTGCTCTCGCCGGAGGCGTCTGATGGAAGCAGGGTCTTATGGTAGTGGCTAACCATTTACGAGAACACGTATCCACAGGTAGACAATAAAGGGAAGAGGAAGGGGAGTCCATATGGGTAGAGGATTTTGACCGTTTCAGAGAAAGCAACCATGGGAACTTCTCAAATTTTTCTTTGCACGACTAAACAATCCGAAAAAAGTCCCTCACGATTCTCGTGTTCACCTTCCATTAATAGGTCGATGGGAAGACCTATTTGTCCAAATACAATGTCAAAACATAAAAAAGAGACCTCTTGATTTAACCTAGGTCGAGAAATCAGTAGAAGGAATAAACCCTTTAAGTTGTCTTTTTTTTAATTAAACCGAGGAATCCAAAAAGGAAGTACCTCTTCAGTCTGATCACCGAGAGACGGTTGGACTACTTCGATATGTGTTGGTTGACACTCCACAATGCCGACTAAGTCTTGTACTTACCCTCTTCGTGAAGGTCTTTCGACACAATCGTTTTCACACGTCTTAGACACAAGGACATGGGAGCTGGTGAGAGCCGACGACCGACAAGACTGGGGACGACCAATATAACAGTCTCTCTCACAAACATTAGAAGGTGTCAATCCCTCTAGATTACCTTTATCACACTTAGAGTCTTGTGACCACAGACGAAACCATGATCGACCACACCAATGTCTCTCGGTCTAGTGACCGATCTTTTCGAGAAGGGAGGGTCTATCTCCAGAGCCGAGACTTCTCTGTCGAATCACCCCCTACCTATGTGGTCGTCGAACTTAGAAATTCACGAGCCTCTCTCCAGGCACTCCAGGGGTGACATCCCCGTGCCTTCTTCTCACTGTAGTAGTCGGGTCCTTTAGTCAGGAAGTGCTTTCTCTACCACGAGTCGCTCCTCGTAGTGCGTCACCTCTATTACGGAGACTCCCTGTCCACGATAGAACTGTGCGTGACTGAGACATTGGAAGGGTTGTCCAAAGTGCAGTCCTGGTGTCGTCGAAGAGCCTCTAGGTAAGGTTCCGTACGCGTTCGGGTACTCGGGTCAGTGTCGGGTCCAGACCGACTTGAAAAAGAGTTCGAACAAAGAGTTTGAACAAACGAAAGGTGGGAACACCTTTATGTCTTAATTTACCGACATTACGAACCTTCACCAAAACTTGACATTGAGTCCGAGTCACTTTCGATCTTTTGACCACTTCAATATAATAATATATTTCAGTATTTAGTGGTTGTAGGTCAAATCCGTCCAAACGTCGTAGAATCAAAGAGAATCGACGACGAATTTTGTATGGAGAAGACTTTCTAGTTTCTCTCTGGAAGCATCTTCCACATGACCGACAGCACGACGACTGAGGGGAGACGGTGTAGACAGGTCGTCTACTCGGTCGATCTTAACGTTGTCCGTCGAAACCTCCCCGACCGGCACGGTGTACTGGAGCGCAGCGTCCGTCGCTTGAAGATGGTCGGACCAAAACCGTTTGGCGTACACCTGTCTTGGTCTCTACCTAAGTCTTTGTCCATTTAAAGATTAGAATGGGAACTCTAAACGTTTAATCAATAGGTCTCATAGTAAAGACAACATGTGTGACTATGTGACATGTTGTATTACCACTGTTCAGAATGGATGGCTCACAAGTCATCTCCTTTAATATATCAACTTAAGACAACGTCCCCGTATCCGAAACGTAGGATATATTAAAATAAATATGAGAAGTAAATTTCCTAAGTAAAAATGTCTACATCGACCGTATCGATGAATAAACTTCAATATGAATACTTTACTACCTTTGATTTTGAGGTGGAGCGAAGGGGTGGGAGTCCGAGGAACAACTCATAGTTTGACAGGGAATTCAGTGAACCAAACAACTAGTTTATCAGGGACTGAAGTGAGAGGAGGGTAGGAGAGGTGGTCAAGGTTGTCCGTCACTTTACTTTACTTGGTATTCAACCCCTTCTTTCTCATCGTCATAACAGGAAAAAAAAATAACATTTTATTTTGTCCGTCTTTTGAAGTACCTTGTTTACATATCGGATAGCATTCCGTCTGCGGGAACAGTCGAGGGGCCTTCGGGAGGGACACGGAGCAGGGTCATCGGGAGAGCGGTCTTCACAGGTAACAGGTCAGAGATTTTCTTCAGTGGTGGAAGTACAAAAATCAAAATAGTGGTTTCACCCGTAGGAATTTGTGTCATGAGGGTGGCGTATATCACAAACCATGAACTTTGAATAAACAAAACTACACTAATAATTTTTACGACGGAGTCACAGAATGAAGTAGACCAGTATACAACTGTGAAAGTCTTTCGTGACCTTGACCATTCGAGAGAACAGGAGAACGTATTTACACGGGCGGGACATTCTCGGGAGGTCAGACATGTCTCTCGAGTGCCGACGAGACGACTCGGGGAAGTGACCTGAAGACAGATGTCGTATCGTTAAACAACTGGAAGTTTCGTGAAAGTCAAGTCAAGTCAGCGAGTCTGCACAGGCTGAGAAACGTTGGGGTCCTTAGCGTCGTGCGGTCCGGAGGGACAGGTAATGGTAGAGGGTCTCAAGTGAGTCTGAGTGCAAGTAGTTCAGGCACTACGGTAGGTCGGTAGAGTAGGAGACAGCAGGGGAAGAGGAGGACGGGGGTTAGGGAGGGTCGTAGTCTCAGAAAAGGTTACTCAGTTGAGAAGAGTACTCCACCGGTTTCATGACCTCAAAGTCGAAATCGTAGTCAGGAAGGTTTCTTGTGGGTCCCGACTAGAGGAAGTTTTACCTGACCAACCTAGAGGAACGTCAGGTTCCCTGAGAGTTCTCAGAAGAGGTTGTGGTGTCAAGTTTTCGTAGTTAAGAAGCCGTGAGTCGAAAGAAGTGTCAGGTTGAGAGTGTAGGTATGTACTGGTGTCCTTTTTGGTATCGGAACTGATCTACCTGGAAACAACCGTTTCATTACAGAGATGAAAACTTATATGATAGATCCAACCAGTATTGAAAAGAAGGTTCCTCATTCGCAGAAAATTAAAGTACCGACGTCAGTGGTAGACGTCACTAAAACCTCGGGTTTTTTTATTTTAGACTGTGACAAAGGTGACAAAGGGACAGATAAAGGGTACTTCACTACCCCGGCCTACGGCACTAGAAGCAAAAGACTTACAACTCGAAATTCGGTTGAAAAAACGAAAGAAAATGAAAGTAGTTCTCCGAAAAATCGAGGAGAAGTGAAAGACGGCATTCCCACCACAGTAGACGTATAGACTCCAATAACTATAAAGAGGGTCGTTAGAACTAAGGTGAACACAAAGAAGGTCGGGTCGTAAAGAGTACTACATGAGACGTATATTCAATTTATTCGTCTCACTACTATATGTCGGAACTGCATGAGGAAAAGGATAAACCTTGGTCAGACAACAAAGTACAGGTCAAGATTGACAACGAAGGACTGGACGTATGTCTAAAGAGTTCTCCGTCCAATCCACCAGACCATAAGGGTAGAGAAAGTCTTAAAAGGTGTCAAATAACACTAGGTGTGTCAGTTTCCGAAACCGTATCAGTTCTTCGTGAAATCTATAGGTGTTGAATTAAACGAGAACCGTTGTTGAGACACTCCATCTACCCCATTTCTTGACGTAAACTGTCTATGTCTTTAAATCCAAAAAGTTTACACTGAATGAACTTTGATCGTCCATCTAGGTTCTGTCACAGTTAAAAACCTAGTCTACCATCCGGGAGGGACGGACATGTGAGACACATGTCAGTACCGGGGGTTGTCTGTGTCAAAGAGGAACAGAACGAAAAAAATGGAGAATCAGTGAGTCTTATGAGAGAGGGGAGCGACAGAATGAACCAGAGTCACACCGTCGGGACCCCGAATGGACTGTGTCTGACCTTCCGTCGGTCCTCAATTCCCAAGGGAAAACGAATACTCAGTCACTTGAAGTCTTAGTAGCTGACAGGACTCCGAAACCGGAAACGTCCTGTGCCAGACTGTAGTGACTTTACGTCACTTCGAAACTAATCGGTCACTCGAGTACATTAAGTAAGAAGAGAGTCGGATACACCAGTAGTTGAGAAACGACAAAGGAAGGTTCTCTCTTATTCATCTTTCAGACCCCTCTCTTCCTTCAGACGAGAAAATTTGAAATAAACCCTCCGGCTCCCGGTCGGGACACACGTCTGGGTCTCACCGTCCCTTACGAGGCCCACTGACCCAGGAATTTCATCGAGTCAGAACCACCGGACAGACTGAACTTGACCACAGAGAGCCTCGGAGTCAAGACGCGGTCCCTGACACCATGAGCCCCAACGAGGGATGGGAGGTCTTACGTCCGGGAGAGGTCGGACGGAGTGACCGTATCAGTCGTTGTTCGATGTGTGGACGGGGCCTATTGGGACGTGAGGGTTCTGGAAGGGTGTGGGGAATGGACAGGGAGATGGGGAGCAAAAGGGTAGCGTGAGACGACCATGGGAAGTACACGGTACAAACGGGATCTAATCATAGAGGGTGTAATCTACCGTCGAGAATGTTCTGGGTCCTGACACACAGTAATTCGAAAACAGAGAGGAGTCTTGAACCGTATATCAAAACGTGCAATAATTTACGAACCTTTTAACTTCTTTCCTTTACCCTACAAAGGACCCGACCGGAACTCAAAATACGTCAAATTTGAACTTCAAACTCGTCGATCCCTGAGTGTGCCTATTGACCAAAAACAAATGTCCGTTGTCGCTCACTGGTTCAGTGGTCGTGGGCGCGTGGCTCCCTTAAGGAGAAGGGGACGGGGTCGGCGGAGGTAGTGTTCGTACCAGTCACTGGAGACGGGAATACTAACTGAGGATCCGAAGAGGGACGAACCAACGAGGACACAGTGATCCATGGGGTTTAACAGGAACTCGCGGAAGGTGTCCTCAGTCACTAAATCATCTACAAATGTGGACGGACAACTAATTCCGGAGGGGAAAGTCCTACATCAGAGAGTCCTAAGATTCAAGATCACTTCGGGGTACAACCCCTTTTACACAAGGTCGTCTGTCTTCTCAGTCCCGGTCCCGTATGTCCCACCACACCACACAAGGCTACTTACTAGTGACCTCACCCCTCGTCTTCTCCCTACTCGCACTTCCCACCCTCCACTCCTTCTACCCACTGCCCGTGATCTCGTCGCCCTCAGGTCACTTTGTACCACGCTCAGGTGTTTAAATCCTAGTCAAGAGTCTCACCTCCGATCCTGTCTCACCAAACGACTAAACGTCACTGTTCAGTTCGAAATGTTGACTGAGTACTTGGTCGTAATAAATAAAAAAATCCAAAGTGAGTGGAGTGTCTGGAAATAGTGGATAAGTCCCGACTACTCCCCTTTTCTGATAATAAGACATGAAGTCCTGGGGTTCACCAGAAACGTGGTTCGTGGAACTTCCGTCCTAGATCCTCGAAAAGACACGCATTAAGTACGGGACAGAGGACAGTAGTTCCTGTGTCCCAACAAATTACTCTTTACACGTACGTGTCACTTTTGTAGTCACATTTTCGACCGTCGCTTCTCCACCCTCGTTTACCGGGGTTTACCACTCACGACCACGCCTCCTTGGGCAGTCCTTCGATGAACCCAAAAGACCATCGGTTCAACCCCATCCTTTGTAATTCTCATGTCTCTTTAACTCCAAGACACCAACGTAGACTTTACAGGAAAGGGTTGAATCCCCTCCCCGGACGATAAAGTCCCAAAAGAGGACCGGTACAAAAAGGGGGAAGGGTCGGATTGAGACCGAACCCCTCACCGACCTCGTCTCCGACGTCTCCGTCCATCTTGAAAGACACGAAATCGATCGACACGCGATCGACGTAGAACCAAAACTAATTTCACTTGACGCACGTTCCCTACTGCGACGGACAAGCCGGGTAGGACTACGAAAGAAGGTCGTCGATCTCCGGTCTTACAACCTCAACCGAAGACGGTGCACGACGGCTTTCCCTTGAGAAGTCGAAGTCATCAAACCGGTGAACTAATCCCTCTCCGTTAATTTCTTACACACTTATGACAAAAGGAGATGTCGAAAGAGGAAGGAAGTGAGGATGGAGTCATTAAGCATTCTACATACTCTCGTTTCTCTTTTCGTTCCTCCTCGGTCGGAGACCTTTTCGTCGAGAACCACTGTCATTTCTCCTGCGAGTCTTCGGGTCACTTCCATGAACTCTCGACAACTCCGACCTCGTGGTCGTTGCACACACTGTCTCGTGGTCACACGTTTCGGAACCCGTTCCGGGGACGACGAGGTCTGGACTCAAGGCCCAAATTGTCCTCCGCACCTGGTCGAGTGTCCGTGAATCGGTGAACTTTAAGACTGGTCAGATTATCACGGAACTCACGACCGTAATCCTTCTTGTTCGTAAGTCCTAGGAATAAATCCGAACTTAATACTCATGTAAATAAACCGTTTAATTATTTTCAAGTTGGTCAAAATAAAGACTTTCCAAGAGAGGTCAGACCTCTGATTAATGGGTCATTCTTGATACGTCACCCACTGCGTATATTCTCCACACACTCCGAAAGTCTTTATGCACCTTTTACATTCTCCAAAAATCCCCAACGTATCAAGTGTAACAATTTCTGTGTCACTTTGTCTGAGATTATTCACTCCAAATGTATCCAGATCCATAACCAGATTCTCGAAAGACGGACACTCTTTCGAAGACCCCTTTCCTTCCTTTAGGCCAACCAGGATAATTTTCCGTCAAGTCCAAGGAGTGGTCTGTTATTAACAAGAAATCCGTAAGACAACACTACTTAAACGTATTAAAATGAGTGAAAAGGGGAATCCGACTTTTCGTACAATTAGGGTTAACACTCGAAAGATTATTTACTCAATGACCAAGTAGCCCTCCTGTTTTTTTCAAACACTTATGGTTTTATAAGACAGACCTAGGAATGTCTCTTGGAGGACAGTAGGTCGAGAGACGGGTGACGACGAGCCCTGAGAAGAGGGTGGTGTTTAGGGTTTAACAGTTGGGACGTCGCCGAAAGGACAAGGTGGGGTGACAGGGTCTGGTTGGCAATGTGGTTTCTTGTTCTAATAGCTGGATTTCGTTGTCCCTCCTTCTGTGGGTGGGACCGTAGGGGGCAAGGTCCTTGTGGAAAAGAGGCGGGACAGGTGGTTCACGGGGACCAGGGGGTACAGGGGTAGCAAGCCGGACGAGTGGTCGAAGTGGGCCCCAACCAGGTTTCCTACGACCGGGTCCCTCATGTAGGTGTCGTAGAAGGTTCAAACGAGGTTCGACCACTCAAAGATTGAACCGTACTCAACGATCTTGACTACTTCACGACATGGTAACCTCCCGGAATAGGGATCTTTCTAAGGTAACCCAGGTTAGACTAGATAAGGAATCAGGTGACTTTCTAGTCCTTTGATCGAACTTGTCAGAAGTAAGAATTCCTTGAAAGTCTAGTGGTTTTGACATATCAGTTCGAACTTTTAAAAGTCCATCTAATAAACAAAGAAGAAAGACGGGTTATCCACACGAAGGGGGACCCTACCTGGACTGGGTAAATGTCCCCGATAGACCGGGTTAGGACTCAGTTGGGAAAATGGGAAACGGACGGTGATCAGTGGGAGAGGATTTGGGAGCAGGACCCTGTGGAGACGTAGACCGTTACCACGTCGTCGTCGACGTTGCGAGTCCATCCAAGTCCTCTCCTGGTCCACTCGATTCCCAATCCTCCAAGACTTGGTTAAAGGTCACTTCCCCTATTTTACTGTGACAAATGATTATATAGGATCGTTCTGATCTAACCCTTAAGGACACTTCTGTCAACCTTTCGGTCCACGTGGGACCGAAAAAACCCCCCTCTCACCCCATACAAACGGAGAAACCTCTCCTTCGACTCTTAGGAAGACTGTCTAAGTCGTATCCCTCACGGCTCTCATCTATGAGAGGGACCGAACACAACAACGAAGACGAACAGTACCCCTCATCCCCCACACAGTAGATCCTACCTGACAGTTATGTTTACTTATGGAGTCGGAAGGTTCCATGACAAGACCGTGAAACCTTTCCTCAAAGGTTTTCTTCGGATCTTAGTTAGTGGAACAATTCTTGACAAGCATCAAAGCACGTGTCACTTCGAGCCGGATCACCTCTTGACGAAGGGGAGGACACGAGACTTACTCTTGGAAGGAAGTACAGAGGTGTCGAGAAGTAGGAGGTCCGAGACCAAGGGTCCGTCGACGACAGTCGCAAGTCTGCTGAGGAGTCTCACACGGGTCGGCCAGTCCGGACGGCGTACACGTGGGGGTCGAGCTCGTGGCGGGGTCGGTCTCCTCGTCGAGGGGACACCCGGAGCGGTTTACCAAACCGAGTCTGCACGACGTCGTCGGGGACGGGAGGTACGGGTGGTTTCAGTAGTCACATCTACTTGACCTCATGGCTGTCACTCGTCCCGTCCGAGCGAGCGAGCGGTTCGGACCTGGACGTCACCGTGGGGCCAGTCCTGAGACGAAGGAGTAGAGTGCACCCAAATGCCGAAAATGAAACATCGTGAGAACACACTTCGACAAATCCCCGTGGGTCCGTAGACCACACCAGACGCAGTACTACCTTCCTTGAATTGGTCAGTCACCTCAGATGTACCAAACTTAGGTCCTACGTCATAACAGTCAGGATCTTTCAGAAAAAAACATTCTATACACTTACTTCACAACCACAGAAGTGGTTTTCCACCGTGGAATTCCCAAGACTCCTTTATTTACATATCTGGGAATACATGTCTGGACACATATTTGTTGAAAACATGTTTGTATATCCTATCGAAAAAACTTTAATATGTCGACATGTATTTTCATCGACCATAATCCATTCGGACACAGTTGTAAAACCTAAAAAAAAAGTGAACATGTCAAGCCCGACAAAGAAAACCAACTAATTTCAACGTATACGGTACACACACTTACTTCGTTTACCGTGACAACACAAAGAAAGAAGGACTTAGGGAAGAAGAAGTCATCCAAGAACTCCCTTTAATGGAACTCAAAAAAGACATTCTGAGTACCTGGACTTGAGACGAACCCTCCTCCTTCGGTACCGGGAAAGAACTCGGAATTACTGGGGTTACCCATTCAAATCTGACTCGACTGGGATATCCATCAGAACACCGATTATAGTCTACTATTACACATTAAAGATTTTACTTTGGGTTGATTTCTTTTATTAAATAACCCAGTAGTCCATATACCAGTAAACAGTACAAATGACCCCGTTTTCAGTTGCCAACCGAAGGACAAGAGGTTCAGTCTCAGGGGTTATCCCTTTTTACCTCGGAATCTTAAGGCTAAGTAAGGTCTTAACAAAGGCATATCTTGAAGGGAGTTCTGAGACCACGGACACAATTGAAGAAGACACAAGAATGAGGAGGCGAGACTATAAGACACCTGACATCGACGTATGCGTTGTGACCCCTTCTCCTAAGATGCGCTCATTGATGCCGGACCTCGGGGGAAAGGACTGACTTCCGAAGTAAGGAGGGTCAGGTTCCACCGTCTGGAGTTCGAGCTGACTCGAGTCGGTCAGAGAGTCGAGAAGGGTAAATCCCGGGAGTTGAGATCAAACTGAAGTATCATCTCCGAGTTTGTTACTCTGGTAAGACTAAGTGTTCACTTCAATCGTTCTACTGACCTAAAACTGATTTTACAATTTTTTTGTCGGATTCCCAAGCCCCACGTCGGATAATTGGACCTCGACGGGTGAGACGGGACACGAAGGTTCTTGTTTATTGTCCAGCGAAAAGTTGTTTTGGACCGAAACACCTAACTCGTACTCCAGACAGAGAAGTATCATGAAGTTGAACTCATGAAGTTGAAGTCGGGAGGGAGGGACGTCACCCTAGACTCACTTAGTTGAAGTCTTTATTCGGGACAAATCTTAAGAGTGTTTACGGAACAAAGTATTTGTTTCTTAGACCTTTTGTCAGAGTTCGTTGTCCCCGTCTTGTCTTTGCACCTAGGTCGAGGTAGGACACACAGGAAAGTGGAGGAAAGGAAAGTGTAACTTGGCTGTCAGGTCCCACATTTCACCCCTCCCAACCAAACTTCGACGATCACTCCTTAAGGAAAAATCCGATCTTCGATTATGCTGTCTGTACTTGTTTACATCCGTGGTTCGTTTCCCGTTTCGGTCATCGACCACTCTACCTCAGTCTTCTTTTATTTCCTTACAACGATTCTTATCGTGTCGTCTTCGATTTACGTATCTAGAATTTCGATAAAACCACTTACTCTCATCTCCGTTTTTTCCTTCACTTATGTCAGAAGTCTTTGATTCTCGGTCGATACCTCATTTTCCTCTTGTACTGTACTACAGAGTCGATTATTCGGTAGAATGTCCCTCGTTGAGACCCCTCAGATCGTCCGTACTCTTCGAATCTTCGTTAGTTTCGACCTTCCTACACGTTTCGGAGGAGTTTCATCTTGTCGCCTCCCGATCTCTCTTAGAACACCTTCAACTCCCCAGTCCATTCTTTCTTGTAACGGAGACGGGGATTCCTTCGTCAACTCGTTGGTCATGAAACTTTGTCATTATTAGTTACTCTTCATCCCCCCTTTTATCCTTTCATGTCCTTGAAGGCACGATCAGGTCACCAATTTTGAGGTATGAGGGTCACTTCCCCGGGACCCAAGTTAAGGAACAGTCCGTTGATTCTAGGGCACACGACACTCCGTGTTACTTTTTTTTATTTCGATTTTAAAAAAAATACCCCTTCATGTCGGTCCAGAAGAATATCCTCTATAGAATATTCTGTCGGAGTTCTATCTTTCAGTCCAGGTGACCGGATGTTTACTTTCCCTATTTGAGGTCCTTACTTCTATTGTATGACCTCAATTTGTCTGAGAAGTTATAAGATGCGGGAAATGATTGTCGACCAAGTTCTTACCCATACTCTGTGTCTCCTTGACCGACACGTCGAAGACCCTTTACCGAAGTGGTTTTCAATTCTGAGTCGGGAGAAATCGTAGGAGATCTATCACCATATTTCGGGTTCCGATATTTCTATAAGAAGTTGACACTTCCCGCGGTAGACGGGTCGTTTCGTCACTTGTCCTACCGCAGTACCTTTCTTAGACCTAGCAGTCAGATGGTCGATCGGGTAGACTCGAGGTCTGTTGAATACACTCTCTGGTTCAAAAGAAGGTAAAGTCGGTCAATTCACTAACAGACGATAATTTGTGTCGAATTATGAAAACCGCTGGACTACGGTTCTTGGCTGAGTGACCTTTTCTGGGACTATGACCCCTTCTAACTTTCACCCTCTTCCCCTACTGTCCTACTCTACCAACTTACCGTAGTGGTTGTGTTACCTGTACTTAAACTCATCCGAGGTCCTCGACCACTACCTGTCCCTTCGGACCGCACGATGTCAGGTACCCCAGCGTCCCGCAGTCTGTGTTGACTCGACTGGACTTTGTGTCGATTTTCGTAAGCTTTTCTTTTTACCTTTAAGTTCGGTACAGCACTGTCAGTTTGTTGGGATCAGTACCTCAAGTCCTTCTCTTTCGAAACGGGAGGAACCACCGGGATGGGGTCCGTCGTTAGGTTTGTGTTTTGACATGGAGAGGGTCTTGAGGGTTCAGACTCGGGTCTTTCCTCCATCCCATTACGAGAAGAGTTTGTGGTCCCCCGGTGACTACCCCCTTCCCCTTCCACACCTTCCTACCTTCATTTCGGGTAAGTTTCGTTTAGGACTTCGGAACCTTGCTTGGGTCTAAAGTTGCAGAATTGTAAGGCCGTAAAGTAACGGGTTACTTTCACTTAAACTCCTAAGGAGTTTTGGGTTATATTCGAGACGGACCTTTTATTTGGAACGACCTTTAGGGTATAGAGTCTTTCGGTCACAGAGAGACTTTTCGGTCTCATTTGAGATTTAATACCGGAGATAGTACTTACATGGTCACTATAGTTCTAGATGTGGGAGGTTTCACTCATCCTATGGTCCGGACTCTCCGAATAGAGGACCCAGACCCCTGTCACAATTCGGGTTCGACATCCTTCTGATACTCTCCCTTTTTTACAGTGATTCTATTGTTCTCATTGTCGAGGACCTTTTCCGACTCATACACCTATTAGGGTGTAGGAGTGACGAGTGTCGTACGATCTTCGAGATCAAGTGGAGTAGATTTTAGTTTGAGACAGAAGGACATTTAGACAAAGGGAACCACTGAAAGAGTACCTGGTGGGAAGAGATAGTAGGTACGTTAGGTATTAATATATTAGAAACTGAAGAGAGACGTTTGTCGTCCGGTCAACGGTCCAAATCCAGAGAGGACATGCGGGTGTGGGACAGAGGGTATAAGAGTGATTAGGTGAGGTTGTGTGTCTAAAAGCGGTCAGTTAAAAGGTGATAGTACTTTTTGGGAAATTTAAGGGAATAATTGGAAATTACTACAGGAAGCATGGGAGAGATCGTTAGGACTGGGGTAATGAAGAATATTGGATGGGAGGAAGGGTGGAGGTATATTTGTGTGTCCACAGGGGTGTTTGAACGAGACTAGTCTGACCACCGGAGTGAACGTGACCCGATGGAGGTACGAAAGTAGGTCCAATACACCAACCCCGGTCCTGACGGTACCCTCAAGTTCTTCCCGACCCAATACCGTTTCCTCTGTCACCGTGCGTCGACCGTCGTGTCAAGTCGAGTTGTGAGTCGGGTTGTGACTATGGGTCGGCACGAGATTGATTTCCTCTCCTTGGTCACTTTGTTGTCGGTTGTAAGTGGTGCATGTATAGTCTGTGACCCGATTATTCGTAAAATATTCGTGGTAGAGAATTATGATTCTTAGAGGTAAGATCTTCCACAATAATGATAGAGGTACAATGTACTCCTTTGACTGTGTCTCTAGTTCATTAAATACGTCTCAAGCTGTCGATTAATTTCCACCCGAACGGTGAGTTTCGGGCTACACAGACCAGTCTCATAAAAAGACTGGGTGGTAGAGGGTTCACCCGATCTGAACGTCCCTTATTAGTGAATTGAATGCAGTCCAGGAAGGAAAGAGGTCATAGTAATCTCTTTCCGGTGAACTTTCCTGGTGTAGGTCAACCTTCGTAAAGAGTCCTGATTGGTAGTCCACTTTACGACGTCAGTATAAAAATGGGTAGAGTGTAAGTTCTGGTTCGAGGGTTCATGGAGAAGACGTCGAGGGTGATATGTATTGGTAGGCGTAAGTTAGGTAGAGTATTGTTTAAGACTGTTACTGTGTACTTGACATGTATCAGTCGACCGGATGGTCCAGGAAATACGTCGAGTTGTATATTCCACTGTGGTTCAATTCTGTTCACTTCAAGGTTAAACCCATGAAGGTAGAGGGAGGGACATAGGACTAGGTCACGGACAGTTTGGGTCCTCCCCGAACCTCAGTCCACAAACTAGCACCTCTTTCGACGATCCCAACCGGGTCGTCTACCCCTTCCCCTACCGTAGTGAAGAAGTGTTAGACTTACTGTAGGAGCAGGAGGTTGCATACCAGAAATGGGTGAAAAACTCCTAACACAAAGTGTCTGTCTGGGGTGTGGTCTCGTGACATACCTTCCTTTTTTTCTTGTAAGTCACATTTATTAGTGGATCGAAGATGGATGGATCCACGGTGAAAGACAAATCTCAATCGTAAGGTCAAGAATTCTCAGTTTCGGGATGTTGTCTGTTCCAAGGGATAGGGGTCAGTTTCGGGTCTCCGAAATCGAAGGGGACTTCACACCGTGCGACCTCGGAAGTGTCTCTTTCGCCTTCTGAAGTCTCAATACACCAAGGGGTACGAGGTCTCGGTTAAATACTTTCAGTTCCTTTTTTTATGTTTACTCTTCATACTACTCTGATTAAATTTTTATTTTCCTCTTTCGTATCTGAACAATGTCTCTTTATGGGACTTTATTAACTAACCTTTAACTAAGGATGTTTACGTTACAGTCAATGTCTTATGATCAAAAATAACCCGGATACTTGGTAGTCACCAATGACCATTCTTTGCATCCTATAGGAAGGAATCGGTATGATCCTTTTGATAGTTCTCTCATAAAGGAATAGGTTTTCCAAATCCCCCCGGAGTCATGGGTCACTTCGGGTTATGCTACGATGTAAAACACAAACGGTTCTCCTTTTACTTAATTGTTCTCTTGGAGTCTCGTTAGACATAACAGTCGGGAGGGTTGAACTTTTCCACAAATCCCGAGAAGGACGAGGTTCAACCGTACCACAGTGAAAGACAAAACTAAATCTAAATTCTTCTGTAACTTTCCAAGATTGGTTCGTTCGTAAAGGACTACGGATTAAAGATATTGATAGAATTCTTAATGAGTAATCTTCTTTCGAGTATCCCTTTTCTTCCATGGTGTACGGTAGTATGAATGATAAATTTAAGAAACTATTCTAAAAACACTTAGAAGTACGTCTTTAGGAGGTGGCACCAGGACCTCATTCCGTCGTGGTGACCCCTGCACATTAGCCCGTTGACCGGGAACCCAAACCACATTGATCTTGTGTCTCCCTCGTCTCCGACGAATGAAGAATCTTACGAAGTACACACTTGTGTTGAGTTGGGAGGTAGTTGGGTCTCTAGTCTGTACCTATTGGAGATAGAACTCCCTCTTCCACGGGAGTTATACCGGAACGTCTACTATCCTTAATTAAATAAAAGTAGAGGTTTTTGTCTAATACAATTATTCGAGATCGTCCATAATAAAAACCTATCAGACGAAATTCAGGATGTCATTATTATGGGAGAGGTGATTCTGAATGTAGGAGTGATCAAAGTCTATCAGGGTCTAGAAAAGGTTGTCCAGTAGTTTTAAGGTCGCCACTACCCGTCTCTACCCATGTGTCACTCCGTGGAATATCTATTATAGGTTGAGGAGTTACCTCTAGACTAGTTAGAATAAATTGTGTATCTATGTCCCCTATATCTGAGATGTCTTTATCTTCTTTTTGTCATACAATCAGACCTCGACACCTGTTCTGACAGTCAGACTGAGTTGTCGGGGAGTGGACCCTGAGTTTTAGTCTCTGAGATTTGACCTTAGTACTCTTTCAGTCGGTTTTTTTTCTTTTACAAAGGATGGATTTATTCCATCTTGTACGTTTTTCACTTAATAGTCAATTCATTGTTTTGAGTTCGGTGTCAGGGATCAGTACGTTGATTAATGACTTTTTCGTACGACGTCACATTTATTGTATTCGAAATCTCAGTGTGTCTTACATAAGGGTCGAGACAGTGAAAGATCTGTACACAGGGATCCGCTAGAGTCAATTAAAGGGTCAACAAAATACTTGACATTCTTACATTTTGTGAAGATTATTATATTATTGAAGTTCTTAATTTTTTTTTAACAAATTTGTGTTGTAGATCGTTACAGTGTTAGGATTGACAAGTTAGTTATCCCGTCGATTCCAATGATTATTAATCCGCTCGATGTTGAAGAGTCCGAAGTCAACGGAGTGAATATTTTGTGCATTGAGTTTCGTGGTCAAAAACAGACAAAAGTTTACGGTCTTTATTGTCATGAAAGTTAATAATTAAAGTTTATCATTACAGAGTACAATACAGTCTAGAGTCAATACATGAGAATCTCTTTTGTCTATGTCGGGTCAGACGAGATTCAAGACGTCTTGTCGGATATCTTAAAGAGTCTACCTAATTAAGACACTCTCGTCTGACTCCTGCATGAGAGAACTTGGTGGTATGTTGTGTCTCGAATTCCCTATCAGATCAAGTATGGTTCATTGACTTTGTTCGTTAAACTATTAGTAGTAGTTTGAAGTCTCGTTTTTTCCTACAATCGTTAGTTCTTGTTGGGAAATAAAATAGTTCTTTCGTTCCGGGTGATAATAGACTCTATTCTCGTGTTGGTCTCAATCTTGACTACAGACGGTCTGAGTGTTAGGTTACAACAAAGGTAATGTTCCGAAGTTTAAGTTTGAGTCCGTGGTAAATTAGTCAATGGATAAAGGAAGGTGGTGCAGTTACTCCAGTAGACGACACCGCAGTGATGCGTCCCAGTGTAGCCGTAATACCTAAAACATGAGTCGGTCTTACGAGAAGTGTCAAAGTCGTAGGTCGAGTGAGACTCCCGTGACTTACCCGTGTCTTCTGTTGTTGACCAGTCTCTCGTTTTTTTTTTTTTTTTAGATTTTCATAGACAACTACATGGGTCTATTCAGATCTATTCACGTTTAAATAAAGATTTCTGGTAATAGGATCTACTCTGTCCGAAACTCATCCTTCATGAATTTTAGATTTCTCCATTAATTTAATTTTACAGTATACCCACCCGGGATTAGGTTATACTGAGTACAGGGGGGAATGTTCAAACCTTGTGTCTGTGTGTCTCCCTCCTAGTGTACTTTTGTGTCCTCTTCTGTCGGTAAATATTCGGTTTCTGTCTCCGGAGTCTTCTTTGGTCATGCCGAGTATAGAACTACAGTTTATAGGTCCGAGGTCTTAGTTCTCTTAATTTAAGGTGGGTGAGATGTCATGAAATGATGTCGTCGGTATCGTTTTTATGTCTTTCTTCCGAGGTTGAGTTTGTAATACTCTACTATTATTCTTTCTAGAAACCCCGTCCTGTCGAATTCAGATACGGTCAGACCTCGAGATCTTATAATCTACAATTTTCTTTAAGAGTTAGGAGTTAATATACTGAATCTTCCTCGTAAACTATCTTAGCTAGTGAATGGTTAGACTTTGTGAAAGAAATTAACCGAAAGTCCTAAGATTTGAAAAGACTAAAAGAAAGAACTGACTCTTCAAAATAAACGACTAAGAAGGGTAGAGGACCGGAGATTAGTAACACTCTCCCACCTCCTTCCATAGTGTTTCGAGTTAGGAACTTTGAGAAAAGATAAATATGAGGTAAAGAGTCGATTCACTAGAGTCGATTCGAGTACCGAAATTTTAACTATTGGTTATTTAAATATGGACGTCGTTCTAGAAAGGAGTTTACGGATAAACTGTCATTGTAGACCTACAGATTGAACTCACAATGACCGTAGAATTTGACTTATAGACTAGAAGGGGAGGGAAGGTTTGGATAAGATGTGAATTTAGGATGGTAAAATCAGTGCTCTCAGGTAAAAGATCGAGTATTGTTTTTGAGTGGTAGTGGAGAAAGAGAGTGTTGGGTGTAGGTCAAATCGACATTAAGGATGGTTGATAAAGGTTTTAGAAAGGTGTCATTGATGAGGTGTAGAGGTGATAATGTTGAGATTCTTTGTTAGTAAAGAACTGATCTAATAACATTATTGGAGAATTTACCCGAGACACAAAAAGGAGAATTGGGTAAAGTCAGACAAAAGTTGTTTGTCGGTCTGACTAAGGTAATTTTGGACTTAGTTAAAATAAGGTGTCTGTCCTTGGGTTGGTAGAAGACGTTTCATCTTCATACATACCGGGATACGATACTGAAGCAAAGAATGATGAGAAGATGAACGAGTGAGACGACCAGAAGTTTGTTCGTTTCCGTGTGCGATGGACAGAACGTGAACCTACAAGGGAGATGTACTTTAGGGAAGAAGTTGTATAAGTAAACCAAGTGAGGAAGAACAGTGGAGTCACTTTTAAAGAGACTAGTTGGATGAATCTTGGTGTTGGCAAGGTGGTCGTGAGAGGGAGGAGAAAGGGATCAATTGAAAGACAGGAATCAAATAGGATTATATTATATGACATAATCACGTCGTCCATCGTGAGTCTGAGTATTATATGATATTAGTGAGTAATTAAACAAACGATGAAGGGGTAAGCTTATATTTCGGTCCTTAAAAACGGGGGAGAAGGTAAAGGTTTATCCTTTTCCTCATGTAGTTGCGACATATAACAGTGGGACGAATAAATTGAAAATACGTCTCATGTAGTACTCTTTGCGACCCGACCTCTTTCGTGTTTGACCTTAGTTCTAACGGCCCTCTTTATAGTTATTGGAGTCTATACGTCTGCTGTGGTGGGGGTACCGTTTTTCACTTCTTCTTGATTTCTCAGGGAACTACTTTTACTTTCTCCTCTCACTTTTTCAACCGAATGTCGAGTTGTAAGTCTTTTGCTTCTAATACCGTAGACCAGGATAGTGAAGTACCGTTTACCTACCTTTTGTCACCGATTGAAATAAAAAGACCCGACGTTTTAGTGACGTTTACCACTGACATCGGTACTTTGATTTTCTACGAATGAGGAACCTTCCTTTCAATACTGGTTGGATCTGTCGTATAATTTTTCGTCTTTGTAATGAAACGGTTGTTTCCAGGTAGATCACTTCTGAGAACTCTCAGGGAACCTGACGTTCCTCTAGGTTGGTCAGGTAGGATTTCCTCTAGTCAGGACCCACAAGCAACCTTCCTGACTACAACTTCGACTTTGAGGTTATGAAACCGGTGGACTACACTTCTCGACTGAGTAAACTTTTCTGGGACTACGACCCTCCCTAACTCCCGTCCTCCTCTTCCCCTGCTGTCTCCTACTCTACCGACCTACCGTAGTGACTGAGCTACCTGTACCCAAACCCACCTGAGGCTCTCAACCACTACCTGTCCCTCCGGACCGTACGTCGTCAAGTACCTCAGTGTTTCTCGACCTGTACTGACTCACTGACTTGAAGGTAAAGGGGACTTTCGGATTTTGTTACCACCGGGTACCCTCCACGAGATATTTAGACACGACTTACTTATTTTTGTCTACTATATTCGTCGGTAGATGAAGTACGTTCGTATTCGAAATCAAGGTATAGTGAGGTCTCCCCTTTATTTCGGTGTTTTCATCAGACTCTACCTGAGAACAAGATGAGACAGTCAGTAATGTTACAGTAACATAATGAGGTTAATCGAGACCCTCTTCGGTCCGTTTAAGGTTTACAGTCACAGGTGTATGGTGTTAGGTGAGAGGTGGGATCAGGGAAGTTGTTGGATGGGGTATATGAAAGAAGTGAATGTCACCGACATTCTAATTACGGAGGAAATAGGAAGAAGAATTTCGGTTACAACCCCCCAAACGACAAGTTCGCTTATGGTTTCGGAAGGTCGAGTAAAAGTTAATAGAAGAATACAGGGTTCCCAAAGTCCTGTAGGTTTTGTTAGTTCTAGTTCAATGTGCAAGACCGGTGACTTTTTAACTTTTATTTTTTTAGAAAAAGTTTCTAGTAATTTCTGGACGTTTACGTCCTCTACATTCTCTGCGTTCAAGCTAGGGACCCATCCCTTCCAGGGGACCTCCTCCTTTACCGTTGGGTGAGGTCGTAAGAACGGACTTTTTAGGATACCTGTCTTCTCGGATCACCCGATGTCAGGTATCCCAGTGTTTCTCAGCCTGTGTTGACTTCACTAAATCGTGCGTATATATATGTGTGTGTGTACTTCAATTCCAAAGGTTTCTAAATACGGCCTCAGTGAGACGTCACATACGAAACAAAAGACAATCACGTAGCTCTCTACACAGATCTAGATCTATGTGATCGTCTTTTTATTAAACCTTACTTCGATGTTTGGTCCATTATTGGACTTAGGGATTTTTTCAAGTCTTTCTAAATTTTGTCATTCTTAAGATTTTCTTTTTTCAATAGGTCAATCGTATAAAAAAACAGTTGAAAGAACTCGATATTAAATATTTTTTATTTATCGTGGGTACAATTCGTATGTTAAACTACTGTTTACATATGTGGCTACATTGGTGGTATCGTTGACTCTAAACCTTGTAAAGGTAGTAGAGGTTTTCAAGGGAACATAGGGAAACGTTAGTTAGAGGGAAAGTTAGGGGTCAGTGGGTGACGAGACAGTGCTATCCAATTTAACGTAAAAATTCTTAAAACATATTTACCTTTGTATGTTTTACATGAGAACACGGGCTGAGAAAAGTAAATCGTTTAAGGATTATCAGTGGGTACTTACTGAAGATTGGATATTAAGATATTTATCGATTTAATAATTAAATTACATTCCCACCTTATTTTTATGAAAGTTTGTACTTCTTTTGTTCTTGTTAAATGGATAGTAAGTGAGAAAAAGTAATTCAAAGATTTATTACATGAAATCGTTTTGTACTTTTATTGGGTTTTTTCCATTTTGTTGTTGAGATTCTTTGTCCCCTAGGATATGTGTTAGAGTCGGTACGTTTTTTAGACCTTGATGTGACAGGTCATGTCTGAGGTGATCGGTGGACCCCGATAAGTTTAAATTTAATTTTACTATTTTAAATTTTAAGGTATTGAGTTAACGTGGTCCGTGTGTTTCAGGAGTTATCGGTGACATAAGTTTGTAGACCTTTTTATGACTAACTATCCGTAAACTAGATGACCTTGTAAACTTTTGATAATCGTTTGTCTTTTCATTTGTTTTATTCTTGGTTAATAATTGAGTTACTTTTGTTTAAATTTTTCGTCTAAAGTTCTCTTTTCTTTAGTTCAGTATCATGTCATGAATAGAGTCGTGACTTGTTCAATGTGTCAGTAATATATTATTGTATTTGGTACTGACTACTCAATTGATTTTTAATACTATAAAGAAAATTTTTTATCCTCTTCTCTATACTTCATGCTCTCGATTAAAGGATGGTATTGTACTTTGGTTATCTACCATAAATTTTAATTAATTGGTACTTTGTCATTATATTCGTATTGTAAAATTTTATACTTCATCTTCTTTGTCAACTTCTGAACTGTCGTGAACGGTTACCCCTTACTGTCATCTCTACCTTTGTCTCATCGTCTAATGACGTTAAATACGAATCGGAAAAAAAAAAAATTTCCAACATAGTACACCGAACACCAGGAACTGGTTCCTAACTTAGGTGAGGGATTCGTCACTTTCGTACCTCGAAGTGACCTGGTGGTTTCTTAAGGGGATACTAATCGGAAAATATTGTAAAATGAAATTTATTTTTCTTTTCTTCTTTTCCGTACTCACCCTCAGTCCTTTGGACTCCAGATCGAGACTTAGACAGTGTTGTCCCGTTGTAACATAGTTTCGGGAACTCAAGAGGACAAGAAGGAGAGGGAAGTTTACCCCCAGACCTGACGATGAGAGACTTAGGGAAGTTCAAGGTTGTAAAACGAGGTCACTCTTCCGTCCATTTTGAAAGGGAAGTGACACCATGGTTGAGGTTCGAGGTATCGGGGATTTCCTTGTCGTGGGTCACTTCTCTACTATGTGGTCCTGCCACCGAGGTCTTGTGAGTGGACGTTACTGGACTGCCGGAGATGGAAAGGGTAGGAACCGTGGAAGTTACTATGGACCCTCTAGGTCTTCGACGTTCTAATTCCTCTCTTTTCTTTTTCGACCGATATTTAGACTCGTCTAATTTGTCTTACTAAATTCATAAGTTTTAAATCCTCTAGGTTTGGGTTAGAAGGAACATTCACTTACACATTTCGAATGAAAATGATTCGTAGATGATTTGTGGTCGACGTTCGAAGAATATATGAAATAGAGTGAGTTTTATGGATCGTTCAGACACTTATTCCTATAATCAACTCCAAGTGTCTCCAATTCACCAAACGGGTTTCAGTGTCAGGTTTATTTAGTCTAAAATTAGGTACAGAACCCCTGTGTTTAGGTGTTAAGATGGAATCATAGAAAGTTATAAAAGGGTGAAAGGTCATTCAACTCGGAGGTGTGTTTAAGGAATGATATCTATTATTGACCTAATACTATAAGTGTTCACTATTTAGGACTCTGGAGACGTTTAGGAGGTTAAGTGTTTTTAAAGACGTCAGTAAGAATTCGTTCGTGTATTCTTAACGTATATTTTGTTAAATCTTACGTCTATAAATTCGGGGTAGGGACGTTTAAGACGAGACGTTCTCGGTTTCAGCCTAAGTCTATGACTAGACATAAAGTTTTCCGAGGTTCCTACTGAGACTATACACAGGAGTCAACTTTTATTGGTGAGTCAACGGGCCCTTTACGTTATTTCATTTTGAAGTGTATTCAGTGTCACATACATTTGATTGTAGTTTTGGTTTAGACATCGTGAGTACTGAGTTTAAGTATTTGATGTCAATATTCGAGAATTCTCAGACAATGCTCGTGTACATTTTAGACTTTGATGGTTCCCGGTACCATGACATACCGGTTATGGCTTAATAGACGTATTTGTCTGTCCCTATATCAGCGTCGAATAGTTTGGTAGTAAATTTTGATCAGAAACGACCCCTTAAGGGACCGTCAGATCACCAATACTGAGAGGTGAAACTTACGGTTTCCGGGTCCAAAGTAGGGTCCAGATCCTTGATTCTAGGATGTTCGACACGGTGTACCGGTTTCCTTTTTTTGTTGTTGTTGATAGAAAACACCATTCGTATAGACTATAATGTCTTTATATGAAGTGTAATTTATTTGGTGTTCCTTTTTCTTACTTGAGTCCTCCATAAATCTCAAGTTGAAAAGGTAAGCTCTTGGACGAGTTTTCGAGGAGGGATGAGGAGTGAAGTATTATTTATTGTAATGGAGGAGATTTTGACCCTGATCACTCGTGTGGTCTAGAACTAAAGATTCATGGATAGAGGTTGTTTTCCTTCCTGTCTTCGCCAAGGAACGTCCCGACCCCGTCCCTTTTATATTCTATTCGGACCCTGGAGGGACCACCAGGTCCCCGTTTCTGAGATGTGAAGGTTATTAAGTCCCCCGGATCCAAGTTAGAGACCAGTCCTTTGATCTAAGACGTAAGACGTTGATTCTGGACCGTGTCACGTTATTTATTTTATTATAAAGGAAATTATAATTTGACTCTTTTTTCTCGTTCTCGAAAGATTGACACCGTCGACTTGTACCACCTCTTTAAATAACTCCGGGGCTGTGTGTTTTTTTCGTTCAATTGAATTCGAAAAGAATTTTCCCTTTATAAATTTTAATGTAATTTGATAAATTTATAAAATTTAATGTGACTTGATAATTTTACACCGTTGACTTAAAGTGGGTTATTTTTGTCCGGTACGAAATGTATATACTTAAAGTCTAATGTTGAGTCTTAACTCTTTTTCTTTTTTATATAGAAGTTTAGTGTATTGACAAACTAAAATTCTTGACCTATGATTGGATGAAGTTTAAGATTACGGAAATCTTCAATTTCGTCTATATACACGCACAGGTATATGTATGTATGTATGTGTGTGTGTGTGTATATATACTGTTCTCAGGATCCCTGAGATCGTTCCACTTTGTATTCGGGGTGTTAAAGACTTCGTGACATGTAGGTGAGACGTCCGGTTAGAGACTGATACACTTTGTAGTCAAAGGAAGGTTGTAGTGACCAATTAACCAATCAACCACCAAGTCGATGATGAACTTGTAGAGGTCTGTGTCATTGATTAATGGAGTTCTCCATGATAAGGTAAAAATCCGTGGAAATAACAATTTTTTCTAGAAGGATTGTTGTCGTTGTTGTTGTTTTTGGTCTTTAGTTAGAGAAATATTAATAATCTACCAAGATTAAAACATATGGTAAGGGGTCTCTTAGTGTCTATTACTCAGGAGGTAGTGTTTCGTCGGAAAATTTTTTGTAAAACTCCCGTCAGTAAAATTAGGTCGATTTGTGTGGATGATCATACGGATGCATTGAACCAAAGACCTCTTTCAGTTTTCCCTTCCTTTTTGTCCGTCTCCCGTGTCTACCTTTTGTTTCGTGGTACTTTTTTTCCTTCTTTTTTTGGACTTTTCCAGTTTTCTCTGACTTTATTTACTTCCAAAACTCCTTTTCTGTTCTTTTCTCTCCCCAATATGGTTCTCCGCGGTATTGTAGAGAAGTCCTTTCTCCAATGAGAGACTTGACTGTTTTGACTGATAGTTATTCTGACACTTTGGTCTACTTTAATTCGTCACCAGGTCTATACGGGTTCACAGGAGTAAGAACAATATATGTGACCGTACCTCAGGATGTTTCCATGCACAAAATTACCATGGATTGGTCTTCCTTTTTCAGTGACTTTTATGGTGGTCCTGTGACCAGCGAGGAATGAAGTCTGAGACATTATGCCTTTATACTTACGTGAAGTGTTGAGTAACGCATTGAGTGACAAATCTCCCTTTTGTTTACGGATGTGATTTTCTCAAAAATTTACAAGACGGTTCCGTGACCCCCGTAAGACTAAAAGTTCTGTTTGTCGTTAAGAGTCATAGACAGTTGGATGATCTACGTTCTTCGAGTGTTAAAGTGGTAATCTAAGATGATGTGACGAAAGTTGTTATTGTCTAGGTTTAGAAACCTTTCGACCTAAAAAGTCTCTAATGATACCGTTTTTAATTCGTTGTGTGTTTTTAGTCCCACCTTTTTCTTTGTGTACACCGTCATAAGTTAGACTGAGGTTTCAAACTCTTCAATGTACCATGGATTGTCACAGGTATAGGGCATTTATTGACATCGACATTCCAGTATTTATTAACAAACCGAGATTGATAATTTCCTTGTCTTGGTAATCCAATGAAGAGAACCGGACCACGTGACGTTTTTTAATGACCTTTGTTTTTTCGACAGTCCTTTATTAATGATTCTGTGACTCCCACACTTGGATGACTCTGTGATTCCCGAACCCTTGGAGGTCGGATCTAAGTTTACAGTACTTTAAGTCTTGGAATAGAAGAATCGACGCCTCGGTTTTTCTTTTACAATGTGGTATAAAATGTACATAGAAAGTATGGGTTTACCTGAGGAGTAAACCCTCGGGATTTAGATAGTAGATAGATTCTTGAAAACTTCTGTTGAAGTAATTCGGAGTGTCTGTTCTTAATAGAAGATTTTTCCCAGACTAGTACAATAAGAAATAATTCTTCAAAGATTTACCGAGGGTCGATACATGTTCTATTTTAAGTTGAAGGAACCGTCTGTGTATTCTAGGAAGTATTAAGTCGAGGTTAGATGGAAAGGTTTAAGTCAAAGATGATGAGGGATAGGTGTCGATTCGAGTTTTATGTCCGACAAGGGGAGTCTCGACGGACTTTAACGGGAAATATAAGAGGTCGACTATTTTAAGATTGTTTGTAATTTTGGGTAGAATGACAGTGAAAGATACATTTCGAAAAAGACAGAATGGTCTGGAAGGGAATGGGGTAGGAGTCCACCTTTTTCATCAGGAAGGAAAGAGACACAAAAATGTTTGCTATAAAAATAAAGATACGTGACCAGAAGAGACAGAGGGGACGATCGGTTTCTCCAAGACCATCTAGTTTATACTCCGAACCGTATGTCTTTCAAGGTTTATTCAAGAAAAAGTTACTTACCTTCTTGACTGAAGAAGGACAGGAACCGGACATCCGGATTGAATGGACCTAGAATCGTGGAAACATAGACTACTGCGGTCCGTGTCACCAGTCCCACCACTTGAGCATCCGACGGTGGAGCCTTATATGGGGACGGTCCAATGACTCGTCGCAACTGAAGGGGTGTCTGCCTTTTGGGTGTTTGGGTTAAGCTCGTAGTGGGCAGAACCGTTGTAGTTTAGGATTTTGTAGTTATTTATATTTTTCTTCTTACAATAGGACCCTCGCAACTCTGAGTTCGTTAAGGAAAATGTAAGACCAACGGATGGGGAGATTTTGAATAAAGAGGTTGAAATCGTCAAAATAGAGATCCCATCTTGAATTCGTGTGTTTTAAGGGGGTACCGTTAAGTGTCATAAATTACCTAACAAACTACCTTTTTGAAATATGGAGATTAACAACAATATATGGATACGTGTCATAAATCTCGGGTTTATAATATGTTATTAACTAGATTTTTTTTGTAAAAAAAAGGGGATGTTTGGGACCCTTGACACACTGATTGTTCTCAAAAGAAAAGAATGTTAATCAACGTTTGTTTAAGTTTCGGTTTAAACACCGGGAAGAGATCTTCACATGTCTGGAACACTGTAATGAAAAGTATGGTTGAAAGAGAACCGTAGTTGAATAAGAAAGATGGAAGTGAAGGGAAACGTCGTTGAAGGAAATAGAACAGCTGAGAAATAAATATATAAAGTGACTCGGTTGTATTTAGATAAAACCTAGTCCTGTCCTATATGTATTTGTTTTGGGATCAAGTGAATCTCTCTTATAAGTAATTGGAAACTTTAGTCGTCTTAACCCTTAAGGGACCGCCGGGTCACCAATGTTGAGACGTGAAAGTGACGGTTCCGGGTCCAAATTAGGGACCATCCCCTTGATTTTAGGGTGTTCGTTGTGACACACCGGTTTTTGTGTGTGTGTGTGTGTGTGTGTGTGTGTGTGTGTTTGGGTCTTTTGTTGTCTTATCTTTATTTGTGTTAAGTTCTTAAATTCGAATCTTTTGTCTGTAAAGATTTGATCAAAAATGGTATACGGAAAGGATGAAAGTATTTTTAATGTGTGTGTGTTTTCCTTTTCTTTTTGTGTTTGTGTTTGGAAGAGGACCAGGAGGTGGTGGTGGTGGAAAACCTCATTACTCGAGGGACGCTTCGAATCGTTCTGCTCGGAATTCGTTGGGATCCACCACACGACACCGGAACAAGAAGACTCAGGCTCGGTAGATAATCCCTCCTTAGTGTCCGTATTTAGTCTTCGTCAAGGATGTTCCATTTTGTAGGTCTTACTTACGACGGGGTCGAGACTCTTCCTACGAAAGAAGATTCAGGATGATTGCAGTGATATGGGTGAAATTCAGTCTGAAATTTTCTCATTTTTAGGTAAGAGAGGTAGTGGGTCAGTTAAGCGGAGTAATGTCTCGTTTGTTGACTCCGGGTCTCTTCTTTACACTGGTTTTAGTGATGTTAGTCACAAGTGGTTAATCTGACGTTGAGTTGACGACTTGGGAAAAGTTGACGAACATGGGGCACATGGGGTTAGCTAAAATTTGTCGAGACTCGGGAACTCTGTCTTCTTGGTGTGTCGTTAGGTCCACCTCAGTTTTGATGGTGTCTACTGTTAAATGAAGGTCTGGGATAAGGGCCCTCGTTGTGAGACCCTTTCCCCCAGTGGTTTCGTCTCTGGTCCCTTCTTCCCCACACTTCTTTCTATGACTCCATGCACTCATTTAGTCCCGATTTCACTCCTCTATCCTAAGGCACGACGAGCGTCTTTTCTTTGACTTTCAAGTCTGTCTTCGGCTTGCGACCCTCCCCCACGGTTGATTCCACGTTTTCATACCTTGCGCCCGGGCCCGACTCCCCCCAGTCCCTTTCGCTCGGCTCCGACTCCCCTCCGGCCGTTGCGCCGGGGCCCGGACTGTGCAGACTCCCCTCAAGTCCGCCCTCGTTGCGGCGAAATCTCCTTCCGATCCTGCCTCGCAAGCTCGCAGGTAATGGAGCCGAAGCTAGAGGCGCTAGAATCGATCCCACGACGAGTACCACCGCTCAACGCCCCCTGAGTTGCCGGAGGTGTCTACGTCAAGGGGCGGAGGGTCAGCGGCCGTTTGGCCGGTGTTGGTGATCCTCGATGTCGTCACGCGTTCGCGCCATAAAGGACAAAGAGTGCTCTCAAGGCGCGAACCGAGTGGCGCTCTAAATGTTGCACTTGACCAAAGGAGGAGGAGAAGTCGGTTGGGGCGGGGCAGGGCGCTCGGTCACGCCACAGTATCTCGGGCGCCCTCACCCCCGGTCTCTCCGGCGGGGCCAGGAATGGAGGGGCTCGCGCGACTCCCAGCGCGCGGCGAGCCGGGGCGGGGCGGCCTGCACGGGAGTCACATCCCGAGTCGCGGGTCGCGGGCCGCGCACCACATACTCCTCGCTGAGGAGCGACGACTGGGCGTCGCTAGTCTGGGAGAAAGGGCTTTTCCCGTGGGGGTAGAAGGAGCGGTCGTGGCTGCCCACGACCCCGGGGAAAGTGACGACCCCTCTGTGGGGCCCCCTGACGAACCGGAGGACCCAACTACACCTCTGGGTAGAAGTCGGACAGAACAGGAGAACCCTTTTCTTTTATGAGGGAAAGGTAGTGAGTTTTGATAAAAATGCACAGACAAAACAAATGGGGGGTTGTGACTCATTTCACGCACCGTGTACCGCTCGGACGTCATTTACGCACGAACCTAATTAAGGGTTTCTTGGCCAGGAACTTTGTAACGAGATTTGACATAATTCCTATTAATTTATCGCCATGGAGATACGACACTTTATGATAAAGTCCGTAATTTTGCATCTAGACACACCAGAATTGACTTTCCTACAGGTTCTGTATCACAAAGTTCTTTTTTTACCATCGTTCTGACGTGGATGTAACACTAGGGTTAATACAATTTCAGGTCAAGTCAAGTCAACGAGTCAGCACAGGGTGGGAAACACTGGGGGACCCGACGTCGTACGGTCCGGAGGGACAGATGGTTGAGGACCACAAATAAGTTTGAGTACAGGTAACTTATCCACTACGGTAGGTTGGTAGTGTAGAGTAGAGTAGGTAGTCTTGTTCTGGGTTAAAGGGGGAGTCAGTCCGAGAGGGTAGTCCTTCGACGGTATTCGGAGAATAGAAAGAGGTAGTCTCCCGTGTGTCTGACTTTTGGTGTCAGTGTTTTTGGATTGGATAGATAGTATACCTGGTGTCGGAACAGATTGAGTTACTTTGATACTCGGTACGGAATATCCCGGTACGACACATCCCGGTGGGTTCTACCTGCCCAGTACCACCTCTCAAGACTGTTTTGCACTAGGTGACCTCTTCCCTTACCGTTTGGTGAAGTCATAAGAACAGAAGTGTTGGGGTACTTGTCATACTTTTCCGTTTTTCTATCCTGCGCCTTTCTACAATTTCAAGTCAAGTCAAGTCAGTGAGTCAGCACAGGCTGAGAAACGTCGGGGTACTTAGCGTCGTGCGGTCCGGAGGGACAGGTAGTGGTTGAGGACCTCACGTGAGTCTGAGTGCAGGTAGTTCAGTCACTACGGTAGGTCGGTAGAGTAGAAACCAGCAGGGGAAGAGGAGGACGGGGGTTAGGGAGGGTCGTAGTCTCAGAATAGGTTACTCAGATGAGAAACGTACTCCACCGGTTTCATGACCTCAAAGTCGAAATCGTAGTAAGGAAGGTTTCTTATGGGTCCTGACTAGAGGAAATCTTACCTGACCAACCTAGGGGAACGTCAGGTCCCATGAGAGTTCTCAGAAGAGGTTGTGGTGTCAAGTTTTCGTAGTTAAGAAGCCGCGAGTCGAAAGAAGTGTCAGGTTGAGAGTGTAGGTATACAAATATATCAACACGTACCAATTTACCAGACTTAATTTTCCATGTTAGAGTTTGTCACCTTACCTACGTTCCTTTTCACCTCTTTCGGAAAGTGAAGCATGAGACGTAATGACAAGTTAAAAAATTTTTTTCTAATTACATAGATACGTAATAAACACATTATTATTATTTTGAATTTTAAAGTTTTCCAAGGAGAAGGGGTCACAGAACGCGTCTCCTTCGGTCCTGCGGGTCTTCGACACACGACTAAAACTTTCGACGAAGGACTTTCTAGTTCCTTAAGAACAACTATCTAACTAACTAGGTAACCCTCAGGTGTCCGGTCCGAATTGGACGTCCGACCGGAGGTGAGTCGGGACCCTCCCTTCAAATAAATAGATTTAAAAATTCATTCTTATTAAGGTTGAACGGTCTCTGCGTTTTCCAAAATAGGGCGTATTCCCTTCCTTACCCCTTTCCTTTCGAAAATATCTTTCAGGGCTTCCTGAGTCTTCAAAGAAAGGAAAAAAAAAAAGAAATTGGAGTCAGAAAAGTATTTATTTAATTCCCCACTACTCCATTAATCTAGCACGTGGCAGATTACCTCCTCCCTTCCTCTCCTCTCCTTCAGGTCGACCTTACCCTATACTAGTTTCTAGTCAGAATTTCTGTCTATTTTAGTTTAGTCGTACGGAAACGATTGAATCTCATGAAGTCCTTAATTAACCGACTGTTATAGTTCCCGTACTACGAGACACTTCTCCAAGAGGAATCGTTTAGACAGTATCCTTCGGACGTCGATTCAATTGGTAAAGTAACTGGTTTCTGTGGGGTCCTGGGGGTGGAACCCCCGGGGTTCACAGTCCTGACACGGCTTCCCATTATAACTAGAGACAGTCCAGGACACCACCAAACCAGTGATTCAGTACAGGATGAGAACGCTGGGGTACGTGACGTCGGGTGGTCCGAGGAGACTGGTCTCCTAAAAGGTCCGTTCTTATGACCTCACCCAACTTTAAAGGAAGAGGTCCCCTAGAAGGGTTGGATCTTTAGTTTGAGTCCAGAGGACGGGACGTCCGTCTCTTCGGGAACCCGTCGGAGCCGGTCCGGAATTTCGAGCCGAAGAGTCTCGGTATCGACCGGGCCCAGACGACCTGTGATTGGTGTTGTCTTCCGGAAAAACGGGATCCCGATTTGATGATCCCGGAACCGTGACACAAAGAATTTTTTTTTTTTCCTTATTTTGTCTCCTTTATGTCTTTTCCGAAACAGAGAACGGTCCTGTGAGGTTCGTAAAACTTCATTGACGTCAAGAAGTTTACACGTCCACAAGAGACGAGAACGCAACGGGCGAGTCATATGAAAAGAGGGTGGGAAAGGAACGTGGTGGACGTAGATCTATCGAGAAGAAGTCGGAGTACCAGAAGGTCAGGTATGTGAGAGACTTTTCGAGAGGAACTTTGAATTCTGACCAACCTCTCGGCGGGTACCGACGGTTCCAAAAGTGGGGTAGTCTCGTTGTTGGAGAGATGAACAAATGAGGAGACTGACGGGTGGGTCGGGACTCGGGTACTCCTACATCTCGAGGTCGTGGTCGTACCCTTGTCGATGTCCGTCAGGAACTTTGTATAAATAATTTGTACATTTCCTAAGATTGTCAGTCCTTTCATTTTACCTTTATTTTTGTTCTGTCCCCTTTTTAAAAAAAATTCTTCTTCGAATCTTCTATACATTGAAAGGGGGATTTACTGGTAAATATCAAATAGATGTCTGTGTTATCATTCCATTCGATTTGTAGACACAGACCAACTACCGTCCTCTTTATTGTCCTATTACTATGTACTTTTTAGGTACAATGATGAAAAATTAACCGAAGTTTTAAGGGTCTATGTCCTTCTTTTTTATTTTTTAAGGGTCTGTGACACTGTCGTCTCCTACCCTTCGGGAGGTACTTCCTGCCCATAATCATAGTGATCACGCACTGCACAGAATGAAAAGCTTCCCTTTAGGAGCTCTTCCACGTGTAGATCCCGTCAGACTCATTGGAGGTCCTCTGTCACTTCCTGTCCCTTCGGGCCGTCAGGTACCCCGTGGCAACCTGTACTCTCTCGTTGACTTATTTTGTTAAGAAGAGATGTTTGTACAAGAGAGAATTTACGTTTTTTTCCTTTTATGTGTTTTCAACAGTGATTTTCAGACGGAGAAGACGGTAAGTTCACCCACTAAGGGACTAGACGTGTTATGTCAGATGAGTAAAGACAAGTCACACTTAATACTAGGTCCCTGACGCCATCCGTGACCCCTACGTTTCTGTCCTATACAAAATGGGGGGTCCTCTCCCCGTTTCCACACTCTTATGGGGTTTGAGTAATTATGTTCTGGGTCACTCGTCACGGTTCACAGTCTTCTCTATACCTGTTCGATGGAACACCCCAAGTTTCTTCCTTCACGAATGTAGACCAAACCCAGTCTTTTACCGAAACTTTCTCTGCACGGGTCCCTTTACCTCTACCTCTGCTTTCTTTCCCTTGTAAGGTCCGTCTACTCGTTTCCGTCCCGTCCCTTCGTGACACCCGAAGTCTTCCCGGTAATCCGACCTCGCTCGCATACCGATTCCCACAGAGTTCTTTCCTTTAATAAGGATTTGTGGTCGTATGTAGGACGAGTAGACTCTACCACGTATACCAGTCCCGCCCGTCAGTAAACCCCCGTTTCTCGTTTATCATGGAACGATTTTCTATTGAGTGAAAGGAGGGAATGAAAAGAAGACTTTTTTAACATTTTTATAGGTTTTTGAACATAATAAACAAGATTCATTCATACGAGTTTTAGTCTTCTTTACTTGACTACTCTTTAGAATAATTTTGGGATCTGATCTTTACAGTCAGATCAAATCGTTTTACCTCCGTCCAACCTCTTTATGTACATGAAGGTTTCGGAATCAGTATAAATTGACATCATACAATTATTTGTTTACATGTAAACTAATACTACAGTCGTTACCCTTCCATAGTTACATCTTAGTTTTTCATATCCTCTCGAAGATTTTATTGTCCTCCCTATTTCTTATACTAATCCGTCGTTTCATTACTCTTCTCTTTCTCCTTTATTATTTCATCGTATTTATTATTTGTATTTTATTTACTTTCCTTATTGTAGGTTATGTAGATAAGTATGTTATTTTTCTGACTTAAGGGGAGAGTTTTTGTCTTTAAACCCAAAAAAATTTTTAGATCGACCTAGAATTTTTTTTTTATTTAGATCGACCTAAAATCGTAATTTTTTGTGGATTGTTTCTTTCTAATTTTTATTTTCTTACTTTTATCTGTCTGTACATCTGTCAATTTCTGTACGGTCTATTTATTCTTCTTTTCTCGTAATAAGTATTATCCATTTTACAGACCTCTTCCTTTACCATTGGGTGAGGTCATAAGGAAGGACTTTTTCAGGTAACTGTCTCCTCGGACAACCCGACATCATGTACCCCAATGTACTGACTCGAACGCACGTACTTCCACCTCCCTCTACCCAACCATCGTTATTTGACCATCTTGATTTTTATTTTTCACCTTTATTGGGTGTATAGATAGTTGACTACTACCTACTTATTTTACACCATATAGGTATTTTACCTTATAACTCACTCACTCAATTTCAGGGAGTCAACACAGGTTGAGAATCGCTGGGGTACCTGATATACATCGGGTGGTCCGAAGAGACGGGTACCTTAAGAGGTCCGGTCTTATGACCTTACCCATCGGTAAGGGAAGAGGTCCCTAGAAGGACTGGACTCCTAACTTGGGTTCAGAGGACGTAACGTCCACCTAAGAAATGGTAGACTCGGTGGTCCCTTCTGGTTACCTTATAATAAGTCGTTATTATTCCTTACTTCATAACTAAGTACGATGTTATCCGTTTCGGAATTTTTGTGATATCACTCACTTTCTTCGGTCAGTGTTTTCTGGTAAACAACATCCTAAATAAAATAACCTTTATAGGTCTTGTCCTTTTAGATACCTCTGTCTTTCATCTAATCACCTCTAATCACCGACGGATCCTGAACCCCCACCCTACCCTTAACACCCAACTACTGACGATTACTCATCCCCTCTTTTCAATACTGGTTGGATCTATCGTATAAGTTTTCGTCTCTATAATGAAACGGTTGATTCCAGGCAGATCAGTTCCGATACCAAAAAGGTCATCAGTACATACCTACACTCTTAATCTGACATTTCTTTCGACTCGCGGCTTCTTAACTACGAAAACTTGACACCACAACCTCTTCTGAGAACTCTCAGGGAACCTGACGTTCCTCTAGGTTGGTCAGGTAAGACTTCCTCTAGTCGGGACCCTAAAGAAACCTTCCTTACTACGATTGCGACTTTGAGGTCATGAAACCGGTGGAGTACGCTTCTCGACCGAGTAACCTTTTCTGAGACTACGACCCTCCCTAATCCCCGTCCTCCTCTTCCCCTGTTGTCTCCTACTCTACCGACCTACCGTAGTGCCTGAACTACCTGTACTCAGACTCACTTGAGACCCTCAACCACTACCTGTCCCTCCGGACCGCACGACGCTAAGGACCCCAGCGGTTCTCAGCCTGTGCTGACTCACTGACTCGACTTGACTTGACTTACTCATCCCCCAAGAAAAACTCCGTTACTTTTACATTGTTTGAACTGACACCTATATAGTCGTGTTATAACACTTATATGATTTTTGGTGACTTAACATACCAAATTAGAAGATTTATTGGCTCATCATCTCTAATGTATCCGACACAAGAGACTTGTCTTGGATTAATTTGATTTATAGTCGTTGTTTCTATACTCCCTTTACATTAGTGAACCTTTAATTCTTTGTGAAGATTTATTTAAAACTTTTCACCTTAAAGTCCCTGTTCTATCTCCACGTCCTAGTTCTCTATATTTGATGATACACATTTTACTCATACGTTGTCTTATACAGCATGTCGTGTCCTTTATCTCGGTAATAAAACATTATTTAAATTTATCTCATAACCCCTAAGGGACCGTCAAGTTACCAATCCTGAGACTCTAAAGTGACGGTCCCCGTCCCAAGTCAGGGTCTATCCCTTTGATTCTAAGACGTTCGGTGTGACACATTGGTTTTTATTTTTAAAGTTTATTTTATTTCTTTATCTCACATATGAGATAATTTTGTAACTTAGTGATACAACATGTCGACTTTGATTATATTATGACATTTAGTTGATATGAATTTATTTATTTATCACTTTACAGTTTAATAGATATTGGAATACTTATTTTGTACAGTATGTTTTGGTACCATTATGATGTTTTTGACATGAGTCCTTTAACACATCAGAATTTCCAACATTAATAAAAATTTTTCTATTTACTCAATTTATAAGTTAAAATTTTTAATCATGTTCTTGGTACATTTCATCTTTCTTTTAAGATTTTTGTTAAATTTATCTTTTACTTGTTTTATTGTTAAACAGTTTTATCAACTTTCCTAGACTTTCCGGGCTATTTTATCTTTCCTTTTTATAGGACCGTTCAGACTATGTACCCATTTTCTGTCTTTTTATTATTTATTTGTCATTGACGTTTAGTCTTTACTGTATATTGGTTATTATTTTCGTTAATTTTTACTAATGTTTTTCTATAAGACATATTGAGATGTAGTTTATCAATCTTTTAGATACCCTTTATGGTAGTAAGGAACGTTTTTTATTCATTTATTTTATGATGTTAAAGGGGTCTTCTCTTCTGATCTGGATTTATCTAATCATATAATGACGAATCTCAAACATTTTCATTCATAGTTAGTAAAAATCCTCCGTGGTCTAAATCTACCAAAATTCGACGACGATCCAGTGAAGTCAGTACAGGTTGAGACACGCTGGGGTATCTGCCGTCGGGTACTCCGAGGGGGTAGGGACCCTAAGAGGTCCGTTCTTGTGACCTCACCCAACGGTAAAGGAAGAGGTTACGTACTTTCACTTTTCACTTTCACTTCAGCGAGTCAGCACAGGTTGAGAATCGCTGGGGTAGCTGACGCCGGGTGGTCCGAGGAGGCAGGTACCCTAAAAAGTCCGTTCTCCCGACCTCACCCCACGGTAACGGAAGCCCAAAATTCGACTCTACAGAAGTTAAGATTTCTTGTTTTTCTTTGAACCCCCAATATCTATGTAAGTAATAGAAATAAAGAAATAGCACTACTGCCAAGGTACCTTTATATGTATTTATTTTCGAGTAGTCAACATGTAAGATCCAAGAGGGGACTACCAGGTCACCGATTCTTAGGTGGAATTTTAAGCCCCCTTACGTTTAAGCTGGGGACCAGTCACTTGATTCTAGGGTGTACGTCGTTGATTCTGGGTTCCATCTACTTGTTTATTTATAAAAATTTTAACATGTGAAGTGTTTCCATGTTGCATATTACAGTTAATATGAAGATTTTTCTACAAATGTGTTTCTGTCTCTTTCATCCTGAAGGTGAAGGTTACTACTACTTGATTAGGAAACTAGGAGTTGTTGTTGACATATTCTGACCTGTTTTAGTCTCCGTTAGCCAAAGTACGAAACCTTTTGTCCGTTCCGTCTGACACTAGGAACTCTTTTCCCTTCATCTGTTCTACTCAGGGTACAAACGACCAAAAGAGGGACCACTGTTAAAGGGTTGACGTCCCCTAGGGTTCGTTTCCTCACTGAAAAGGACTCGACTTTTCAGTCTTCCGTCATAAACCCCGACGTTCTTAAACGTCTAGTCCCATGTCCTCGTCGTGTTGTCCCCCACCTTCCTCCGTTTTCGGACACACCCTTAAGGAGAACTAAGAAGACGACTTCTTTCGACCGGATATATGTCTTACTCTGGGACACTCCGAGTCGTCTCTGTTGACGAACCCCGACTCTCAACTTGTGTACATCGTTTCAAACGAGTTATGACCCTGTACCTCAAGTTTGGATTAGTCTTACGTGTAGGAGTTATAATCCCAATAAGTCAACTCTGAGGGTTTTCCGGTACGAAATCCTCATTCTTGATTCGGGATCTCATTTCCAGTATGGGTTCCTGATTTCTGTTTTGGTTTTTTCTGAGAGGGTTTGTGTTAAGTTTTGGTTTGGACCACCCTGAAGGTAATAACCAGGTCACCAATTCTTAGACGGGACGTCATGTCCCTTGTGTCCAAGCTGGGGCCCAGTCCCTTGTGGCCCATAAATTGACGGATGGTCTAGTTTCGAGTTGCGGGATCTTACGCCGTTTTAGGTCTGAGGGATGTTACATAGTGAGTATGGATGGTGTGGTATTTCGGACGTCCACGTTCCTGTTTCCTCTGACTCTATGTATTGGATCTCACCTTTTTTTTTTTTTTTGATACCTTCTCCTGGATCTACAACCTTACTCGTCCTTTCCTAAATTGTTCTGATAATCTTTGTATAAGTTCCTAAATTTCCTTCTTCGTCTGTACACTCCTTTGTAAAATCGTCTCTGTACCCTCTACAAAAGTTTACCCTAATTATCTTGTTCATTCATGGTGTAGACTTTACTTTTGGAGTGGAACGCTTCAGTTGTTTTCTAAAAATTTCACGTTTCTTTTCGATTTGGTTTGAACTTTTTAGTTATCTTTAATAGATTTAACTTTTTGGTCCTATTTATTTAACCCCCCCCCTCTACTTGTCTCAGAATCACAAGGTGTCCTGTTGTAGTCCTCGGGTCTTCCTCGTCACTCTATTATCCCATCTTTTTGGTACGGTCCTTTATTCCCGGGTTTAGAGGGTTCAGACCGTCTTTTGTATTGGGGCACCTAGGTTCTTTGAGTTGTTTGGAGTTCGTCCTATTTGTGTGTGTGTGGATCCTTATGGTATCGGTTTCACGACTTTTGGCACCGACTTCTCTTTTAGTTCGTCGCCGGTCTCCTTTTTTCTGTATGCCTCCTTTCGCCATGTCTACTGTTCAGGGCAGAGTAGTCTTTGTCTGCCTTCTCCTGTGGTCGCGTTCCGGGAGGTGCACACAAGAGACGTTATCTCTTGTCTTATATAGGTCATTTTTCTAAGGTTCCTTCACTCCCACAGTCACGGTACACCGTCGGATGCGTTCTCGCCCCAAACCCCCTCTTACTTATGCACATATACATGCCGACTCAGGGAAGTGACAAGTGGACTTTCATGTTGTAACAATTAGTCGACATAGACTAATGTTTTATTTTTCAAATTTCAAATCCTTTGTTTCTTTCACTCTCACTTTATTTCTGCCCGAGTCTATTAACTTTCAATTCCGTTCAAGTGACGGTCGGTGTTCTTTACGAGTTCCTTTAAGAGGTCTACCTTGAGACTACTCGTATTCCTGTCTCTCGCGGCCTTTACTGTTTATACATCTATTTAAAAAAATTCAACAGAAAATTTAATGTGTAATTGACACAGAGCCATTTTGACCTTTTAAAACCAAAAGATAAACGAATTTTTCTGTTGACAAACTTCGTTTTAGTCATTATAACATAGCACTCCAAACGTGTCTGTGTACCTTATACTGATAGTTTCGTATTTCCTGTTGTACCCCCACATTTACCTTAATATAATAACATTCTGATAGTACAAAATGTACTTTACCGTGTTATAACTTAGAAAAGTTTTACTGGTGTTAGTTTTCTTGCACTTCTTTCGTAAATATTTTTGAACCCACTTACCTCGGAGGATTTTATTCTGTTTGGGCCCCCGGGATTTCCTTTACTGACCGTTGAAATTGATGTTTTGTTGTATAAAAACCTGACGTCCTCTGTGGGTGTTGTTTCAGTTTATATTCATTGGTTGACTATTTTTTTATAATGTTGTGCATGTTTTTTGGTTTCGAAATAGTAAGAATAACTATGATATACGTTTTCGAAGATGTTTAACACTCTATTTTCTACTCGCTAGATTGTCCTCACTCGTTTTCTATACTTATCCGTAAAGGTTCTTCTCTTTTGGGTTTACCAAGTCATTTATATACTTTTTGTCGAATGGCCCAGATAACTGGTCCCCTTAAGATTGATTTCTTTACTCTATCGTAAAACGGGGGTAATATAACTCTTTTTATCTCTTTTCTGTAGGTCATGATCATTCTTACACCTTTTTTCCTCGTGAGAGTAAGGAACAATGAACTTTCCACTCAACACTATTAGGAAAACCCTTTATTTTACTGTCATAAATGGTTTTAAATTTTGTATGTATGGAAAACTGGGACGTAAGGTGAAACCCCTTAGATAGAATATTAAAGACTTATTCATGTTCTTACAAATACCGTCATAACAAACAGCAACGTTTTTTTTTTTTTTTTTTTTNTTTTTTTTTTTTTTTTTTTTTCTGACGTTGTTAGGTTACAGGTAGTCGTCTCCTTGTCATCTTAGGTAAGACTCGTACTTGTTGTGTCTTAATCCGTATCTATGATTTTCCCTCCCGAAGGGTCCACTGCGACGTCACGTCCTCTGTATTCCCTGCACCCAAACTAGGGACCCAACCCTTCTAGGGGACCTCCTCCCGTACCTTTGAGTGAGGTCATAGGAACGGACCTCTTAGGGTACCTGTCTCCTCGGACCGTCCGATGCCAAGAGTCCCAACGCCTCAGGTTGTGCTGACTTCGCTGAATCGCACATGTGTGTGTACGTCAAATGGGTTAAAAATACTTTTGTTTTAATTTTTTCGTTCATGTTCCAGTTTCCCAAGGAGACTCCCATTCACCCCTGTTCGGTACTCGCCGGTACAGAAGGTAAACTTAACTCTGAACGGACTTACGTCTTTCTTCTGTGATTGTAAAATTCTTTCTACTTACTGGTTTCTCGGGCCGACATAAGAGAGAGTGAGCGCACGGAAACAAAGTCGGTTCATGAATGCGACTTTTACTGCTGCCCTCTTTTAAGTTTCTGTCTCGTTGGGTCTCAAAGGAAAGGACGGTCAGACGGGACTGAGTAGTCATTCGACAACGACCTTGCACGCACAGAACTCTTCACTTTATTTTTGTCAACTCACACAAAACACGTCACGAAGGTGACGACACCGTTCGTGTTTTGTGTTTGGACACCTGTTCAATATTTTACGTTTAACACATTGAACCATTGAGACCCCCACTCAATCTGAGAGCATCTAAAGGCGTAAATTTTTGACTGTAACGTGTTACAGTCTCCCCTTACCATTTTATAAAGGAGAGAGGAACCTTAATACAATTTATACTTTACTTTTTGTGACATTCAACTCTATCTATAATTGTCTTTCTCACTAGTGTCTTCTTTCCCTTTTCGATAATGTACGATAATGAAAGTTGTGGTGAAAAGAAGGACAGAACACATGTTCCCCCGGGACTCAAAAGTAAAACATGACCCAGGACGTCTAATCGGGTCTCCTTTTTTTGGATCCTAGAGACGAAGGCACACTCCGTGTGCTCTATTTTCTTCTCCTTTTTTGGGCCGACTCTGTCGTCGTACCAAATAAATCGAAATTTTGTTTTGCTACAATCATCGTTGTACAGGGACCTACACAATTTTCTACTACGAGTTGAAAAAGAACCAAAATTTGAGCGGAAACATGGAAGATAAGTCTCAGAATTTCTACACAAAATTTTTAGTATTCTCTTTGTGATCGAGATACATCAGTTAAGTCCGTGATAGATTACTTCGTCATACACTTGTAAAGGAAAACGACGAGTGACCTTAGGGGCCGAGGTTCCTAAATTGTCGTCACTCAGGGACCGAGACACCTTATGTTGAATTCTCCGTCGGTCAGGAAAAAAGACCCCAAGTCTCTCCCCTCTACTTGGTAGGTGCCACTGGGTCGAGCATCTACCTTCCAATCCATGACCATGGGCCTCTTATAAGTAACCTTGCTGACTACGACTTCGAGGTAGTAAAACCGGTGGACTACGCTTCACGGTTGAGTAACCTTTTCTGAGACTACGACCCCTTCTAACTTCCGTCCTCTCCCCCCAATCTCCTGTTCTATCGTAGTGTTTTAGTTACCTGTCCTTAGACTCGTTTAAGACCCTCTGTCACCTCCTCTCTCCTCGGACCACAACGTCAGGTACCCCCCGTTTACCAGCCTGTGTTGAGTCGCTGACCTGTCGTCGTTTCGGGTCTACTTAGACACAGGGCGGGACTCACACGAGGGGAGGACGAAAGTCGTCTTCGCAATTGTTGTGTTGCTCGGTTCCGTCTGCGACCTCTCATAGTGCTCCCACAGACCGGGTCTAAGGCGAGGCATTACTGTCCGGAGACGCCGACGAACCCTTTAGGGTTGGCCTATAATTAAAGTGGTGGCAGTTACCGGAAGTATTATAAAAACAAATTTTTTTTTTCTACTAAGTTTCATTCCTCTAGTTCATGTAATAATCAAGGACACTAGAGTTGAGAGTCTACTTAAGTACGTTAAATCGCGGAAGATTACGTCAGTATACCTTCAACGTTTCGTCCGACACAGCCTTTATTGTCTAAAGATTTACTCGAACTGACTATGTCTGTGTTATAACGCCCGCCCCTGTCCTAGAGGTCTCGACTTTGCTATAGACTAGTAGAGACCTACCAATCCTGGGCCGTCCCTCGGATCGAGTACCACGACCGGTCAGACTAATCAGACACACGTCGTTCCAAAGATCAGGACTTCAGGAAATTTCCCTTTCTGAGGAGCCAAAGAGATCACACAGTCACCTTGTGTCTATTCGTACGGGGAGGAAACTCTTTTGCAAAAGTTCGAAGCGTGAAATCGTCGATACTGTACTACCTCAACGTAGTCCTTCTCGGGAGTAGAACACTCCATAGACTGGTCAAGTATTGTTTGGTGTAAAAGACTCTTGGCAGGAGAGGGATGCACCCTCAGTAGAGAACCCTGTCCCGAGAAAGGAAAGAGGACCGGTGTCCGTACCACTTATTCTCTGAACTTGACCTGAAAAAAGAAAAGTTCCCTGAGTCGTAACCTCAAGTCGTCAAGATCAACTAATCACACGGACCCTATTCCTTGTACAGTTTCAAACCCTAGGTATTACATCGGGAGAAGACGGTACACGAAGCTATCTGTCTCTTTCGGTTAGACGAACCCCCTTCTTTCTCTACTCCCGACCGAGGACCGTCGGTCTAACCGTGGTGCACTAGAACGGAACCTGGTGTCGGCTGACCTGGGTACACCGTCACCTAGGTTCAGACCGGTCAATCAGGAAGGGGGTCCTTAAAGAGGTACCGACCTTGATATACACGGGAGTCTCCCTTAACGTTCTCCGGACTGTCCCCAAAAGATTCACACCTGCTACCTGACGTTCAAAGACGTCCACAGTAGAAGGACGTTGGGAAGTAGGGTCGGGACCTGACTCCACTCACTTAGTGATGATTGGTCAGACCTAACTGTGGGGTTTAAAGACTCGGTCTCACCTGGACTCCGAGTAAATGCCCTTTGAGGTCATTAAATGTACTATTAAGAATAAAATTTTAGACAAAAAGTGAGAACAACAACATTCGGGGGACGGGTTTAAGATAAATAGAGAGTGGAAGAGAGGGTCATTTTTTTACGGAACTCTTTCGTGGCGACCGGGCTGTTCGACAGAAGGAGATAAAAGTCGGGTTGCATGGTCTAATCTACTAGTAAATCTTTGAGTGTGATACACACTACACGTTTCTACGAGTAGAGTCACGACTGAGATTGTCGTTTCCTTTTATTTTTCTTGTGTTGGATTTCCCGGTTGTATCTTTGACTTATTTTTATTTTTATGTTGGTAGGCACGTCGTCCTTTGAGACGTAGGTCACTTTTACAAACGAATAGAATATAAATTACAAATATATTACTGAACCTTTCATGAGTGCTGTAATACCTTAGAAGTGACGAAAAGGTTAATGTTTTCATTAGGGAAAAGTAATATTTTTATCTTACTTTGTGAGATCTTTAGGAGTTCCATTTTCCACTTCGACGGTGTGTTTGTATGGATGGAGGTCGGGGTCACCATTGTCCGTCCCATAAGTACTGTATAGCCATGTAAATTCTTCGTCCTGTCACTGAATGGACCACCAGGGCACCGATTCCGAGGTGCGAGGGTTACGTTCCCCGGACCCACGTTAGGGACTACTCCCTTAAGCTAGAGCCCAGTGTCGATTCTCGGACGTGTGGTGATGATTTTCTTCTTTTCCTACTTCTCACTGGTAGAGCACACGCGGAGTCACTCCTGGACGACGTCGGTTTGTTTCTTTAAATTTTTTATCTTCGTCGTTGTTCTAATTTAACATATATGAGTGATCATAGTGACATTATGAATTTTTTTTTCGATGTCCAACCTTATCCCCCTTTTCCGATAAGTATGTAGGTACCAGCACCGTCGTAGTAAGTGTTGTCGTTTTATTCCCTCATTGGATACATAGGTAGTTACCTATTCCTTCTGTGCCAAGTATGCACGTCCCCTTATACTCAGTCGGAGTTTTGCCTTCCTTTAAGGCTGTAGTACCTACTTGTGGCTCCTGTAATATGATTCACTTTATTCTGGTTTTTTCTGTCTATATCATACTAAGGTAAATAGACTCCATGAAGGTCCTCAGTCTTAGTAGGTCTTTCGTCTAATCACCAACGGTCCCCGTCGCCTCCCGCCCTTACTCCTGAATAACAAACTTCTCATGTCTCAAAGTCGAAACGTTCTACTTTTCTCGATGTCTCTACCTACCACCACTACCAACCTGGTAAACAACAACAAAAAATCAAAGATTCAACACGGGTTGAGAACACTGGGGTACCTGACCTCGGGCGGGTCCGAGGAGACAGGTACCCTAAAGGATCCGTTCTTATGACTTGACCCAACGGTAAAGGAAGAGGTCCTCTAGAAGGACTGGGTCCCTAGTTTGGGTGTAGAGGACGTAACGTCCGACCAAGAAATGGCGACTCGGCGACTTACATAAGTTTTAGTGACTTACCATGTAAATTTTTGCCAATCCTACCACTTAAAACACAATCCACATAAAATGGTACTAAATTTTTTTTTGACCCTCTTCTTTCCCGATCCGTTTTTAATGTAAAATCATGGAGACAAACCTATTACCCTGACACCCAGTAAAAAAAAAAGGAAGACGAAGAGTAAAGGTTTATTAGGTAAAACCTTTTTACTTGTTATTTTTACTGGATTCGGTCCGACTGGTGGTGGCGTCGTTCGGTACTATTGTTCTCGATTGAAAAAACTCGGTTGAAGAACCATTCCTTTGACTCCGAGTCTCCTCCCGTCGACAGATCCTTCGCGGGTTCTATCTCTGGGTCGTACCTGTGGGTACCGTCCAATGGGACACTAGAGAGGTAACTCCAGTCAAGTGAAGTTGTTTGTACAAAACAAAACTCGAGGCTCCCACGAGGTCCGAGACACAGGACTCCGTTCCCACCCCCTTGTCCTCGCAGGGTCCCTGGTAGGACGGTATGTCAGACGGTATATCACGACTGCCTCAAAAGTTTCCCTCGATCACCAACCCGGTGTGAAATGGTACCTTAGAAGTCGATTTTCGAATTCAGTCGGGTTTGCGACAGTCAACAAAAGCACGAGTGCCGACTTCCAAAGGTCAACAGTAACAACCCTCGCCACGAGGTCACTTGTGAGAACTTGGGTATAGAATTCTCGTGTCGACACGAATAAAGTAGTCTAAAGTAGTTTACTTTAACGATCCAGTCTCCCATTTACATAAAGGATCCGAAAATCTTGTAGTGAAAGGTCTTTCAACGTCTTCCGTGGTAGAGTCTCGTACTCTTGTGGTCCAGGAGGACCCGGGATCGTCGGTATTACTGTCGATTGTTTTGTAACCTATTAAACTAACGGGTTTTACCGGAAAAGGTAGCCAAGTAAGTTGTTCATAAATATTCAGTGACCGTGACACGACCCGTTACCTCTATGACACCCCTACTCTATTCTCGTAAGAGACGTACCCTCGGAGACAGATCGTCCCTTCTTCTGCTGGATTCCCGATGAGTAGTGGACTCCTTGTGACCACAGTCTCCACAACACTTTTATTCTTTCCCCGTCGAAACCCGTGGTGACCTTTGTCACTGTCAATTGATAACCCAACCGGTTTTTCAAACAAGTCAACATTCATTCTGTACAATTTAAAAGTGGTTCCTACACAGAAGAAGAATTTTGACTTGTTTGAAAAACCGGTTGGGTTATGAATCCTACAGACCCCTTCGGTGTAAATTTACCTCCGTTTGATCATGTGACCTTTGTCATAAACCAAAAATGTCCTACAAACGTAAAGGAGAAAAACACTCAACGGACGAACACAGGAAACGTGTAAAAAAGGAAATCCTATAAGAAAAAATTTAATTGCAGAAACGTAGTTCTTTCTCTTCTTTTCCTTATATTTAATCTAATGATGGTTATTTACGAGAGGGTGAACATTGACCCAACAACGACCAACCCCAATACCAACAAACATTTTGTTAAAATAAAGATATAAAGACATAAAACATCTTTAGTAAATGGAAAACATATTAATCCAGTACTTTTTACAATACATTTTGATTTGGTTGTTTCGGATGATCTACCTGCCTTTCCTTTTTGTTTTTTTTTAAAATTAACTTCATTCTAAGTGTATTACATTTTCCGTGGTAAAATGACACGTATTAAGTCACCGTAAATCATTTAAGTGTTGCGACACACCAAGTCTCAAGAAAAAAATCAATTAAGTAAATAAAACTTTTTAAAGTTTAAGTGTTTTACGGATTTTGTGTCATTTCGTTTATAGGACTAAACTCCCTACAAAAACAAAATTGACTAGAACTTCTTAAGAAAGACATAATTCCTATATCTGAAACAGACCGTAGACCTCGGTCGAAAGAAGTCCACCGGGGAACAGAAAGTATACACCCACACGCGCGCACGTTCCTATGTATGTTGTCGAATAGTGGACGGCACAAAGGACGTGGGTACAGTGGTCACCGTGGTATCTAGAAGAAGGTGATTAATCCTCGTTCTTCTTTTTAAGAGTATCTAAACGTGTCTCCTTTTTTTATTCTACTAATGTATCTTTCGGAAAAACGAAAAAAACCAACAAGGACTAATTGACTTTCTGTCTTTCAGGACGACCACTGTTTCGCCGTCCTTTATACCGACTACTATTTGGGGTCGGACGTCCCAGGGACAGTCCGGGGCCTCTGGTGTCGGGTCTCTCCGGCTCTATTCGACCCACCCCCACCTCCGTCTTCGAGACCCCGGAGAACGTCCTGGGAGACACTTCTCCGTTTACTAAACGTACGAGAAGGGTCCGTGGTTCTTTTGGGTCGACAGTTCTTTCTTTTCTCCGGATCCCAAGTCACGAGTCTCTGACCGACGACTTCAGTCCTTCCGGTCGAGAACTGAACCTGGGGTAGGAGGTAGTTACGTCCGAACCTGCTTGGTGGAGTGAAGGGTCATTGGAGTGGATGTCTTTCTCCCGTTATTAGCAAAGGAGTCTCCTTCCGACCTCCGTAATTTGTTTCAAGACCGTTCAAACGGGTTTTGACGTGACAGATAGACCGAGGTCTGGGGCACAAGACGAGGACGCATTCCACGGCAGCACCGGGTTGCTTACTGGGACACCTGTGCCGGGTCGTGACCCCTCGGTCGTCTCCTCCGCGCACCGACAGTGTCCGGAAGATTCGTTCGGGCTTTTTCCACACTTCCCACGAAAGACCAACGGACCGTCTTTGGTTCCACGGGGAGACCGAACGAAGAGAGGTAGTGGAGGAGGGCAACCTAGGGACCGAGTGTCGGTTAACGAGCTGGTTTCGGACCGTCAGACCCAAACACCCCTTCCGGGGTCCTCGCCAGCCCCAGGTCCACGGTGAGACGAAATACGCATGAGCCGCTGGGGCCGGGGAAGGAGTAGACCGGCAAGGGGTCACGGGAGGAGACGTTTTACTCTTAGGGTCTCGTACGTGGAGCACCCCCTCAAAGCTCTTACTGTCTGCCATTTGGGTCAATTGCAGGAGTCACGGTACGGACCGTCAATGACAAGTTATTTACAGGCGACAATAATAGTTGTGGGACAAGGGTCTGTCCTTGCGACCTTGTGCGACCCTCCTTTTACGTAGCGATACTCGGGTCTCAGATTTCGTCGTACATTTTATCTTGGGCTAATACAAATGTTTTGTCTTTGCAATATGTACGCGTCCTCTCTGTCTGGTCTTCCTTTGCCGTCGCGACTTAAGAACCAGTACTCTAATATCTCCTAGAAGGAAAAAAACAATAGAAAAGTACATAAAAGATGTAAAAGGACGTTACGTGTATAGTGAAAAGGTTAGCCCCGCCCCCCCCTTACGAGACACTCTCTACTCTCCTCAATAATGAACCTAGACCCGAACACCTCTCCTACAGGGTCTCCTTCACCCTAAACTCGTCCCGGACCTTCCTACCCTCTTAAACTTCCTACCCCCTCCTCTCTGTTCTCTTCAGAAACTACAAGAAAAAAAAAAAAAACAGACAGAGGAAGGGATCCGACACCCGAGGAACTCCCGTGCCAAGCACCAGATTGAACGAGTGACGACATAGGGATCGTAGATTTTGTTAAAAACTTTTTGTTTGTCTGTTTTTTTGATCACGAATCATCCACGAGTCATTTATGCCTAGATCACTGGGTTGTCGGACCTGTCGAGGAGAGTCGGACCCTCTGCTCCTACGAGAACCAATCGACAGGTCGACCGCGTGACGGTTCTACCTCCGCGCACCAGAGGTGTCTTTGTCTTCCCCCGGGTGGATCGGTCGTTGTCCTCCGTCTGTGTCCCCAATACTCGAGGTGTAGAAAAGTCCGACACTAGACCTTTGACCCTTGTACCACCACCCCAGAAACCTGTCTACAACTCTTTTCTCTTCCTCGAAGTATGATGCCAACTAAATCGACAAGTGACCTGTCCAGACAGTTTAGCCAGTAACCTACGAGTCCGTTTATCAAGTCCAGAAACTTCCACGTATCGTCTGAGAAGTACCCACCTTCCGATCCCTGAGTCCTTTTACAGTAAGATCAGACTTGGAACGACACACTGGAACCCGTTCAATGAATTGGAGAGACTCGGGGTCGTACGAATAAGTATTTTACTCTCCAAACTAGTCGGATTTTGACGAGTATTTTTCTGTACACACCATCATTACATATTACCACTGCGGAGACACCTTTTGTCAATTTGTGTCTTAATAGTGTCTAATAGTATACTATGGTTAAGATGACTATCCATATATGGGTTTACTTAACTTTCGTCCATGAATTCGTTTGTAAACATTAACCTACAAGTATCACCATGATTAGGCCTCTTCCGTTACCGTGGGGTGAGGTCACGAGAACGGACCTTTTAGGGTACCTGCCTCCTCGGACCTTCCGACGTCAGGAACCCCAGCGACTCCCAACCTGGACTGACTCGCTGAAGTGAAAGTGAAAAGTGAAAGTACGTAACCTCTTCCTTTACCGTTGGGTGAGGTCACAAGAACGGACCTCTTAGGGTCCCTGTCCCCTCGGACCACCCGACGACAGATACCCCAGCGTGTCTCAACCTGTGCTGATTTCGCTGAATCGTCGTCGTCGTCGTCGTCACTATGATTAGTGACATCGGTTTTCTGGTGGTTGGGCTACTTGTCTATCTATTTATATTCCATCATATAGGTTTACCACCTTGAGTCGGTATTTTTCCTTACTATCACGATGTTCCAGCTTTTGTGATACGATTCAAATTTTTCGGTCTGAGTTTTCTAGTTTATAACACGCTAAGGTAAATATAATTTATAAATCTTGTTCCTTTAGGTATCTTTGTCTTACCTCTGACCACCAACGGTCCCCGACCTCCTTCACCCCTCACCTCTGTCTTAAAATAAAATCCCATTGTCTTTACAGAACCTTGAACTATTCTCCAGAATAAACGTGTTGTGATACTTTCATTATTCACGACGACTTAATGTGTGAAGTTTTACCTATTAAAATACACTTAAAGTAGAGTTAATATAGTTTTTTCTTTCTTGGATTCTCTATCCGTTCTACTTTTCAAGTCGGTATCTACTTTTACCCTCTGGTAGTGTCCGGTTGGTGTGTTAATAAGACGGGTCTCCTATACGTCTTTTTTCGAGGGTCATCGTCAGTTCTGACCCTAGATCTAGTCAGAGACCGGTGAAGGAGTATCACCCTAGTACCCGGTGAGTGAGTTCAAGAGACTCGGAGTCCGAAGGATAGACGTTTTACCCCGACTACGTAGACGACAAAAGGACTCGTGACACCTCGTCTCAAGACTCTCGTGAGACACTTGGGTACAAGAGTTTCACTGGGGAGGTCGTACTTACGGAGTCGTGAGACAAAAAGATTTGTGTTGTTTGACTCTTGGTCAAGGATCAAGTACACCTCTGTGACTCCTCCCAAGCCCTCGGTGACCGTTTCTTCCCCGTGTGGGTCCATCTAAGGACCGAGGTGGTGTGGACACACCAGATCCCGTTCAGTAACTAAAAGAAGTTGCCATCTTACCCTCATCGAGATAGAACCTCTCTCCGACACACAATGTGGCATTCGTGAGTTATTAGTCTAGGGAAGGGAGAAAGAAACAGCGACGAGAGGTTGTGTTTGTAACGGCCGAGGGTCTTCGGTGGTTTTCTAGACGCGACACCGAGTCTCTCCACCCCCGTCGTCGGACTCCGCCGTGTCGATAGAACCCGAATCTTACGTCTGCCGAGGCCCAGGAAGTTCGGAGATTCGCAGTAGCGAATAAAGGAAGTCGTCCACAACGTGTGGATGAGACGGATATTTCCGCCTCCACACATTCATCTTTCTGGGCCGGGTCTTAATGCACGACACGTCTGAAGCTCTGTCCACAACGACAGGAGCCACATGGATAATCCTTTGACTCACACAAATTGATTCCAAGTCTCTCTGGCTCGCTGGCCGTGACCCTGTGTGTTGGTGGTTCCGCTCGAGAGCTTAAGCTTGAGCTCAGGAGGGCGCCACGGTGCGGGCCTTCGGGGGCCCGCGCGCACCGAGGCGCGTTGATCCCGCGCGCCGTCACCCTTAGGGCTTTCCTCAACCTTCGGCCCGGGCAAGTAAACGTACGATTATGGGTCTTACGAAAGGTGGGAGGGGGATGGAGGGGGGGCGTGTGGCGAAGAGAATTACCTTCGCGAGTCAAACCTTGGCACCTTTCAAACCTTGTGTGTGAAGCAAGGGAGAAATGTTGACACCCTTGAAGGGCGGGCGTGTGCGACACGGACGTCGGGTCCCGAGGTTCAGCCCGAGGGACCGCCGCCATCGGCCAAGAAGGGCTCGTCTGCTTGGAGACGCAGGTTGGGCACGCGCCGTCGTAGAGGGCCTGTCGGCCCCTGTTTCGCAGGTCCGGGCGGGCGGCCCGAGTCCCGGGCTCGCGAGCCGCTGAATGACCCGACGCCCGCGACCCCTACGAGGGCTGGAGTCCTTCCGAGGGACCTCGGAGGACATGGGGATAAAAGGACCCCTTGCGCCCCTACGGTCGAGGACGGGTGGCGGGAACGGAGACAACAGCGGAGGGTTTCGACCACTGAAAGGTGAGGGATCCCGTGTTTCGAACCGCACACCTCCAAAACCCCTCTCCTACCTGCTACCGGAGCATAGGGGTCGAAAGAGCCCAAGCTTCGGGGAAGCCGAGTCAGTTACGTGCCCCAGGTCTTCCTCAAGGCCGCCAAACCTGACGGGGGTGGCTCCTGGGACCGGGAGAGACCCAAACCCTCACCCCCTCCGCCAGCGTCCGCTGAAGACCCCTAAAGCGCCTAGTTTCTCCCCACGGCTTCGCATCGGCTGCGGGCGAGCTGAATGCCCACGTGTGGCGTCCGACCCCCCGGGCCTAGACGTGGGGGAGCCAGAGGGGGGAGGGGACCGGGACAGGCGATCGGCGGTGAGAACCGCCCCTCCCTCCCCGTCGCCCTCGACCAAACGACCGATCCGCGAAGCAAACGTAACCAGGCCCCCCCGACTCTGACGTCGGGGGCCGGGGCACCCGCCCCACCCCTCCGCCCCCGGCCTGCCCCCGAGTCAGACGCGATCGTAACCGCCTCGTCCCCTGACCCCTCCCCCCCGTCCTTCGCCCCCCCTCGCCTCGACGCTCCCCCCCCACATATTTATCCCTTCCCCCCTGCACGTAGGAGCCGACTCACTCCCCCCCCGCGAGCCGTGTTTCTTTCACCTTTCAAACGTCGCGCCCCGCCAGGCCCGGTCCCTAAGCCCACGCGTGCACGCCCCGGCCCCCGTGGCCCCCGGGGGGTGCGGCTCGAGCGGCAAAGCAAAAAAAAAGACGTTCGCTCCCCCCCCCACAACAACCATAGCGGGGGAGGAAGAGGAGGGGGGTCCCCACTTTCACGTTCTCCTTCACGTCGGCGACGGTAGAAAGGAGGCGAGGCTTGTGTGCCTCGGGCCCCGGCGTTGCGTCAGCGAGGCGGCGGCAGAAGCGAGTCGGGCCCTTTCCCGGGCGGGACGGCGGCGGCGACGGGCGGGCGAGGTCGGAAGCGACGGCTGAGGCGGGCGGTCTGAGGCCCTAGGCCGGGCGCGACGGCGGGACCACGCGCGGGGCCGCGGCGGCGGCGGAATCGGAAAACAAAGGAGGCGAGGCCGCGGGGGCGGGGCCGAGCGCGAAACGTCCCCTGCGTCGCGCGCGGGGGTCGCCCGGGCCCTTTTTGGCGCCGCGCGCGCGCGCGCGGACGCGTTGTCTGGGGGGGAGGAGGAGGGGCGCGCGCGCGCGGGAGAACCGACGCGCGGCCGCGGCGGACCGCCCGCCCTCCCCTCCACCGTCCGCACAAACGCCCTCCCCGCGTGGAGAAACGAGCGCATGGGGGGGCCTCCATCTTTCTCTTCCCCTCCGCCCGCCCGCCCGCCTCTGCTCTCTTCTCACGTGCTAGACCGTCCCCACCCCCGTCGATACACCCGCCACCACGCAGGACGGCAGATCTGTCAGGCTAGGCCCGTCCCCCGCACACGCGAGCCGCGTGGACGCTCTAATGTCTCGGGGCCCGGCCGTGCACACCCCTCATATCTGTGCAAGCGACGCGGGGCGAAGAGCGACGGATCCCCTTCCCTCACCCCGCCCATTCACGGCGCCGGGCCGAACACCCCTCCCCCGCCGCCGGTACCTCGCTCACTTGCTGCGAAGGACGCCGGGCAGCCCGACGATGTGGATGGTCCACTCGTCTGTGTCGTGCCTCTACGACGTGTTGGACTTGGTCGTCGCGTTTTTGCCGCCCGCGAAGACGCTGCACGAGGACGCCCATCCGCTGCTCTCGAAGGGTCGCGTGGCGCGCCACGACCGGCGGACGTCGCTCATGAAACTCAGCCACAAGTCGCGGGTCAACCCGCTGCCGCCTCGACGCCTGCCCCCGGGGTGACTGCACCCCCCGCGCCGCCGCCGGGGCCCGCCGCCCCGACCCCCGTCGGCCCTCGACCTCTACGTGTGGTAGTCGAGGTTCCACAAACCCCTGTATGACCTGAAGCGGATGTGGAGGGCGTAGCACCAAGCGGACCTCTCGAAGGGACTCGAATACTGGCGGCGGTTCAAAGACGACTACTCCAGCCAGTAACTCTAGACGGTCCTTCAGTAGTTTGTCAGGTTACACGTCTAGGACCACGGGGGACGGGCCCGGCTGTAGTACGAGAAAGCAGGGGGGCCCTGGAGCCTGAACCCAAAGGGAAACCTGTACTGGTTGCCCCGTCGAAATCGGCGGTTGTCGTTACCGTAGCGTCCGTCGTACGTCGGGCTCCTCCTCCGCCGCGCCCGTCGACCACGTCGGTAACGCTCGGTCCGGAGGGACGGACACAATGGACCCCACCTGGCGAACGGGTACCACCGGCCTGGGGACAGGGGGGTCGATGACTGGAGTGGGAAGGGGTTACACCGTAGGTCACGAGGAGGGGACTGACCGTTCGCTCCGGCCCCGGCGGGTTCCTTCCGGTTGGACGACCTGAGTTACAAGCCCAGGGGCCCCCCGGATTCCCTCCGTCCGTAGGAAGGCACGCCGGACACACCCTTCCACAAGTGACTACGGTTGGCCGAGGCCGTCGTGCTCCGGGTCGTACCACAGTGGTCGGAGGTCGACCCGATGTAGCTGGAAGGAGGAGGCTCCGACCCACTCTTGCCCGACGGGTAGAGACTCCTGGGGCTGCCGGGAGCTTTCTCCTCGGCCTGGTCCTTCGTCCACCGTACGCTCTAGACGCCGTTCTAGAAGGCACTACACATGGTAGAGTTGGCCGTGTTCGAGAGGGTGAGCCCCCTCTTCGGGATGAGGACGGGGCACACGCCCGACGCCAAGTTCTCCTTCCTGGCGTACAGGATGGTGCACGCGAGGGTGCTGCCCAGGCACCCGTTCGGCATGTGGACGGTCTCGACGCCCTTTCCGAAGAGGTCCACTCCTCGCCGCGGGGCCGGGCGACTGGACGGGGTCGGGTCGAGGACCTCGCCGGTCGAGGAGCGGTCCAGACCCCTCAGTGAGCGGGAACACCCCGGCGCAGTCCAAACCCGTCTCCCAAAATTGCTGCGACTAAAAACTCCACCACACCGGTGCTGGTCGGAAGAGAACGGAGCCCCCTGCAAGCGACCGAGATCCGCCCGGGACGACGGAGAAGAACCCCGGAACACCCTTCCCCGGCCTAGGGAGGCCGACGTCGGTGTCGGTGACCCGGAGTGGTAAGAAGAGGGACCCGAGGGAAACACAAAGGCCGTGGTCCGCTCCCCGGGGGAGACCCCCGCCCTCCGGCCCGAGGAGGTCGCTGAAAGGGGCGAACTTACCGACGGCCCCCTCCCTGACTTTGTTCACGGAGACCCTGACGCATCCGAGGGTGCGGCGACGGCCCGGGGGTGGGGGTGGTGACCGCCGGGACCCGGTTCTCTGGGGTCTTAATGTCCCGTGCCTCGACCCGTGGGTCTCAGAAGACTTGTTGCTCTAGAAACTATACGAGACTGGACCACCAAGGTCTCGGATGGACTTGGGTGTCTAGGGGAAATATTCGTGACCTACCTCCCCCTTCTTGCCGTCCTGCAGAAAAATCTAGCTGAAAAATCACTCTGACTGCTCCTTGAACGTCTGAACAGACGGTCGTCTCCCAACAAAAAGGAGAATTCTCCTATAAGTCTTATTTTCCGACCAAAATCGAACGAACCCGAGACTCCCGGAACACACAGACTTGTGGCTCTACGTCTCTTGAGGGAGTCTCCCCGGGGTCCGTCCTTGGTCAGTATGGCCAGTCCGTCGGAGACGGGTGGACGAGACAGCCCGTAGACCAAATGGTCGGGTCGACCCCTGAATCCCGAGGTAGGGAACCGGAGACCCCTGACTTAAGGTAGGCCCACCGTAAGTAACCGACGACACCGCCCTCTCCGACCCCCTCCCCTTGTGTCTCAAAGATTCCCCGAAATCAGGCCTGTTACTTCGTCTGTATCGGGGAGGGCCTTTCCGACGTCGTTCCGTCGGGCCAGAGTAAGATTTCGGGAGAGGAGCCCTGGATCTTTAGTGCCTCACAGACCCCCTCCCCCGCCCGTCTGTTCCAGTCTCTGTTTGTGAGTCGAGTAAGGGAAGGGGGAGATCTCTTTTGACCCGGAGTCCTCGGTCCCGACGCTCGACTGAAAGGAAACAGCACGTCCCCATTCCCCCTCCAGACCGGTTCGAACGTCGGGGACGAGAGACCTCCAGAACAAGATTTCAGAGAGAACCAGAGAGAAAAGGTCCGGACTGGTGAACTTGCCTGTATAGTTCGTCCACGTGTGAAGACTCGCCGGAGTGTTCACAGTCCATCCCCGACCCGGCCCAGTCTCCCTTGCGCTCGGCGACCGCAGACTCGCCCGCCGGCCGACTGGCGACGACACGTGTGGAGGGGGACGGGGGAGGGGGAGCAGACGAGAGGAAACAAGAGGGGGCGGGGGAGGGGGGCGGCGACTACAGGGGAGGGAAGACCAACGACCCAGGACCGAGGGTGGGCAGAGACAGAAGCGAGATGACGAACCGACAGGAGAGGACCCCAGACGGTCGAGGAACCTACCACCCGGCGTCCGGTGTGCACAACAGGACCCCATGCCAAGGGCCGCCAAGCGTCCCCGGTGGTACCCGTCTTCACCAAAGCCTTCCCGAGGACGACCGGGCCGGGCGTGGCGAAGGAGACACGCGGACCGTCGGACTGAACCGAACCACGAGGCAGACCCAAGGGGCCGTCCCCATCCCCACTCCTCCGTCCCGCGACCACGGGAGTAGAGACAGGACTCGGTGCACACGCGCGTCGGTTCCCGAAGACTCTTGACCTCTCACTCCACCGAAGGACAGGACCTCTCGAGAAACACATCGTCATCCATCCCCTCTGACTCGGTCTAAGAGTGGGAACCACACAGACGGACTTACCATAGACCCACGGGACCCACGGGTCTTTTGGTTCGAAGGAGAGGACCGGTAACTCGTCAGACACACCCACCTTTGGTACGGAGAGAGAAGAGGAACCAGTAGAAGGGAAAGGACCCGGCTCAAGAGTGGCAGAGTCCGCCTTCTGTCAACACCCCACTGGGCGAAGAGAAATAGGACAACCACCGTTCCTCCCTCACGAGGCCCCTCTGGCTGTCCCTCCCGACCTGTGCGACGTCCTCCCTGCCCCTCGGGGGCCCCCGGTCCGCACCGCCGTGAGGGCGTCCGGAGGAGAGAGAGACTGAGAGGCGGTGCCTCGCGCAAGACTGTGGGTCCATCACACGACTCGTCGGGCCGTCTCGTCCTCCGCGGGTTGCCCGTCACCCCCGCACGGGCCACCGGACCCCCCCATTGGACGTGAGAGACGGGAAAAAGGTCCACACCCAACCCTCGTCGTCGCCGGACGGCGGGGACCTTAGAGAAGGATCGCTGGACGGTAGTACCCTGAAACGGGTCGGACGAAACACCTCCAGCAGGGTAAGCCAAGGACTGTGGCGGAAAAGGGAAAGAGATTTTTTTAGGAAGGGTCGGGAGCTTTTGGACCCGGGCCGTGGGAGGTCGTTGCGAGAGAAGACGGGTCGTGGGGGCCCTATAGACTCCGTCCCGACCTGCCGGAGACTCCCACCGGCCCGGAAATGGGTCACCGGACATCCGATCGGCCCGGAGGACTCTCCCAGAAGACACCACCCTCGCAGCCACCGCCGCCCGGCCTGGAAGACGAGGACCCTCTCTGGATGGGTGGCACGGGTCGAGGAGGACCCATGAACCCGAGAAGGGGTCGAGTCCCTGGGGGTACACCCCCGACGTCCCTCGAGGAAGGACCCGGGTGGCGCTAGAGGCACAAAGAAAGTCCCGAGAACCGGGAACAAAGGGGGGAAATCGACTGCCATGGGACCCACAGACGGGGACGGACCTCCGGTCACGGAGGGGAGGGCTATCGTGGAGGGACTTCGGACGCCAAAGACCTTCTCCCGGACCGGAGGAGAGAAGGATGGGACCCTCACTCAGGAGGAGGCCGACCGGTCGGGCTCGACGGACGAAGGGAAGGTGAGTGTGTCCAGGGTGAAAGGAAAGACCGAGCACTTAATCTGCCAACACCAAAACTCACGGTAAGTAATCGTCGAGACGAGTCCTTGATCTGATTGGTCATCGAAATGAAACCCAGTAGGACTATGTACCGAAACCCCCCGACTATTTCGTCAACATCTGGGAGGGGGAACCTAGGGTCACCACACAGGAAATCGGGGGAACCCGAGACACCCTTATTATCCTCACTACTATTTTCAAAAGTAAGATTGTAAACTCCGAAACACACAAAACAGAAACCAGACACAGCATTGCGACTGTGGTGCCAGAGAACCACATGCACGGACGGGACGGGACGGGAGGCTGTGTGTGTGCGAGTGTCCCGGCACCAGGGCGGAGGTCGGGGCGTCGGTCTTGGGGGGACTACCACTGGACCGTCCACTTCTGCACGACGGGGAATCCGAACCCGACCGGTCGGTCCACACGGCCCCGACCCAATTTGTCCCGTCCCCTCAGACAAAACGTACCACACACACGACTTTCGTAGCCTCCACTTCTCTGTCGAACGACCCTCAACCAAGGACCCCGGGGACCGTCCCGACCCGTGCCGGTATGGAGAGCCGGGAGGACCACGGTCTCTCCGTAACCAATGGTCCTGACCACGGAGTCGGACTCCCGTTTCCGGGAGGCTTACGCCCCTGTACCTCCGAGTCGGACCGAGAGGGACCCCAAAGCACTACGGGGTCGCGACGAGTAGACGTGCACGACACCCGACCTGGAAGGGGGGATGTCCCTCAAGTCGGACTGTGGCTCTCCGACCTTGTCGAGTCTGGAGAGGGCGACGAGGGACACCGGAGTGAAGAGTCCCCGGCCAGCCCCCACCAAACCCGACCTCCCTATTGAATAATCCTTGACTCCACCCTTATTTCCTTGACTGTGGGAGGTCTTCCCCCGGACGACCCGGGGGTGCACAACGGGAATTCTGAGAAGATGGGACTCCGACGGTCTGAGTTTCCGGTGGCCGCATCCCACACGGGACCACAGGGACGATGGTGAACCCCGGGTAAGGGCTTGACGAGTTGGGAACCCTCAGACCCTGAAAACCCTCAGACCCTACCCCTCTTTAACCGTCCCGCCCCTCCCTCGGACCAACCCCGAGGCCCAACTCACCACTGACTCACCACTGCTGGTCTCCCCTGAGTCGACCCCCCGGGATGGCGACATGGTGACCATTGTCGTCCGACGGACGTGTTCCCCGACCCCGGTCCACCGACGGGGTCGTGGTGGCCTGGCCCCACGACTAGGACCGTGTCACGGGGACGGAGGACGGGGGTCCTATCCCCGACGGAGACAGAACTCACCGGGGTCGGACCTTCAAGATCCGTGGGGAAGAAACTCTAGGTAGAGAGAGTCGGAAAGACGAAGAACTCAGTTCATCGGTCCGGGAAATACGAGCGACAACAGACTTGAAGACCGTCCGGACCTGAACCCGTGAAAGAGTCAAGGAGGTCTTTTGGAGACCAAGAGGCCAGTCTCCCAGTCACGACCACGACCGCATCTCTTCGGTTGGCGGTAAGGTAACACCGAAACATTGTGTGCCTTTCGAAAGGATAGTAAAAAGATTCATCGTCTAAATGTAAGGATTACTACAAACGAGTCCGAGTTCAATCGAAAGTAAGGAACTCTCTATTAGTCACCTCCTGTCCCACCCTTTGGAGTCGGACCAGACGCTAAAGTCAAAACGAATCGCTTAGGGGGTCTGCCTATTAGGTGAACGCTTATTAACTCCAAACCAACAGGTAATAGAAAACAATCGTTTCACACTGTCCGTCACGAATATTCCTGTGCAGGGTTTTCTTTCAACCGTTGCTCCAAAGAGAGAGTGGAGGGAGATCGTCGTGGGAGAGGTCTCTCGTGCCTTCCACCTTAGGAGTCACACGCAAAAGAATGTTGCACCAACGAAGGAAAAAACTCAACACAACACACCACATCTGATGTGACGGGGAGAAGTGCCCTACCCACCAGGAGCCAGTGAACAGATCGTTTCGGTCGAGAGCAGAGGAGAGGGACTCCACAGGTGTCGTGGGGAATAGGACCAAATATCAGACCACCCGACCCACTCCCTTCTTAAGGCAAAAGGGGGGATGGCTCCGGTACTCTAGTCTGTGGGTACTACGAAAGACTCAGTACACTCACGAGTTCAAAAGGACGTGTTTAGGACAGTGGCGATAGTCCTGTCGGACCGGGGGTTCCCGCGGAAAGTGATCTTCTGTGGAGACGACTCCGACCTCCACCAGCCTCGTGGCCGAGTCCCCGGCCGAGAGTCAGGTCGACGGGGTCCAGGAGAGCCCTGGAGACGGACGGACGACCAACCAGCGCCGCCCACCCTTGTGGCGTCCCACCGGCGCCTCCCCTCCCGGGACCGGGGGGTCGCCGTCCCCCAGAGAAAGAAGTCATCAACTCGGGAGTCGAAACACGTCCAGTGAGAGTCTTGAATCGAGGGAGTAAACAGTGTACTTATTTGAGTGGTATACTTCCTCCACTTTCGTCACGTTAACCGGGACCTTGTTGCACTTCCAATCCTCGTGACTGAGAGACCCGCGAGTCTATGTGTGCGTGTTGAGTTGTCAGCCGGAAGACAAATGAGCTCAGAAAGAGTAGGTCCGAGGAGAAGGAACCCAAGCCGGCTAGTATCCACGACATGGTGGATAGGGTCATAAATGATCGCTTTTTTTGGGCGCATATTCACCTGGGAACGTCAAGTTTGGGAACTTTTGACAAGTTCCCATTCGACATAAAATAATTGTATTGAACAAGATAAGCGTAGACACTGTAAACAAGTTCTCTATTGCTTGCCGGTTCTTCTTGTCTCCGCCAGGACTGTGTGTGTAGACCCCGACCCCACCGGTGGAGCCGCAGAAGACAAAGGTGTCGTAGAGCGTGCAAACAAAGAACGAAACTAACATGTCACTTCGTTGTCTATCTGCGACATGCACCTCTGTCACAAGTCTACGAAGGGTATTCCGGAACCCCAGAGTCCTAGACAAAGACAAGTTGCCTCTGACACCCTCGTGGAGGTAAGATCGGTCAACTACCCCACCGACCAGAAGTCATTCAATTGCAAGGTAGACACTACTGGAATTTCCACTTACAACGAAAGAGAATACCAAGATTTTGTCATTTGTGTGTGCATACCTCTTTTCTTTACTTCAGTTGGAACTGAGTTTCGACTCTGTGCACGTACCTTGGTTTTATCAAACTTCCAGTAGTCCGACTTGGGAGGAGCCCGAAAGGGCTGCAAGGCACTGGAGATCCCGAGACACGTCCGGGGGCGAACCCGCCCTGCTCCCGTGTCGGTCCGAGCTCCCGGTGACACTCCATGACGGACGGTGATCATGGATACTTCCGCCTCGGACCCGGACGGGTCGTGGTCCCCGTGAACCGGCCACGTCCGCCACGACAGGACCGACCGTGGTCGGGACCCTTAAGAGGTCTACGGGGGTCTTCGGAGACCGAGAACCAGAGACGATTAAAAGTATAAGCGCGTCAACTGTGACAGGAAAGTACCCGACGAAAAAGTCACGTCTACGTGTTCTTACAATAGTTCTCTTTAGAGACGAGTCAGGACGGAAAGGAAGGGTAAAGGGCCACCGGTGTTGATTACAGTGAAAACTTATTTATCACTCATTTACCTTAAGAAACACACTCCGTTGGTCCCCTTTGGGTCCCACCTCTTCCACTTCTGACAAGATAAGTGTACGGTCGTCGAGAAAACATTTAAGTGAATGTCGGTCACGTTTCTTTCAGTCAAGAATTTACAAATTCTTACTTTTCACGGAGCGAGAAGCAAAACGTCTTGAGTCGGACGGTACTTTACCCGCACAACCCCCGGTCACCCTTGGTCACTAGGGTCGAGTCCCCAGGGCACCCCTTCTGGTACCCCTCGTCCTCGCCGAACGAGTCGTAGACCCGTCCTTCGACCCGACGGACGGCTTAAGAGAAACATGTCCCTCAAAGAGACAACCAGCCTTCACGAAACACCGTACCACACGAGTTGCCCCTCAGTCCACACCCGCGGTCGAAAATGGAGTGGGGCAAGAGGAGAGACGGGAGTCTGGACGTTACGAAGAAAGCGGTGGGCTCTGGCGGACGCGAGGGTGGACCGGACAGTACTTCTGTTCCACGGGACGGTCCATACGCCCTTCATGAACGCCCGCCGCATGTACCGTCTGGTGGACTTCTTCGTGTCGCTCCCCGGGCCGTTGAAGACGTCGTAGACATTGGCTCCATTAGCGGGTGACAAAGGAGTGCAGCCCCCCGCCCGGACGCGGGGCGGAGTCCGGGGTGAGACGTGCCGGTGGGAGGGCGGGGGAGGGGTGACTCGCCACCCGTGGAGTGGGATTCGATCGACACACAGCGGGAAAGGAAAGGGTAGTTGAAACCCTCGAACCTCACCCCCGAGGGTCCTCCAGTCGTCCGTCCCTGTCTTCCTCTCTCCGCAAAGGGTCCGAACCCCGGGTACTGCGTGGACGACGGGGCTCCCGTCCTACCTACGCGACTTGGTGCCTTCAGCCACCCTTAGCACTCTGGGGGCTCTCCATCCTCTCTCTCTCTGTCTGGGCTCTCGGCACGGCCGACTCAGTGTCCGTATGCTCACTTTCAGTCGTCGGTCCATTTCTCCAGTTCAGGTATCCACTTGTTCCCGGCCTTGAAAGATCGTATACACCAGTTTCCTTAGGTCTGGGCCCATCTGACACCGGAACTGCTCCCGTCTTGTACCGTCCACGAGACTCGTCCCGTCGCACGAGCGCCGGCTCCAGTCGGACCGACCGCAGACTGACAGCACAACCCCCTTCAGCGGAGACGGACCGGGCGGCCGACGGGCTTCCCGACTCCGAGCACAACAGTCTCCTCCTCCGACATGGCACAGACGACTGCCTCAGCCGCACCGAAAGACCGCACGCACTCCGCCGAAGACGTACCACGCGAACCGAACCGACCCTCGCCCCCTGCCCCGACGCTCAGGACAGAGGACCCTGCGCGACCAAGGTCACGAGGACCTTCAGGACACACACCGAAACGCCTGCCTGGTGGCTCGGTCCTCCGTCCCCTGGGACCCAAAGCGGCCGGGGAGGGTGGAGTGGAAGGACACGCTGGAACTTGGGAGGGAAGGGGACGCAGATTCCGAGTCAGAGAAGTAGAGATGTTCCCCAACCTTTGTGGGGAAACGGGTGCAGTGTCCCGAGAACACTCCTAGGGTCCTCTGCCCCGCCCACTGACAGGAGACCCGGGACGTTAGGTGTCGTGTGAGCCCTCCGGGAGGAAACAACGGTACAACCCTCCCTGTGTCGAGCGGCTGTGAGACCAGACCTGGTCCGTGTCCTGGGGACGTCAGGAACCGGCCCCAGAGACTTAGGACACCTCCCACGGACGTCTCATCGGTCCATAAGGACGACGGGACCCAACCCAGGCGGGGGGTGGTCCTGACACGTGAGTCCCAACGGAACTTCCGACGGCCTACGGCTACACAAATGGTGGTCTTTCACGACACCTTCGCCCGTCCAGCCCTCCACCAGTCTTTTCGACGCCTCCGTAGGTAGGATAAAAGACGTACAGGCATCTCCCGTCACCCCGACGGGCCGAGGTCCTCCTCTGTCAAGGAACAGACTGAAGGAGGAGTGCGGGGACTGCCGAAGTCCGGGCGGCGTGGCACGACGGTCGTCCGCGAGACAGTCCCAAAGTCCCAACTGCAAGAGTCGGACTCAGCCGTAGTCTCTGGTCTCCACCCTTTGGCCACACGCACCTCCTCCTACGGTCGCTCCTCTGACTCTACTTCGGACCTAATGTCTCCGTCCCTCTACCCCAGGGGTATCGGGGACCCCTGGGACGAGTCCTCCTTTCTTCTCGACTCTCGTCGCCCCTCGTCGTCCCTTACGACTGGGTCAGTCCTCTGTCGACCACATCGTCTCGGTCGTTGACGACTTTCAGTCCGATACAAACGGGACACGACCACTTCTCCTGACCCGTCGACGGTGTCCGGTGCACCGGGACCACCCACCTCCACGGCCATCTTATCTTGGTCTCGGGGGGAAGGGAGTCTTTTCGAGGACCTAGACCTGACATTCGTTTCGTCGAAGCCCCGGGGCACAGTCTCGTCTTCGGGATAAGGAGGTTCTTCTCTCTTCTCCCGAGATCAGGTTTGGTGGGACCCAGGAGTCTTCCTTCTGTCAGAACCAGAAGCAGTCTTCTCTTCTTCGTCCCAAGATGGAACCTGAGTAAGGAACCCGTCTTTAAGGAAAGGGAGGTGCTTCTCCTTCTGTCAAAAAGGTCCTTCTCCTACCCGGTGACCCTGTGCTTCTGGGACCTTAGTCTAGTGTCCCTCGAGACCCGACTGGATAGTTCCGACACTGTGTCCACGACGGTGTCCTTAATCCACCTACAGGAAGACAGACGCTCCCAGGTTCGTCTCCCAGTCGGGCGGCTAGTCGTCCACCCGACCTAGTCCAGCCAAAGGTCCACAGAAGACTGTCGGACGTCAGGCTCGTCAGGAGCTCGTCAGTCGAGTTGGTGAATGGGCAGACGGACGAACGTCGGTGTATCTTCTGAGAACGGGTACTTCTTACCCTCTCTCGTCTAGGGTGTGACCTCTGTCTACTAGAACAGAAACTCGACCTCTGTGTGACCCTGTACCCGTCAGGGTAGAATCTCCTCTACTCAGGGTCGTCCCCTGACGTCTACCGACGTCTTCGGTCGAGGGAGTGCAAGCTCAACTCCGTCAGTCGGCTCGATTGCCACCCCTACTGAACCACACTATTAGCGAAGCCAAAGGGAAGAAGACTTCAAAGACACCGTCCGGCACATGTGCACGCACATAGGACCCTACTCCCTCTCGTGCAACCCTCAGAGGGAAACTGACTCTGTTGTAAACGTGGGTGTGCAGTAACGAGGTGCCCATCTCTTGTGGCAGAGAGGTCGGTCTCCGCTCGTGTATGTAACAGTGGTTGCGGTCAGTACGGCAGACGACCCGGCACGCCTGTGTCTGGACGAGTCGCCGGGGAGGTCGTGCCGAGTCAACCCGCGCCGGGGTGGTTCCACACCTGGTCCTCTTTCGTCGGAGACTGGGGACGTGTCTACACCTTCGACACACGTCTCCCAAACGGAGGTCTTACCCTTAACGTGTGTGGTCGGTTCCTGTACGACGTCTCCGGGTCACCGGTGCACCGCCATTTGAGAGACGGAGACCTCGCGCCCTCCCATCGGGCAGCCGCTGCCCCCACAGTGCCCACACGAGCTCGGGGTAGTGGGGTTTGGCACATAGTGCGCCGGAGAAACCAAGAACCAATCAGTCACTACCTGTTCGTCCACTCAAATCTTAAGGTCGGTTTACACAGACCGAAGTTTCTGCACAAACGCCTTTTGAGTCGAAAGTTGGGTCTTGAACCGACGACTCAACGGCACACAAATTTAAGACCCGACATCCACCGTCGACACCTACGGCGGATGGTGGGTGGTGCACCGAAACGATATCTATCATTCGTCAGTCGTCGACCCCGTCGTAGTTCCCCTGGGTCGGTACACCAGGGGTCTGACAAAAGGTCCTTTTGCGTCATTCGAAAGTAACTCGTAGACGACACAGGGGTCGTGTCGAGAAGGGTGCTCCTCATCTATGTCATCGAGGACCCCGAGGAAGGGTGGAGAATACAGGGAGAACCGACGGTACCGGGACAGGACCACACGGCCCTCTCACCAAGGGAGGGGAAGTCTCCGGGGTGTCCCTACTTCTCTGTTGCTGACGGACGACTTCGCCACAGTAGTACAGTCGTCCTATCAGACCATAAAGACGACGGACGGTCCCGCGTCCCGACTCCCGGAGGTAGGACACCCGGAGGGGACGAGGAAGACCGGTGTCGGAGGGAGCTCCCTCAAAAGGACACCCTGGGAGCCTTCGGTCAGACCAGGGTACGAACCGACGTCCGTCTGGTAGGTCAGTATCGCGCCCTGTCGTACGAGGACGTCCGTCCCACCCTGTCATCGTAGGACAGGGCCTCCCAAAAGCGGTCCTCTCCTTCGGGTCAAGTGGTACAGGGGGTAAAGGGAGGTCTTGGTGTTGACGATGGTAGTCCTCGTGCAAACAATTTACTCTAAGATTTTTTTGGACGGACGGTCACGTCCTCTGGACCCAAACTAGGAACCCAACCCTTTTAGGGGACCCCCTCCTGTACCGTTCATAAGGTCATAAGAACGGACCTCTTAGGGTACCTGTCTCCTCGGACCACCCGATGGTCAGGTACCCCCAGTGTCTCAGTCTGTGTTGACTTCGCTCAATCGTACGTGTGCACCGCCTCTTCACGTCCTTAAATTCACCGCCATTGAACTCGGACAACGTGTTTCGGGTCCCTACAAAGACCCAGGTCCTGGTTCTGCGTCCCTGGTAATCTCTCAGACGGATCACCACTTCCTGACACACTACGTACACCAGGAACCTGACCCAGGTCCGAGACGGTAAATCGTCGGCATGGACACCGACACTTCGTGTCGTACTATGTGCGTCATACGTCCCGGACCGTACGGAGACAGGGAACGACTTCCACTGGAAATGACTTATTATCAAGGTCGTCGTAAACTTTCGGTCCGGTTAGGTTTGTAAAATTTTTGATCAGAGTCCCTGAAGGGACCCCGATCTTGAAGTACGAGGGTTACGTCCCCCGCCCGGGACCCGAGCTAGGGACCAACCCCTTGATCTAGAGTACACGACGTTGATTTCTAGAGCGTTCGGCGTTACTTCTGTCTTATTTATTTGTAATTTTTTTTGTGGTTCAGAACACGTGTGTGAGTGACATGAGAGGTCGGTGACCGGGTAACCAACACCCGGGTGACGATGGGACACCGACATTAAATTCCTCTTTTACCTTCATGGGTTCCTATACAGTCGACAAAGACCTGACTTCCCTATGGTAACCCCGTGTTCCCGACGTGTACCCGGAAAACGTTTCAAAACCAAGGACGACTTCCGTGAAGGCCTAGGTACCGACATCCCCCTGAACTACAGTGTCGAGGAAGTGCACTTTGGGGTTCATCTCAAGGAAACCAGGTCGACCAAGGTAGAGGGTCCTGAGTAGCGACGACACCTTCGACTAGGTTCTAGGTGAGAAGCGTCGGACTCCGCAGAGTTCCGGGTTTTACTGGAGACTCGTAGACTCACCCCGTCGAGGGTCTACCGCCCCAACGGAGAGGGGGTGCTATTTCTGTTCCTGACAGGGAGAAGGAATTCACTTGGACTACCTAAGAGGTTTTGGATTGGTTCTTCTGGTAGCACTTACTCTCTACTGACGTTGGGAGGAAAATTCTGTTGAAGGGTAAAAGTGACAAGGAGTCTTCCAGATTTGTCAGTGATTTAGGTTAGTGAGACGTCCACTCTTGCACTCGTCTTATCTCGACCAGGACTGGTAGTCCTCTTCCCCCTGAGACCTCCGCGAAGAGACCTTGAAGTAAAACGGAGGCTGGCCAGAGAACACGTCTACCAAACGGAAGCACTCACAATCCGTCGACCTCAGGGCGCCGACGGGACCTCAGGAAACACAAAAGGACTGACACAAAGATCAGTCCAGGGGTGCCGACCACACCCAGACACTTGGTAGGCGAGTCTGGTGACCGGGGGAACTCCGTGGCTCGCCAGACCTCCGTCGCCCGGAGACCGGGCCCGTCCTCACCCTAGAGTCCGGGAGGGAGGTCCGCCTGAGGTGACGTCGGAACGCCCCGCCCGAGACGTCTCTACGGCTGAGTCCTGTCACGGCGGCGGGAGGACTCGGACCACCTCCGAGGGCACCGACGTCGCAAGAACTCGGTTCCTCCCGGGGACAATGGTCACGATCGGGTGCGCCGGTCTCTTCTCCGCTCCCCCTTCGTCTCTCTCCACAGACACACGGCCGGCGCCTAGAGTAGAGGAAAACAGAACAAATCCAAAGAGGAGACGGAGGATGAATTTCCAGGTACAATTTTGGGTGGTGCCACAAGGGGAAGGGGTCCAGAGGTCCGTGGTCCTCGGGTAGGGCTTACCCCCTCGTCGCAAGGTGACGCGGTCCTGGATACCGTTGTTTCCGTTCGCTGGGGAACGAGACGTGAAACGAAGAGACGCGTCTGACACAACACCCCCGCGACCCGGCCCGCACCCCTCCGCCCTTCCGCCGGCTGAACGACCGGCGGAGCTCCTCCGAGCTCTAGGCTCACCGTCACCGGAGGTCCTGTCTTCAGTGTCACCCCCAGAGTGACGTCCCGTGACGGCTCTAGGTCGGGGGCGGAGGAGAAGGGGTCGGGAGGGGGAGCGAGGACCGGTCAGGGGTGTGGATCTCGGGGCTCCCTGCGGGACCCGGGTCCGTCCTTCTCCTCGGGACGTACTACTCGGAGACCCGGACAGGCAACGGACACCGGGAAGGTCCTCCCGCACCACGACGCCGACTTGCGAAAGAAGAGGAAACTCGGACACCCGTCCCCCTCGGTTCCCGACCGAAGGGGGAGCCGTCCCCGCCAACCGACGACACCCGTCGGGAAAGGCATCTCGGAGACCGGCGCAAACACTCTACGTACCGCGACTGAGGCTGAGCCAAACATCTCGAGGGATCCGGGGTGGAGGTGACCAACTAAGGCCAACAAGGCGCCATAAAGTTCAACAACAACGGAACACCCACTACGGGCCCGAACCGTCTACCGTCTCGACCGTACGAGGTGTGAGGGTAGTGTCTGGAGGGAAGGGCCGTACCGCGAGACTTGGGTCCGTCCTTCGACGAGAACCACCTCCTACGGGCACACCCGACCCGTCCCGTCTACTCGTTCCCGACAGGATTCCGGGTCGAACAGGGCCCGGGACGCATACCTCTCGTCGGCTACCTCAACAAGTCAAGGAAGATTCGACAACACGAAACTGGTCAACCGGGCCTTCCGAAGACCGTCCGCCTCCGCGCCTCCCGTCCCGCACACAAGCGTCGCAGCCCTCTTCCTGGCCGAGTCGGAGTCGCCAGCTACCCCAGACGGACCCAGCTCCTCGGGTGCCGAGACCAAGACGGAACGATCCCGCGTCGGTCAAACCACGGCTCCACTCCAGTGGCTGTATGGACAAGTCGTAGTAATGGTGTCGACAAAATGGGCGTCTCCGTGGACTCTCCCGCGGATCCTCAACCCGAGAACTCAACAGGCCCACCTCCGTCACCTCCGGGGGAGAGGTATGGGAAGGAGCTTCGTCCGATTCTACCGCCACTCGTCATGTGCCCGCGGACGTACCTCTCAGGTGCCGCTGCCTCCAGTCGCCGGGGTCCGGGACGACGGAGTGGGGGGGCATCCGTGCGGCCCGAGGGGCTGACTGGGCGACGTGAAGGCACCCAAGACGTCCCGCCACCGACCGGTAGTCGACGGGAGGTGCTCAGGCACTTGACGACCGGGGACCGCTGGGGGAGGTTCCCCCGTAGGGGTCTCGGACCGGAGTGGGCGGGGAGACACAAGACAAAGGAGGATCTTCCGGTCTTTACGAGCGTAGTCCTAGGCTAACTCTCGAGGCTGAGGATGCCGCTGGAGAGCCTGCGGTCGCTGGACTTCTGCGGGCTCTTCGTCTCGTGGTTGCCGAGGAAGAGGACGCTGTACCGCCAGGGGTTTTTGTTTTACCTCAGACTGCCGCTCTTCTTCATGGGGACGGGGCTCACGCCCTCGAAGAAGGCGAGGTTCAGGATGAACTTGTTTGTGTAGGTCTTCCACGTGCAGGCGCGGGAGCCCCCGGGGGACCCCCTGGACCCGGGGCGGGAGCCGAGCGGAAAGAGAGGGGTCGTCTTGTACAGAGAGGAGCTCAGGAAGCCCAAAGTCTAGCACGTCAGACGCAAGCGGAGCAGAGACCAGCTGGGGCTCCAGCTGGTCGTCGGGGACCCCGGGCTCCCGTTCACTCCGTCTGTCTGCGACGCAGGGACGCCTCGGTCGGCGACCCCTGCCGACTCTTTACGACACTTACGCGTCCCTTCACCACAGAAACCCAAGACATCGACTCTTCTAAAAATAAGCAAAAATTGATCGGGGCGAGGTCGGGACAGTGGGGGTGGGGGGTGGGTGGGGGGTTACCAGAAATCTTTATCTAAGAGTAGACTAGGAGCCGTCTTTATTGGATATTCTGGGCCTTACCCTACTCCCGTCTTTTGTGATGTGCGGCCGGAGGACCCGCTCCGGTCCCGACCAAAGAGGTGGCCCGCCTTCGACCTCGGGGGCCACGAGCAGTCAAGAGTCACCGGGGTCAGGGTGTGGGTGTGGACCCTGGAGCCCCTCAGGCCAGGGGACGGGGGAAAGAGTATAGGGAGGTGTCTTCGGTGTCATCCGGGAGATGGGTCAATGTGTCCCGACTGCGGGTTGACAAAAATTCCTTCGACCTTCGGGCGTCGTCGCAGGGCACCTGGCACCCCCGTCACGGGAGACTCTCGGGGGGACTCGAACTGGACACTGGACCTCCCGGGGGTGGGAAAGAGACTCGGGATGGACTTCCGATCGTAAGACGATGATCCTGTTCGGATCGTTAACTCCTGTGAGGTTGGGGTTTAAGGTCCAGAAGACACTAAAAAAATTGGTAAGTTGAACGACAACCCAAAATTAAGAGATTAATAATATAATAATAATAATAAAAAATCCTGGTCAGCATCACTTAACGATGACTTTCGATAGGGTCCACTATGTCTCGAGAAACATTTGGCGTCAGTGTGCAATCCCAATCCTAATTTTGAAACAAATCCACATGGTATTAATTGAACCGATCAACTAACAAACTTCAGATACCTTCTTTATCAAAATACGTTTTAAAATTTTTACGGTCAGACCAGTCCCGTCCGCCCCGAGAGACACGACAACCTCCCTCCCCCTTGGTCGATCCCACCCGTAGTGCGTGACACCAACATAACGTGCCCTCGTTCGGACCCAGCTGGGACACTGTGCTTAACTGGACTAGTCTGACATAATTTTTGTAATCATACAATGAGACGGACGACAGGACTCAGACAAAAAAAGTCGATCCTCCCAGAGACCCGGGTCCCCTACCCGTCGGACACGGGGACGTGGGCACACGCCAGGGCCCTCCGGAGAGAAGCAGTAGGTGACCCTTGGATGTCCACCCACGAAGGGACGTCTGACCCGACGGTCGCAGGTGGGTGGCGGAGGGGAAACAGAAGTGACGAGGCACAGGGTCTGGGACTCCCGTGTCACCACGGGTCCTATGTGAGTACCTCGAACTTCCCTCTCTCAGCCCATTGGTCATTCGTCTGAATTGGTGTCTCAGGTCTATTTGTAGGTTCCATCATCACTGCGTCGCCTCGTCCACGCGCGAGGTCCGGGCACTCTCCACCTAAGGTGCACGACCCCTCGTCGACTCGGGCGCGCGGCGTCGGTGAGTAGGACTCGGTACTCGACGTCAGTGGTTCCGGCGTGGGATCGCGACCCGCGGTGTCCTCCTCGGCGACGCTACTCTTCGGACACGCGACGTTGATCTCCCGTCGGGGGCGAGGGGTGTCGATCTCTTTCGGACACGTCGTTACTTCCGGGTCGTGCCGGTTTTCATTTATTTCTTGTTGCTCAATTTTTCCGTCTCGTGTTTCCCCGTCCTTCTGCCTACCTTGGGGCCTGTAGGATTCCTTGGGGTCCCTTCTCCCTTCAGGGACTTGAGCGTCTTTGTCGTAGAATGGAGGTTCGTCCACCTTTCCTTTTCGCATTACTACCGTCCCTTTATCTGTGTCTGGTCTTCATTTGCTCCGCGTTTCACTAAATCTGGATGTAATTATAGCCATTAATGTAACAAGACCGAATTTCCATTTCTGACTAGACCTAAAAAAAAGGAAAAAAAAAAAAATTTACCTTTATTCTCAACTGTACGCACTACTCTCAAAACCCACATGACGTATCGCTAGACATATAGTACTTTGCTAGTGGTCGTATTCACGTCATTGGTGGACAGGGGTATGTTTCAACATTATAATAACTGACACAAGAAATGCTACATATAATGTAAGAAACACCGAACAAAATATGGACCTCCAAACATGGAGAATTACGGGAAGTAGATAAAACGGGGGTGCAGGGTATCGACCTAAAGGAAATTTTCGGGCTTCGTAGATGTACTTTAAACCCCATTCAACGACCCGAGACACCTCACACTACGTCCGAAACCCGGGAAACCCCACTCACAGTCTCCTTCCTGTTTCGACCCTCCCTCGGACTCGACTTGGGACCCGGATTAAGAGTCGTGTCGGACACTCCACCCCAGGTAATGAGGCGGAGGACGTCTACCCGACTCTCCGCCTCCGTGGCGACGGGACGGGGGTCGTACGGGAGCGGGGTAGTACACCCTTCCCCGTGGCGGTCCTAGGTGTGAGACAAGACAGGAGCCTGAGGTCCCGGAGACCGGGGCCGAGGTCACCGTCACGGAGACGTGTGCCGGTATAGACCGTGTCTCGGCGGAGGGAAGGGGTGGTCCGAGGGTACTGTTCCCGGATGTGGCCTTTTTTCGACGTCTCCTTCAGTCCCAGTCGCGGTCGTCACGGGCTCTGTCACTCCCGTGAGAAGCAGAACTCTGACTGGGGGGAGTCGAGGACCGGGGGAACAACAACCAATCAGTGTCCGGTACAGGACGAGAAAACCCTGGGGTACCTGACGTCGGGCGGTCCGAGGAGACAGGTACCCCAAAGGGTCCGTTCTTACGACCTCATCCAACGGTAAAGGAAGAGGTCCCCTAGAAAGGGTGAGTCCCTAGGTTGAACGTAGAGGACGAACCACCCGTCTAAGAAATGCCGACTCGGTGGGCCCTTCGGACCCAGAGAGACTTACTTCTACGAGTGCGTGGGGGTCGTCAGACCACCTGACCGAGACCCGTCTGGACAGTGTGGTCCCTCGGACAGGTCGGTGAGTGACGGACCACCAGACCCGATCCTGTCCCCGTGACCGGAGCGGAGGGGTGCCACCACTATTGGGTGTCCCCCGGGACACCGTGGTTCCTTGGGTCGTGTATACCGGTGGTTCTTTCCACTGGTGGTTGTCGACCCTCACCCCCACGGATTCCGTTCAGAGTCCTCCACGAAGGCTCTAGGAAGGTGTCGGCACCGCTACGAGGTGCGGAACCGGAGGACTGACACTTCCCCCCTGTGTCGTGAGTGGACCCTCCAACATAGCTCCGACTTAGTGTGTGTAGCCCGGGTAGTGACCCGTACTCACCCGGGGTCCGGAAGGGACCGGGGGAGACAACGATGAGAGACGGGAAAAGAGAGGTCTCGGAATACCCCAGGGATCTTGATAATTATTAAAAGGTGTAGTCGGGCTAAGGAGGTCTGAGGGGCGAGTTTAGGATGTGAGAGATGTCCCCGACGGGCCTCGTGTTCGGGGATGACCACGCCTGGACGTCAGAGTCGGGTTTGAATTGTTCTCATTCACACTATGGGCGGTGTGGCTCACGGTCCACGGGAAGACTTGTGAAATGTGAATATGTGGGTAAACGGGAGTGTTGGAGGGTTTCTCCGTTCCGACAAGAATGTGGATTTGTTGCACGGGCTTGTGTGTCGGAATACCCCGGAATTCACCACACCCCGCCCCCGACCCTGACCGGGACATGACCCCGCATAGGACCGATCGTCCGAGGTGCGAGGGGGTGGGGAAGAGTCGTGGAGGGTGGACCGGGTCGGGACTCGGATAAGGGACTTTGTGGGTGGTGGACTTCCGAGAAGGAGGTGTCGGGACGCGTGGACTCAGAATCACAGAGGCACCGGCGGAAGTGGAGACGGGAGGGGACTGGAAAGCGCCACGGCGTGGCCGGGTGAAGGGACCTGACAGTGGTCCCCGGGACCGAGAGCCACCCGAGACTCTGGCGGTTGCCCCGTTCCCAGGGTCATGGTGGAGAAAGATTGGGCCACCGGAGACCGTCCACGTCGAGGATGAGAGCTCCGGCGACACTTCCGACCATGGACACTTCGTACAGTCCTCTGTAAGTCTTCCGAGGGAGGATCAAGTGGACGTAGCAGGGGAGGTGGTCCGATATGGGTGTATTTTCGTGTTCTCACCCTGGTCGTTTACGAAAGACACTTTGTCCTCCCACGTGTGGAAGTCGAGACTCTCGGCACACCGGCGACATTCCTCGTCGGTCCGTGTCTGTGCCGCCCCAAGGGTGTTCGGACGTAGCTGTCTGTGACTCCAAGCTTGTAGTATACGAAAAGTACACGGTGTTTTATAAGAAGAAACCCAAAAAAAAGGTTGGTTAATTTTTACATTTCTAGTAAGAATCGAGTAGGCAGAATGTTTTGGACCACGTACGACCGAGGGTATATCGGACTCAGCCGATTGACGGTGAACTCCGTTCGGAGAGAAGGACAAGGAGACCGGACGGGACCGAAGTCTCGAGTCTGAAGAGAGTCTGAGCCCCGGTCGGTTGACGCCCGAGTGTCAAATTCACTCATTTTACCTAGTCTGTGGGTCTCGAATACTAAAGAACCAGACGACTAGTTAGGTAACTAGGGGCGTCTCGTGCTACGGTACAGGGGGTTTATTCCAGTAAGTCTCTTGAGGTCGGGGGTGTGTTTCCTCGTGGATGACGCGGGTCTCGGTCTGGACGGACGGGTCAGGAGACCAGTGGAGCAAAAGTAAATGCAGAGGAGGCCCCCTTCCCTTCCCCGTCTCCTCCGTCCAGTCTCCCTTCTGCCACCCACCCCTCGGGCTCTTCACTCCTCACTCCGGTCGAGACCGGGGCAGACGGGGTCGAAAGAGGGACCGAAGGGGTCTCCGAACACGAGTGTCCGTGGTCCCTACTTCCCGGTCCAGACCGGCGCTCGAGTCTCAAAGTCAAGAGAGGTTATAGGGACGTCCTCCTTTAAGGTGTCAGGACGGAGGAGAATACGACCCACGGGTGCAGTCTGCAGTCTGCAGTCTGAGTGGGATTGCGATAGGGGCGGTTAAGGGCGGTCAAAAGTGTAGGCTCGGGCCGGTGGGTCGTGGACAGTCGTCCGGAGGTCTTGACGGCAGAAGTGCGTGGGACGGAGACGGGGCGAGAGGCACCGGTCCCGGACTGAGAGGGCCCGGGGGGGGGGGGGGGGGAGCGGGGCTCCACGGACGACCTGGGACCCTCCACCAGGAGTGACCTCGTCAAGTCCCCTGTCCTACAGACAGACCTAGACGTAGAGGGTGATTTGACACACTTTCTTTTGCGGTTTGTAAGTGGATTCTCTGCTTAGACAGGATTGGTTTGTCCGAGGACCTCCTATTCCGGCGACTTCCCTCGGTGGTGTCCTCCTGGTGTGTGGGGACGACGTCCCTTTCGGACGACGAACGTAAGACAGGTCGCGGGGTGCGCCCCGGTCCGGTGTGCCCGTCCCCGGTCCGGACGTCGCGACTCCCGCCCGGAAGCCCTGGTAGGCGTGGAGGCAGGACGATCGCACAAGGAAGAGGAGACGGAGAGAGGAGAGGGTCCAGTCTTGGGCACGGGACTCGGACGGGGGTAGGGTACTGCGACGAGGTCCGTGCGAAGTCGGTCTTACCTACGGCGGACCAAGAAGGTCTCCTAAGGCCGGAGGTAGTGAGAGCCATCAGAAGTGTACCGTAAGAACTAAGAACCTTCTGAAACGAAGGCAAGTGTAGGTAAACTCACTCATTAGAAGGTCTAAAGTCGATTTTTTTGACGGGCCGTAGGTGCGGCTCCTAGTGTCTAAGGTGCGCGCCGTCCCGGACAAATGAAGAAAAACTCGAAAAGAAACCTACTACTATTTGATAAACGGAAAAGCACAGTAAAGGTAGAGGACAGAGGGACTCTTCGAGGTAAAAAATTTCTTTTATTAAGATAAATAAATAGGTCGACACGACGGAGAAGTGACGACGGGCCCGAAAAGAGATTAAAGACGTTCGCCCCCGAAGAGTAACGTCGGTGAAGAGAACACCTCGTGTCCGAGGTCATCGGCGTCGTGCACCCGAGTCGTCCACACCGAGGGCCCGAGATCCCGTGTCCAAACCATCACCACCATGTGCCCGACTCAACGAGGTGTCGTACACCCTAGTGGGGTCTGGTCCTTAACTTGGGCACAGAGGACGTAATCGTCCACCTCAGAAATAGTGAATTCGGTGGTCTCTTCCGGTACTCCTTACGAATGAATAGAATAAGTCGAGTCCACCGGGGAACGGACATGTCGAAAGGGGCGGGAGAGGTCCTCCCTCCGTCGAAGTAGGAGTGTAGTGACGAGACGCGGTACGTGGCACGGTCCCCGGAGTTCATGGAGTTGTCGGGGCACCCCATCCAAGACAAATTAGAGTGTCTCCGGCTCTCTCCAGTTCATTAACAGTCACAAGTGTGTCGACGCGTCACCGTCTCAGTTCTGGACTTAGGACTTGACAGACTGGCACCTAGGGTCCCGGGGTAGGGACTCACGGTAGAGGGACAAGACGTATTAAAGATGAAAATGTAGTAGGAAAAGACCTAGGTAGAGGGGTGTATCCCGGTCCGAAGCAACGTCTACCCCAAGCACGTTTCTATTAAGTAGAGACACAAGGGTTGTGGATCTTATCACGAACCGTGAGTCTCTGCCGACTAAGCAAACTGTCTACAGGACTCTCCCACTGCACGGTCCTTCCCGACTTGACGAGAGTGCCGCGAGCCGACGTGTCTTATCCTGTCCTGCACCCTGTGTAGGCTTGGAGACCTCTCCTGCACCGTCGTCTCCCCTTCCCCTCTACTTCCGAGACGACCAAACCTCCTCCAGACTCTTCCACCGCCGGGACGTCGTCCTCGGACTTCGTCCGAAGCCTGAGTCTCTGCATCCGCACCCCACCGCCCCTTGCCCCGCTCCCGAGTCTTTTCCCTCCTGGACCCGTTTGTGTACGAACTGCAGGTTTATAGTCGATTGTTAGTGTCACTGTTTACGAAAGGATAGTGACTCCCTCTTTTCCCGGTAAAGACTGACACATCCCCGACGACCCCTTTCAGTCGGTCGTTAGTCCGTCACTTCTTCTCGACCGACCCCGTCTGGTACGAGACAACAGACTTGTTTCTGTAAAAGGATTCTCCTTAAGTCGGTGCAAATTTATCGTTCAGAAGGGAGGGATTTTACTATTGAGGGAGTAAGTAATTCGTGTGCCAAGAAGCCTCAGAGTACTGACACTGACCACGTCAGAGTGGGTCACGAGTAAAGTGTCTACTCTTTTAGCTCCGAGCCCTGAAGGGACCTCCAGGATGTCGGTTCTCAGGCGGAACGTTACGTCCCTTAGCCCAAACCAGGGTCCAGCCCTTGATTTTAGGGTGTACGGTGCCCCGTCGACTCGGGTTCGTGGTGATGATGACTTGGGAGAGCAAGATCTCGGACATACGGAGTTGATCTCTCAGGTACGGAGTTGATCTCTCAGGAGTACTACGTTGTTTCTAGGGTTCACGGTGTCACTTCTAGGCTACGTCGGTGGCTTAATTAATCCCGAAGGGTCCACCGAGTCACCCATTTCTTAGCCGGACGTTACGTCCTCTACGGCCTCTGGACCCAAGTTCGGGAGTCAGCCCTTCTAGGGGACCTCCTCCTACCGTTAGGTGAGGTCCTAAGAACGGACCTCTTAGGGTACCTGTCTCCTGGGACCGTCCGATGCCAGGCACCCCGGCGTTTCTAAGTCTGTGCTTACTTCGTTGACTCATGTGTGTCTCGTGGACCCTTCGGGATTTACAGTAAGTCAGGTCAGGTCAGCGAGTCAGCACAGGCCGAGAAACACTGGGGTCCTTAGCGTCGT